>CM041643.1:29015762-29216883 GCA_023333625.1 Bothriochloa decipiens | reverse complement strand
AATTATTCCACTTAATTTGAGAAGTCAAGAAAAGGACAAAGGCGTGCCACATGCGTGCGCGCGCCGCCATCGGCCGGGCACAGGCCGTGGGCGTGGCGTGGCGAGGCTGGCGGCGAGCAGGCATTAACTTTTAGCACTCACTTGCTTTGATGACAGGATTTTCAACTCCAAGTCAACCCCTTTGCATGCCCGTCTACTGAAAGGCCACCGTGTGACCCTTCCCTTCCTCTCCTCCCACCTGCGCGCAAGGCATATAGGGGAGACCCTGTCTCTTCGGTACACAGATGAGAGAACAAACCAGTCCACAACTCTAGCTGCAAAGAAGGTCGTCTCCATCTCATGACTCCGTGCGCACGGAGAAGCGAGAGGGCAGGTGCCTTCAAAGCCCTTGCCGTTCGAGACCTTGCACGGGGGATCGACAATTAGGTTTTTGGAGAGCGTCTATGCGACTGCCCGAATCACTGCCGCCGGTCGTCTTCTTCTTCATCGAGTTGTCGGCGACATCGTCTTCATCTTCTTCACGGGTGGGCTTCATCTTCTTCCTGGAGGAGAGATCGTCTTTATCAACTCCTCTATGACATGACGCTGGAGGTTGGACAAGGACCGGGATCCTCGGATGGGCGCATGGGAGGGTATGAACTTGTCGATGGGGGACACCGGAGGTTCTCCAAGAAGACGGAATACGAACCGAGGATCAAAGAACCCGCCGCCCGATTCGAGAAGAACACGGAGCAACACAACGTGTAAACTTTCATATCCCCATGGAGAAGACATAAGAAGACCTAGTCCAATTAGGATTCATTTCATGTAATCCTACTAGGACTAGTTACATGCATCCTACGAGGAACTCTACTCTATAACCGACTAGGAAACCTACCGCCTGATATATAAAGGAGGCCATGGCTCCCTAGATCGGGACCAAGTCTCAACACAATCACAACCTGACCTCGCGGTCAGGAAAACAAAGTACACAGCAACACACAATCTCTCATACTCATCAATACAATGCAACAGGCTCACGCCGATTGGATGTAAAGGTCTTTACTCGACGCAAGTCGAGAGCCCGAACCAGTATAAAATCGTCTGTCTCATCAAGCTTGTTGCCGTAACCGCCGAGTTCCGCAGTCTGCTAAGCTCCTCTGAACAAAAACACCCTCCCGGGTACCCCGATGGTGGGCTATAGGTGATAAAACATCAACAGAACTATTCATCTTCTCTCTGGTTTTTCGTCCTCCAGATCGTACCTGCTTTAGCAGTTCATCTATGTCATTTCATATTCTGCTCTGAGTTTGTTTCATCAGTTCTGTCACATTGTTTCATGAGATGTCTAGTGTTTGTCCCTGCTAGTTATATAATCTGCATGTCTGTTTTTGTTTTACAGTCATGTTGTTTCATATGTTTTTGTCTGTATGTTTTAGTATCTCTGCTATGTTGTTTCATAAGCTGTTTAGTATATGTTTCATGTTTATATGTTCATAGTATATATATGTTTTACATGTTTCTTGTTCACATGTACATCGTGGTTATGAACGTGTGTTATGTCATGTTTTCTTTTATCAACAATCTTATTTATGTCATCATCATAATGTTATTTTATAGAATAAAATGACATAGAAAATGCCTTATTGTCTAACAAAACATACATTCACACACAAAAATATCATTGTCAATCTTTTAAATCACGAGCTATGACATTTAGCGGTAGCCCTCTCTAGAAGCTAAAAAAATAATTCAGGAATATAGTACAAGACTACAAAAAATGAAAATATAGGGAAAGATAAGAAAATTTTGTGAACACGAATACTCAAATAGTATATGTATAAGGATCTAGAAAACATATTTACAGGTTCATTACTCAACATTCATTAAAACAAACAACATACTCACGGCTATAACCAATATCTTCCATTCCTTCACCACGCACAATCAAAAGAGTTAAAAAAATTATTCAATAGTTCATTATAATTTTTATTAATTAAATATCACAAGGACGATGCATAGATTGTAGTTATTAAGAGCAAGGAATGAATATTTTCCTTGGTCAATGTTAATAGTGTTAAACATATTTTACAGCTAAGCCAAATGATAACATTTAGTAAAGCTATAACGTCATTAGTTGGAATACAGGAACAATAGGCAATATTGTAGCATTAGACCATACGAAATTGTTATATCGCCAGAGCTATAGTGGTATTGTTGCGACCTATTTAGAGTTCTAATTATTTATTAATCCTGGAGTGCATTTTCGTAGCATATCTATTTGGAGTGATAAATATTAATAATAATATTTTATATAAAAGAAAGTTGACTCGATCCAAATTCAAAACTGCTAACTTTTACGAAAGAGGTATTACTATACTATGTCAAAAAGTTCCTATACAACTGTGGATGCATTAGGTCATGAAAAATGCAATTTTATACTCAACTTCATTCTTCCAACCAGCTGAGCTACTTTGCTTGCGTAAACCTGGTGTCATACCATTCATCATTACAGGAATTTGTGGTGCTTCTTTCAGTTCAACTAGAAACAAGCGCGGCTTTGGCGCACACCTGTTTTTGCTAGGTTAGCCATTGATATACGAGGCTATTGGTGTGGGAAGCCGATTTGCCCTTTCGTCAGATAGAAAGAACGGGTGTGAGAAGCCATTGCGCCCCTTCATCAGACAGAAAAAAATGTGTATTCATCATAGATGTAAAAGAGTTTCAGTCTCTTCTGTGTAGACGGCCGACAGGATGCTTGACCCTTCTCTATGTGTTTCTTCATTTATTACCCTTACCCCTAATGATCCTACATCTGAAATATATTTTTTCCTAATTAAGCCACAAACGAATATTATGGCATCAAGCTCTGTTTTCCATTTTTGTGTAGTCAATTTAGTTGGTAGTATGACCTTACATGAATACTGTTTCATGTGCTGATTTATGTTCTTAGAATGAAACTCTGTGCATTTTCAGGTGTTTTTGTCAATGCTTGCATAATTAACTTGAATAACAGTTTTCCCATGTTTTGTAAATTTTTGCTGACTACACAAATGTGGTTGCTCAAGGCTGTTTACTGGTCTTTTATAAGCTCTAAATATAAAATATATAAGCTCGTCCGGTGTTGACATAAGGTGGACCAAGCTACAACTTATTGTCGTACATCTGTCCTGGGGCCGAATTTTTTAGACAGAGACCTGGGGCCGAATTTCAGTCTTAACCTTCGTGTTATGAGATGAAGTTGCTGCACCTGGATCTCATTCTGTTACTGTCAAACATTGATGGCTCTTTCTTGTATAATCGCAAATATTTACGATTCAGATTTGTCAAAGCAAACTTTTCTGTATAAGTTGGAAGGTTAAAGTTAATCAATTAGTTATTTCTGTATCCTTCATAGTTGTTCATGAAACAGCCAGTAGCAGGCAGTAAAGAGCCGGTAGCATGGGTATCATTATAATAGTTGTATAAGCGTGTGAGCCGTGCTCTTGGATAAGCACTTAAGCAAGCTAGTAGGTAAGGGATAGCCATTGTGCACCTACACCAAACGCTCCTTAGCCGGCTCTTTTTTTTTTCATGACCAGGACTTTACCCGTTTTTGATTAAGAGGAGAAAAACAAAGGTTACAAGACATTCAACGGATCTCAGCGAGACGCCTTGATCCCCTGAAAGCAAAACACGTCCTATGACTACTGGATCCTTAGTTTTTTATTACAAAACAGTTACATTTTGCGACCAAGACGCAGCTAGGTTACTAATTGGCGTGCACCCACCGATGATCCAGTCCTTAGCTTCCTTGATTCCTGCTTGGGCAATGCTCTGCACCTGACGAGACTCTTTGGAAAACTCTGCTATTTCTCTCCTTCCATAGCGTCCAAGAGATTAGCAGCAGCAGTGAGTCAAACGATGGTCGCGATGCCCGATCCAATCTCCTGCGCTGTCGTAGCCACCAAGACCCAAGGTCATCATCGCCTTGCGGAGCAAGCGCATCAAGCGCTGCTGGGCGCAACAGCAGTACCCAGACCTGCCTGGCGACTGGGCAAGCAAGGAATAGATGCCCGCAGGTTTGAGACGCTTGATCACATAGCGCACACACATCATTATCCTGCAAATTGTGTCTTGATCTCTGTTCTGATGTCCACAAGCGGCGGTGCAACGCATACCAGAAGAAGATCTTGGCCCTCAGCGGCCCCTTGACCCCCCAGAGTTCTTTAGCGCCGAGCAACTCGACTGAACCAGCAAAGAATGCCCTGTACGTTGCCTGAGCGGAGTAGCAGCCGTCCGAGGACCATTTCCAGATGAATTGATCGGGCTGTGCAGGTTGTAGAACCATCGACTGCTCCACGCTCCAGACGCGGAAGAAATCCCGCATCACCGCCGCCGTTGTAGCACCCCTCATGTCGAGTGCCCACTGATGTCCATGAATGGCGTCCTTGAGTAGGCGCTTCTTGCCTGTCCTGGAGATGATCTTGAAGATGGCCGGCGCGTAGGTGGATAGCAGTCCCACCGACGCCCAGTTGTCTGACCAAAACAACGCACTCCCGCCATCTCCAATCCTGACTGAAAGCTGGCCGCACACATAGCGACGATGTTCCTCTCCGTGCGTGCAGGCAGCCGAGCCCACAGGCTGTCAGTGTTGGTGCGCGCGAGCCACTCCCAACGCAACCTAAGAGCGTATCCAAAGAATCTGAGGTCCAGAATACCGAGTTCTCCCAACTCTTTTGGCCTAGATGCAACAAGCCACGCGACCTTACACTTACCCCTTCCTCTGATACTGTTCATCTTCTCCATCTCGATCTCTATTGCTGTTCTTCCTCCAATTCCCTGCTCCTTCCCCTAATTCCTTCTTGTTATCTGCAATCTGTACCAGGTTGCTAACATGGACCTTTGACGGGCAATGGTCCTGGCTAGTGATGCCAAACCCAGAGAGTGCTGCTTGACGCGTTTGCGCAGATTAGCCTTCGTATCTCTGAGGTCCCTGTGATCCTGAGCCGCATCCAGTTGAGCAACGACCTCTCTAGCCGCGGATAGTTGAGCCCGGACACTTCCCACTTTGTGCATGCTCCAGCTCTGCAAGGCCCTGGCTGTCCTCCTCAGCTTCTGGTCGAGTACCCTGCATGCATCAGCGTTGGGCACGGCCTCCTCCCACGCTGTAGCGACGACATCGTTGAAGCCCTCAATTTTCACCCAGAATGCTTCGAACCTGAAACGCGACTTGGCCCAGGATTCAGTGGAGAGTTGCAACCTTGGGCTACATTTCACTGCAACCATGCAAAAGAACATAGAAGTCATGATCTCCATTTCGCTATAAGTCATGATCAATCTCAGGAAATGAGATGATCATAATAGTGTTAGCCAGAAGCCATTCCAGAGAGCAATTCTGCACCGCGTCTGCCGCGCCATCGTCGGACATGATCAGCTCCGCGGCGGCCAGCAGCAGCCGTGTGCCCTAGCTGCACCGCCGCGCTCTGCCGCCCGTGGACCCAGGAGCTGCCGTTGCTCGCCCGCACAGTTGCCACACCCTCTAGTCGGACCACTGCACGCAAAAGAGACACGCAGGAGGAGTTTCAGCGAGCTAGCGGTGCTTTAGTTACGGCAAAACAAGGGGGCAGGTTCTTGGCGGTTAGTTACCTCGTTGATCTCGCCGGAAATGATGGTGAAGTGCCGCGCCGAGACCGCTCTTGGGAGGAGGACGGAGGTGCGTAGAGGGCTCCCCCAGACACTGACCTATTGCAACAAAATTAATCGTTGATGTCTTGAGGAATATCTGTACGCCCTAATCAAGAACGAATGAGAAAGGGCAAGGAACGCAAGAATGGCGAACCTGGTGGAATCGCGAGCTGCAATTGGCGATCCGGACCAGGCCGCCAGGCGCCAGGCGCCAGGCGCGCATCGGCACCCACCTGCGCCACGGCTTCCGGCGACAGCTTGGGCCCGAACCCCCTGGCCGCGGCCTCCGGCGTGTCTACCCACACCAGGAGCAGAAAGCCAAGAACCGTAGCCGCGTATAGCGCCCAGTTGCGCGACCAACAGCCGCCCTTCCCTGCACTGCACGGGCCCTGGCCGCGGCATTGAACCTGCCCGTCTGGACGATGGCAGCCCAAAGCACGCGACGGCCCACTCAAGCGCAGGCGTTTTATTCAGGCAACTCACGAGGCGTGGCGGACGCCAGAAATGGGCCGTGCTCGGTGGGCCGATCGCTCCAGCACTCCCATTCGAGCCCAAGGCGGGAGAGCGCGGTGGGGTGGTCGGAACAGTGCGATTCCTGCTGCACCGGCGCCCCGCGCGGCCGCGCCCGGACCCAGCGCCTAAACCCTAGGCGGACGCCCTCACTCTCTCAGCCTCTCCGAGTGGAGCCGCCCATGGTGCTGCAGCGGTGCAGTCGGTCGCCGCCGGCTGGCCGGTCCACTCCCCAGCAGTACGTACCCCACCCGCCCCGCACCCCCCCTCTTCTCCGCTTCTCCCTGCTCCTCCCTCCGGCCTCCGTGGACTCGTCGCCGCACAAATCGACCGGTCCTCCCCACAGCCGTCGGCCGCGTGGCCACTGGCCAGGGGATAGAATGGTAGGTCGGCAGGCAGCACTGCGGCAGCAAGCCGGCAATCTCAACGTGGGGGCTGGGAACCTGCATTTGGTCCTTCAACAATCGAGCAGCATCCTGTAAGCCTTGCGAGTATGTGGGGGGAACTCAGCCAGCCAACATGCTATTAGTCTCTGGTCTGATCTAGTAGTACTAGTACTACATGGCTGACACTTAACAGATGAAGAGGAATAGAGATTCAAATTTTAGATTGTTCTGAACTATAGTAGGAGTTTATTAGTACAGACACCTATAATGCTTACTAGGTTATGTATTTACTGTTTACTAGCAGTTCTTCATAGATGCTTTGAATTTAGAACTTTTCAATTAAATTATTTGATTTTCATTGTTTTGAATGCAACTTCGAACGCCTTTTATAGGAGAACCAAGAAGCAGGTAATGATGAAAAAAGTGGGCTGGTGCTCATGTCGTGGGCTGGTGCTGTCTGACCCTGATAGCACCTTGTTTTCATGTATTGTATCGTTGTGTAGTTCTTGAATTCGTTGTGTGAAGCTGCATGTTTGAAGTGGTTACACATATCGATGTTACCGATTTAATTTACCCATTCCCAAACGTTATCAACCTGTATCAGACCACATTGTTTTGTCCCAATATCCCAAATTTCCCGTTTCTGTTTTCCCGATGGGCATTCCCGATTCCGTTTCTGTGTAAAAATTAAGTCAAATGGTCACAGGGTTTTCCTGGACTGCTCCCAACTGTTTTCGTCCCTACAAGTGACTCAAGAAGGGTTCTAGTTGGAATTGTAGTAGCATGTTGGTGCTTGTTATAATAGTGTCTGTAGTCTTCTGTTTGAAGTGGAATGAAAAAAACCACATGTGGAATGAAAAAAACCACATAATTTTCCACCCAAAAAAGTTGTGTCATTAGTCTTTCCTGGGGGAGATTTTGGATTGTTTGGCACACAGTGCTCGTATCAAAAGCTTTGTTTTCCCATAACCATATCTGTGACTGCTTGCAAATCGGGTTCTTTGACATGTACTTGTGTTTTACACATCTTAAATAGGCTGTTGGTACAGGATGCATACAATTTCATTGCATTAGCTTATCCATTGGGAGTAGTGATCTTGAAATTGCATTAGCTTTATGCAATAGGAGTAGTGATATTTCATTTTCTATATAAATTCTGGTGTGAGCCGGAGACACCTGTCTTCATGAGCTAATTTGTCAACCATCATAGCTTCTCTCTGTCTGTCTTGAGACTATTTTGAGAAGATTAGACTTGGACAATTTGAAGACGAGTAAGGATCAATTTATCCAATTATCTTTGATAATATAGACCATTAACTTTAATCTTAGCACAGTTCAGGGACGACTGATAGTGGTTCTAAGTTCTGACTTTCAGGCACCTTTTAGGATGAACCTTTCTTCAAAGGACTAAAGGAGGCAGTGAAAACTCTATTTTCCAATGAAGTTGTTTACTTCCTGATATTTTTACTGGTTGACATCCAATATGGGCCCTGTTCAGTGAAATTAAGTCAAAACTGCAAGGAGTTTAAATGGCACTAGAATGATAAGATATGTTGTTTTTTAGGCATCAAAGTACTATATCCTGTTATGCACTTGCATAAAATTTACTTTGTTCTGGCTTGTGAGTCCAGTATCTGGCTACAAACCCATTGCCATTGCAATTATGCTTGTGTAATTTGATTCAGTTTACATGCGCTACTCCAAGTTTCTGAGTTCTTCTGTTTTTCTTTCTCCAGATCTAATAGAAACTGATTTTCATTACAAAATTGCCAAACTTTGAGATATTAGCATTCCACTGTGATCAGTTCTTGCAATTTGAGCCAGGTACTGATCAGCAGATAAAAGACTTTACTCTCACCAGTTTTGATACTGAATAATATTGGATATTCTTCATGCTAGTTCTAGATGATGGCATATATCACATGGTAGAATACATCAATTTGGAAACCTGCTTCATGCAAAGCAAAATCAACCATGGTGAAGCATTGTTATCTTGGCTTTTGTTTGGTGAAGCCACACAAGTTTAAGTTGATTTGCACAAATGTTAACTGTCAGCTGTATCTCAAGGTCTCAACTCTCACCATCTAAAAATACAGGTAATCAGACATGATGAAAATTTTATTGGAATGCATATTTGATACTTGAATGACCTGACATCGACATGCAAACTGTGTGTTCTTAATTTCTTGGGTTTGCAGGTGGGTTTGAATGGCCTGGATGCTGTGTGTTTGGTTTACAAGTTTGTGAAAGCTAGCAAGCCTGGTGGTGCTTTGAGGAGGCCTTGCCCATTGGATGTATGTGTGTTGGGCCTTGATCTTATAGTTCTGGCTTCTTGAATCATTATGTTTCTCCCCTCTGTCTCATCTTTACCTTTTTTTCCTTCACATTTCAAACTTGTGGGTTACGATTTTGCGTTGCCAATCAGATCTGTCCTTTCTTGTGTGTGTGATGGGTCTTTGTCTTGAGCTTCTTTAGATTGTTAGTTTAATCTTTTGTTTCCTTTAAGACTTGTTCATGAGCATCATTGATCTTTTGATCTGCTAGTTTCATGGATACCACACTCTTGCTATTACTATACATATCACACCCTTGCCTCCAATGGATCTCAGATATCACATGCTCTTGCATCTTGTGGATTTCACATACTCCTGTTAGTATTATTTTAAATAGCATTTGTGGATTTCACATACTCCTGTTAGTATTATTTTAAATATATAACTTTGACAAGTAAATTACTTTACTCTAGACAGAGAGTACTTAATATCATTTCTTTTGTTGAAAACGCAGGAGAGCTGTGGTTCATTGTATTAGAGAAGTACTTAATAATAATAATCCTTAAAATCCAAATAGAAAGGTTTTTGTCTTCTGAGAAGTCCAAACGGCATACTGTAAAGATTTGCTAAAATTCTTATGTATTTAGAAAAAACCGAAAGTATATTCCACCCTTCCGAATATGCATTTGCACCCTTCAATTGAATGAATTAAACTTATTTATCTGTCATTTTTTTTTCGGATTTCCAGGCTGCTGGAGCCTGGAGGACAGCAAGGAGCTCCTGCCCCACCCCTCTCTAGCAACGGTATGACGTTCCCCTGAAACTGAAGCGTCTATGCGTGGCACATGCATCCCCTGTCAACGTTCACCATATTCCCGTTCCAATTCAACCTCCCTCTCTGGACTGGTCCGCTTTGCTCCCTGCCTCCTCTGTCCTAACTCGCCGCGGTAGCATAAGCCTGTGCTGTCCCCACAAGCATTGATAAAAGAAACCAGGCGAGTCCCCCGCGCTCTCCTCCTAGTTTGGTCGTTCTGTTGGTGGTCGTCCGCTATGTTTCCTGGTGCCTTTGGTGGGTTGGGGGCTGTAGGGTTTGGTTGTGGTTGATCTGATTGACATTGGTCCCCTGATGTGATTTGGTCTTTGCAGGTTCTGGGATGCAGGGGGCCACGATGCAGCCGCTGGCGACGCTCACAGATGCAGAAGTAACAGCGGCATCGGGGTTATCACCATGCATGTCAAGCCTTAGGTGGACCTCCGACAAGCAGTCCTGGCTGCCTGCGCGCGGCCAGTCCCCTGCTGCCGTGGGAGGCAATGGGGAGAAGGGCACGGATGGTGGCGCCGGTGTCCTAGGTGGCAGAGCGGATGAGGCGTTCGTCCCTACGACTGTTTCGCCTCCTGCTCATGACGGTTCCCTTCCTCAGCAGCAGGGGCCCGAGAAGGTGGAGGAGGCAGTCGTCCCCACCACTGTTTCAACTGTTGCTCAGAATGGTGCACTGCCTCTGCCTTGGCAGAAGGGGTCAGATAAGGTGGATGCAGTAGGTAGCCAGGGGGCGGTTTTGCCTATAAATCAGAATGGCACCTTGCCTCAGCAGGGGGGAAGCAAGATGGACGAAGTGGTTGCTCTTGCAGCTGTTTCGCCTGCAATGCACAGCTACACCCTCTCACATGCCCTGCCTCGTTCAGTGCTACATAGGGCAAGGCAGGATGGAAACAAGGGGGACAATGGAAAGGCAGAATTGCTCGGGGATGCAGGCGAGCTCTCATTGGATGGTCAGGAGGGGAACCGGGTGGTGGAGGTGGTGTCACCGGCGGTAGCAGTTATGGAGGGTTATGGCATTTTTGGTACTAGTTCCGTGCACAACAGTGACAAGGAAGCGTGCTTGTTTTATTCTCGAAAACGCAGGAGAACTATGCTTCATTATAAGGAATCATGCTTGTTGGCAGCTGAGGAGCAGGGACATGGTGGCAGCAGTGTTGTGGGGCAGCAGGAGGTTACTGCTGATGGGGATGTTGTGGAGATGGGAACCAGAACTGGTGGCAGTGAGTTACAGAGAAAGGAAAATGAAATTGCAGGAAGCAGAAGGAAGCAGTTGTTGAAATCCGATGTGAATGCATCACCTAAGAAGTGTCCAGTCTCACCTGTATGCGAACCACAAGCAGTGGTGGATGATAAGGTGAAAAGTCTTGAAGGAAGCTTGCAGAGAAGTAACCTTAGGACACCTTTGAGTGATCCCATTGATGCAAAGACAAAAGGAAATGGGTTGGAGAGTGGCAAGATGAATGGTACAATGCTTGGCAACGGAGATGCCTCTGCACGGGGGGAGGTGCAAAGCAAGACTTTGAGTGCTAAAAAAGAAGTAATGTGCTCAAATATGAACATTAAGAAAATGAAGTTCGCTTGTAAGCTGAAGGATGATGGCATAGTCAAGTATAATTTGCGCAGGTCTGCTAGGGAGTCCAAGCTTGGAAAACATGTTGCAACCAATCAAATTGAAGAGAGTTACGTACTAGCATTGATGGCTGCTGACAAATGCCCTTGGACACGAGGAAGAAAGTCTATTGCTAGTCCTTCCAAATCTCTTGTTCCTAGGAACAAGATAAAGGGTAAATATGCTAGTCCAAAAGAATTACTAACAGGACAAGTGGTCTCTCGTGAATTGATCAATGATGAGACAGTAGAGGACAATGATGAAACTAGCCTGGAAGAAGATGACACCTCTAGGGAGCTAGCTGTGTATGGAGAAAAGCGAGAAATATTTGTCACTCCATCTGTTCCTTCTGGGTCACGCCACAAGCAACCTGGAGACCATATAGATGCTCGAAGCAAAATTAGGAAGTTGCTCCAATTATACCAGGCGACGTACCGAAAGCTTACACAAATTGAGGAACAAGGTATTCGCAAAGTTGGAAGCATTTACCTTGAAGCAGCTAAAGCAGTAAAGAAAGACCCTATCTATAAAAAGATTGGGGCCATTGTGGGAAATATTCCTGGTGTTGAAGTTGGCGATGAATTTCATTTTAGAATTGAGTTATCAATAGTTGGTCTGCATCGCCAATATCAAGGAGGTATTGACTTTTCTAAGGTTAATGGTGTTCCTGTTGCTATAAGTGTCGTTGCCTCCGGAGGCTATCCTGATGAACTGTCGAGCTCAGGTGAACTAATATACACTGGCTCTGGAGGGAAGGCTGGGGGCAATAAAGATGGAGGGGATCAAAAGCTTGAGCAGGGTAATCTCGCCTTGAAAAATTGCATTGAGACCAAGACCCCGGTTCGAGTGATTCATGGGTTCAAAGGTCGAAGTAGAAGTGAAGTTGGTAAGCAAACTTCAACATTTACATACGATGGATTGTACGAGGTGGTGGAATGTTGGCAAGAAGGCCCAAAAGGCGGGATTGTCTTCAAGTACAAGTTACAGAGGATTGCAGGGCAACCAGAATTAGCCCTGCATGCAGTCAAGGCAGCTAAGAAGTCTAAAGTTCGTGAGGGTCTTTGTTTGCCTGATATAGCTCAAGGAAGCGAGAGGATAGCCATATGTGTCATTAACACAATTGATGACATGAGGCTAGCATCATTTAAATACATCACCAGTGTCATATATCCAACTTGGTATGAGAAAGAACCTCAAAAGGGTTGTGACTGCACAAATGGCTGCTCAGAATCTATTACGTGTGCTTGTGCAGTGAAGAATGGAGGGGAAATCCCGTTCAATTTCGATGGTGCAATCGTAGAGGCTAAGCGTCTCATATTCGAGTGTGGTCCATGGTGCAGGTATGGCTGTGCAAAAACTTAGTATTCCAAATTACTGTCAACCTGAAAACACTTGTTTGTTGTTTAGTTCTACTGGGTTTTGAAATTACATATTTAAATTTCAAATCAGGAGAAATATTCCTATTCTGTTGGAACTTCAATGTTATGTTACATTAAGGCTGACGATTGTTTTGAGATCCAGATGAACACAGCAGGTGTTTGTGGTAGATGAAAAAAATCGGCTTACATAATTTGGCTACTCTCCTGAAGTTGTTAAGATCTTGACAGCAAGCAAACATAATTGATGAACACCAGACAGTTAGCTTAAAACTGGGATAATAATATAATCTAACTTATAATTGTAACCACTATACTTTCAGGTGCCCGCCAACATGCTACAATAGGGTGAGTCAGCATGGAGTCAAAATTCCACTTGAAATATTCAAGACAGGTAAGACAGGTTGGGGTGTAAGATCCCTCAGTTCTATATCTTCAGGCAGTTTCATATGCGAGTATACTGGCGAGCTCTTGGATGGTAATGAAGCTGAAAATAGGCAGAATGATGAATATCTATTTGATATTGGTAGTAACTATTATGATGAAGAACTTTGGAAGGGGCTTCAACCAGTGGTTGATGTAAAATCTTCTACCTCGTCGTCCAGGACAATGAAAGACTTCACGATAGATGCAGCTCACTGTGGCAATGTGGGAAGATTTATCAACCATAGCTGTTCACCAAATCTCTATGCCCAAAATGTTCTATGGGACCATGGTGACATGAGGATGCCACATGTTATGTTCTTTGCTGTTGAGAACATCCCACCACTACAGGAACTGACCTACCATTACAATTATAAGGTAGGCTCAGTCCATGACGAGAATGGCAACGAGAAGGTTAAACATTGCTACTGTGGTGCCTCAGATTGCAGTGGCAGGCTCTACTAAGACATTACCTTTAGAAAACATTCCTGCCCCTTGTACTGTGTTTTAAACTTGAATGGACCACCATTTTTGCGATGATTGTACTTTTGGGCAGAGTGAAGCATTTTGTTGTCTTTTTAAGTATTATTAAATAGCATGAATCTACAAGGTAGAAAATGTACGATGATGGTGTCAGCATGGTGTAGTGTTATTACTCCATGTTTTTGCACAGAATTGATTGGTGGTGTCTCAAGCCTTTACATGCAAATTTGGTGGCAGATTTGAACAAATTTGTCATCACTCAACTTGTTCGTTGACAGACTTGGTAATGGTCCTTTTTGCATGGGTTATTCAATTTATGTTGTTGCCAAAACTTTGTCTCAAAAAAGAAAAAAAAATTGGGCGATTTTTTTTATAAGAATTGGTCGAAATTGAGCCAAGGATTCGATGTGTACAAATTATAAACTGGAGGCATCTGTTTGGATCAAAAATCAAATGGAGTTTTACTGAGTTAAATGTTCACCCAACTTGAAGAGAGGTAGTAGCTGCTGCGCGTACTGCAACTGCAAGGCGCGTACTGACCATGTTGTAAATTGTAAGGTGTTAACACAGGTAAATCCTGACTATGTCGGGAAAAGTGCTCCAAGTACTTGATCAATGGCGCACTCGAAGCGCGTCGTGTAAATAAAGTCAAACTCCGCATATGGCATAGCTTTCTGCTACTCAAACTACTCAAAAAGGTACTCGAACTATTCGAAAAGTTACTCAATACACGTTGTGAAAATAAAGATTCTGCTCGAAACGAACTGTATTCAATAGATTCAATAGATTCACTACAGCACGTGTTTGCACCAAAATTTGGACTGGTAGGCACCAAGATAGAGCTTCCTGAAAAACACTGCCAGAATCGGCTAAATGCTAATAACAACTGAATTTTAGGGAATCGACTAAATCAGGATGGATCGGCTAACCAGAATTGGCTATCTGAAGAGGCATGCGGGCCACGTCGGCTCCGATCCGACTTAGCGAGAAGCGGCGCATTGACGGCACGGGACTCTACAGTGCGGAATAGTAGGGCCCAAGTTATCGAGTCTTAGATAGTTTTCAAGTCTTTTCCTTATTTTGCAAGTCGTATCAGGTTAGGACTTGGTCAAAACCCATGGTATAAATATGTAAGCCCTAGCACCTTGTAAGATCTCTCGACAATCAATACAATCTTTCCGGCTCCGGCCACAAAACGCTTAGTTTTAGGATCTCGACGAGTTCCTTCATCAAGCTAGGTTGCATCGGGTCATCCGACCTCTGGTTTGCTGTAAGTACCTCCATGGTTTGTATTTGTGTTAGATAGGGTCGGTTCGACCTCCTATTTATACACCGATATGGCCAAAGGGCTTGTGTTTATGCTTGATTTGCCTGGTTCGACCTCCCATCTATGGATCGACACATGCTAATAGTTTATGTTCTCGTTTGATAGGACCGGTTTGACCTCCTATTGTGTGCGTTGACATAGACTAGTTATCGGCTCTATTAGGCTTGGCAACCTAGTAGATTCATTAAGTTACCGATGTTGTCTGTTTACATTGTTTATTTTTATTGCAAACAATATCATTGCCCGATCAAGATTGGTAGATTTGGCTTATATCTTCTTAGATTCGATTATCATCAATGCTTATTATGCTTATTCATTTGCTTTGATGATCGATCTCGTGCTTGCATTAACTAGATTGTATCAATATTGTTCGTGACATGTTGTGCGTTCTAGGGTATAGATTGTTTCACAAGTAAAGTAAGTTAATCTTTTCTGGGAGCCCTATTACGGCTGTATTCTAGCGAACCCTACTGTTAGAGTTACTCGAATTCAGACTTGTCGGTTAGCGAGCTTTGCTCGTGGAATCGTTTGTACACCTAGGTCGTTCTCATGTTGGTATCAGCAAATTAGCCGATTCACCAAAGCTTCACCCATAACATTGTGTGCATGCGTCTGTTTAAAGCTAATAGGTTTGTTAAGCTTACTCGGTGGATCTTTAGTTTTAATCTAGATTGTTTGCAACGCATGTTGGATCTTTACATATTGTATCGAATAGATTAGATCGGCTAATGGTTTTGCTCCCTTCACGTGTATTTGAATAGCCGATTTAGCTAGTTCTTTACTATTTATAGCACGCATCATGAATGATCTATACTTTCTCTTGTCTTAGTTATACATATCATGCCATGATTGATTGCTTAATTCATGCATATTAATTTATCAGATTATTTATAAATGCATGTTGAACATCGACTTTCTAGTCAATATCTTGATCAAATCGGCTATTTAGCCACATATGAGGAACTGTCTAGAATCACACCGGCATGTTCCATAATTTGACTATTCTTTTTCTCCTTGTCAATTTCAGGGTCAAATTAACTGACACGCCTCAGACTCGATCGACCGGATCAACTGCTGGTGAAGTCACAGGGATCAGAGAGACTCACACGCTCCGGTCTACCTGGCCGGCGAGAGACCGTTGACGTGAAGAGTCACATTTTTATGTCAACAACACGTACTCAATCGCCGAATCCTGGTCAGGATGGAAGTGGAACTGGTTTTCGTTCAGACTATTAAGTGTATATATATTTCGATTTTTGATTGAAAGTATGCATCAGCTAGCATTCACAAATTGAAGATCAAACAACGACATACTCCTGCAGCATCGACGGAGGAGGAGAGGGCAGCAACTTGTCCTGATCGATGGCGGCAGACACGCTGTCGACCAGTACCACGACATCAGCGACGACGTCCAGGAGCTCATCCTCCGGCATGTCTCGTCGCTTGTCTACCTTGTTCGAGCTGCGTCTGCTTGCAAGCTATGGCACCGTGTGATCGACGGCTCCCGCTTTCGCTGGCTCCATGCACCTGCCATCGCCGGCTACTACAACAGCGGCCCCTGCCCCCTAGTTTTACACGATGAAGATGAACAAACCATGGACGACAAGTATACGTCCGTCATTTGACCCCTTGTCGTCCATGGTCACCGGCATTGATCCCCGACACTTATCCCTAGACTTCCTCTCGGACACCGTTGGCCTCCATGAAGCCGAGATCTTGGAAAGCCGCAGCAGCCTCCTGCTGATGGAATTCAGGGGCGTCGAGCAGGCGCATAGGACCTTTCCAAATGCGCAGGATCTTTCATGAGGTTGATTGACGAATTCAAGACATGTATACTTGCTCAAGGCACTATGGCACCAGGCCTAGTGCACGGTTGTTGATGATGATGATTTCATGAACATTCTCGTTGGTCAAAAACACCATAAATCTATGACATATAGAAGGAAATAAGCCTAATTTTGGTTCAAATAACTTTGTTCCACATGTCCATGTCCTTTATTTTAATGTAGATACAAAAATGGATGAAAAACAAAGGTTGAGGCCCAACTTGACACATCTTCTGACATCCAATTATGGCAATGGACAAGCCAACTCCACCACCATGCTGAACAATGCTTCTAGAAGCCACCTATAGAAGATGGGCTGATTTGGCCCCCATATGGAGGTTGGGTGACCTATACATGGAGCCTATCAACCACTGCAAGCTTCCATGATCCATGTCAAGGTCCCCAAAGTCAATCTCCATCCTTGGATCACAAGTGTACTTTGTCCCTCAATTGCAGGAGATGAGAGCACATGGATCCATGGGCCCACATGAGAAGCAAACCAAAATGACAAGTGAAAAACATGATCATCACACCTTATGACATGTGGGACATGCTTCTAGAAAATGACTACTTGTGTTGCATTGGCTATTAGAATAGTCACAGTTGTATGATAGTGAGATAATGGTAGTATATCTTGCGTTGGTTCACCGCCCTTAACCCAGTGCTCTAATCATTTCCACCAACATTAGATCAATGTAGATATAGTGTAGACATGGTGTCTAGATTATACACGTACTTGTATTTGCAACTTGCTCCACGGTTTGTTTGTGGTGCCTAGTAGGGGTGACAGACCTATATAGCCTTTGATACCACCACATGCAAAAAAATTTCTTAAAACTTATGTCTTATATTGGGCATCTTACCACGGCTACTACTGCCAACTCCCTCATTCTAGAGGTGCCCATGGTTGTGACTGCTCATCCCCAATGTCGCAGTACCATATATGTATTGCAGGCCACTTCTTTGTTCACCATTGATGTCCTTGGGAACACGATTACTGAGTGTGGATCGTGCTTAGGGTGTGACATTTGTCTTATTAGAGGATTTCTAGACTTGGGAGCTACTGTCGTCTCTACTTGGCAAGCTCCATGGATCTATAACCTATTGGGATTCTGTTGCTTAGCTTCTCTCACCAATGTGCAAGCTACTGGAGGTCGTCAACGATAAGGAGGATGACTCTAGGAGGATAATGTTGTTCTTTCATTTCTGAATCTTCCTTGCTTCTGAGTCATCAATTCATGAGTAGGCCTAAGCTACAAGAAATAATGAGGCCTAAGTTATCCTTTTGCTCTGCACTTTCTATTGATTAAAAGGTGTTTGTTTCTAGAGGTAGTTGTTTAACTAGAAGACATGATGAAGCTTGAAGTTCCTAGTTTTTATTATTATTAGCCTTCACTTGGTTTAGCTCCAATCTGAACTCTGGGTGCTATTATATTTTCATCTATCTATGTATGTGTTTGGAAGTTGAAGTTTTCCTTTTGTTCTGCACTTTTTGTCGATTAAGAGGAGTTTGTTTCTAGAGGTGGTGGTTTGAAGACCTGAAGCTTGAAGCTCCTAGTTTTTATTTTTGGTTATCCTTTTCTTTGTTTAGCTTCTATCTGCACTCTGTTGTTGTAATGCTTTCATCTATCTCTGTATGATTTTTGTTTGTCATGTTCTATGAAGCTGGTATAGCAACTCTCTTTTTGCTTTCAATATATATAAGGAGGGCATTGGTCTTTAGTCTAAAAAATAACATTTAGGAGATGTTGTCATGAGTTTGGATCTGTTAAATGGCTAAAGACCCAAAAGCATAGTTGATGCAATCAAACAATATTTCAATTACGCGGGAGTAAGCTCTGATCTATGGATTATCAACATTATACCTTGGTTGCATCCTGAAAAACTATGTACACGTGTTTTTTTATAAGCCTCCAATACAAACCTTTCCTTTTGATGTTATTCTTCCTTACCATTCCATGTATTGAGGATATAATTCCTTTGATCCTTTGGTCTCCCATTTGGGCTCCTAAACAACTTTAAATCAAAAGGTTTTCATTTATAAAGTTTCAAACTTCATAAAAAACTACACTTACATGTTTCTAATACAGATTTAGTTTTCATTCTGAATAGAAGAACTATAGAATTTTGAAAGCAAAATGTGATTCAAATTACTTAGGCTTGAAAGTATCATTGATAATTCTTAATACAAGCCATCAAGAATTGTCCTATTGGAATTCTTACCGCTCATTATGAGCAATTGCTTAACAAATTCATGTTAGGCAAGGAGCATAAAGAGCGCAAATCAAAATTTGTGAACCTTATTGAAAATGAGCCTTGGTTATGCATAAATCAACATGTTCATTTATAGTTATGAAGGTGGATCTAACAAACCATTTGTTTTGAGTTGTGCATATCATCGTCATGAGTATCGTCATATTAAAACCTTATTTGGAAAAAATATGTTAAGTATCAGACAGTCCGCTATGGTGGTTGGAGGGTCCAGCACATGCCACCTCAGCATGTCATCAAATTCTGTCAATTGGCTAGTACGTCAAAGTCATGAATGCTAGAGTCCAACATGCGACATCAGATGAAGGCCTATGTGGCAGAACCTTCTAAATCTTATGGCCCACATGCATTATTATTGTCTAAATAGACTCCTAATAACCATAAATGTGTTCCATAAGACTTAAAAGGTTTGTCGGATAAATCCCGAATCATCCATGATTCTCCGAGCAGGATCAATCATTACGAAGAGACATTGCAGTATTACAATAGTTTTATACAAATAAGATATATCAGAGTAAAATAGCAGAAGGATTACAATAACATAAGTTTAAAAACATTTAGTTTTAAACTTACAAGCCATATGTTTTTAATTATTACAACCATAGGAGTAGTGGAGTAGCAATATAACTCATTACAAAACCTTGATGATACGCTCTGCCCAAGAGGGAGATAGCCTATCATCGTCACTCTCCGCAATGACTGTCATGCAGCAGGGTGCGAAGCAATCCTGCGCATGGGGCTCACCTGCAACAAGGGTTCAACAAACCCTGAGTACAAAAGTACTCAACAAGACTGACCCGACAAAAAAGAGGGGTGAAGACTCAGAAATGCAGGCTAGAGGGACAAGGTAAGGCTCGTAGGAATTTTTTTTGCAGAAAAGCTCTTGTGGATCAAGTTTTAACTCATCATGAGTTATAGCAGAAAATAAAGTTTCTCTTGCTCTAGATCAACATTACCAAACAACTTCATTTAGATACCTTATCATCATTCAAGTTGTTACTACGATGATGAACACCGATCAGGTCTTCTTCTCCAAGAAGCAACGATGATTCGAATCCATTTTCATACCCAGCTGGGACCTAGATCACTAGGATACCGGAGACTTTAACTCCGATGCATATCAGATCACAGATATACCGGGATAACAACCACAGCCATATATCACCACATGATACACGTGAGCACTTCGACCCAGTGTACCAATATACGTGGGAACTTAAACCCACAGTATAACACACTATGACATATGTGGGGACTCTGGCCCACTATATATCACTCCATGACATACCTGGGCTCCAACCCTTAGTATAGCACTTCATGCATGTGGATTTCTAGTTCTCGATAAACATGAGTTCACCATCGACACGGGACCTAGGGCATCAATAGATGAAAACACTACAGAGGGACTCCTTTCCCAATGCAAGTTACCCGTCCGGACTTGATTTATTAACTACCATAATGATTCCATCAAGAAAAAGACATCCTCATCTTTTTCATTCTTTTTCTTTTTGAAAACCTGCTAATTAAGCAGGGCTAAGCATAACTAAGCATTTTCCAAAAACAGGTAACAAGGAATATGGAAATAAGACAAGTAATGCAATTGGTGGGTTATCACTCAACTCCTATTACTTAATACAACATTTCATAACTGAAGCGATAAAACTTTTATAAAATAAGAGTAGGGTTGGAATGCATCTGGGGCTTGCCTTGGTATTCGGGGTAGACGGTCTCAAGCTCTGGATCAACACCCAACTCCTGAGTCTGCTCTTCCTTGGGATCTAGTGCGACAACGTTAAACTTTTCGTTAACGGAAACTATATGATAAAATGATATGTTTCAACATGATGGACTAGTAAACATGGTGCTCGATGGATGTATGACCAGATTAAGGACTTGATTACAACTTTCCTTCACGATAAAGTTGCAAGCCAACAAAACTTACTTACTAAGTTCGTTAGGGTTAACTAATTAATAAAAGAGTTCATTAAACACATAAAATAACGTTGATTAAACTCTAATGGCATGATCCAGGTAAGCGCAAATAATTAATTAAAGTACCAAGGGTCATTAAGGTTAATGACCCAAGGTCATCAATCAATCCCAAAGTCAAACAACCCTATAATGATTAATCATGATTAAAGGGGTTAATCAATTAATTAAAAACATTTAAATAAAGGCATAAAATTAAAGTTATCTAATTGAGCTTAAAATTTTATTTTGGATAGATCTTGGTCTAATTAGATGGCAAAACAATTTTTAGAAATAAAAGATAATTATTTTATTTATTAAAAATCATTGAATGTGTATTTTTTAATTAAAAGAGCTAATTTTAACTTATGCAAAAATTACTCAAAATTAGCATATTATATTTTTTCTAGATAGAGGACATCATAAAGAGTATACAAATAAATTTTTAGAATTTTTGGAATAGTACACAATTTTCTATAAATTTCCAAAAAAATAGTATTTAAATTATTTTCTAGAAATAAATAAAGAAAAAGGAAAATTCCTCCCCGAGTTGACCACGCCGGTGGCGAACTTTGACCGGCCGGTTATCGCCGGCGGCGAGGTCTTGGAGCGTGGCAAGGGCACCAATGTGACCTACTCATCCTCGCGAACACGACGGGGTAGCTAATGCGGTGGCAAAGGCACGGCGGCATGCTCGCCGACGATGACGGCAGACATGGCGGCGCGGCTGACCGCGGAGCGGCGGCTGTGGTGCATTAAAGAAGAAAAGGAGGGTAAGCACCAGTGGCTCACCTTGAGGCTGATGCGCTAGCTGCTGAGGCCAATGGTGGACTGGAGCGAGGTCGACTACGTACGGCGACGGCAACGACGAGCTCCGACGGCGGCAAGACTCGATTTCGGCGTGTTAGAGTGGTGTCTATGGAAAAGAAGGAGTCAATTACGTGCGTGGTGTTAAGGAGAACACAACGGTGTCAAAGATGAACGATGAGACTCACCGGAGAGGGCTGTTCCCGGCGAGCAGCTCCGGCGGCGCTTTACCGGCCATGGAGAAGACGACGGTGCGCTAGGCGATTCCGGTCACGAGGCAAGGCGTGAGTAGGTGCAAATGGTGTGCAAGGATGAGGTGATGTAGTGATCAAGATGGAGTGGATGAAGGTAAAATGGTGGCGGTGAATTTTAACCCGCGACGACGAGCTCCACGACGGCGGCGGAGCAGGGAAGAAAAGAAAAGGAGGTTGGCCACCGGTATATAAAGGGAGGAGGTGAAGCGCGGGCAGGCGACACGCAGGCGGCGAAGCTTCATGCGTGGGAGGCGAGCTGGCGGTGGCGACACGCCGGCATGGGTAGGGTGGCCACGGCGGCGGCGAGGAACAGAGAGAGAGGAAGACGATGCTGATGTCATCACTATTGTAGCAAGTGATGTCATTTTGAAATTTTACAAATTACTCTAGATTTTACATAAACACTTAAAAATATCCCAAAATATAATTTGCATAACTTTTCAAGAGCTATATTTCTCATTTAACAAATATTTTGAAATTCTACTTAGATTTTGAAATATGAATTCAAATTCAAAAGGGAAACAAAACCCTAGAAACAAATATTTGAAATTAATTTTGATTTTTCAATAAAACATGAAAATATCCAAAACTATGGAACGCTCAACTTTTCAAATCAAACATTTTTAATATACAAAGTTTTCCAAAATGTGCATAATTTTTGAATCATGGGTTTAAAATCAAAAAGGGGCAAATGCAGGAAAACTGTATTGTCAAATTCATTTGAAATTGTTTTTAGAAACTTGAAAAACTTTGAATACCAACCTTGTAGATCTTGTAAAAATCTATAAATTATATTTTGAGAGTATCTCCAAATTCTATATAGATTTTGAATTATCAAAAAAGGGGTAAAACAAGGTTTTGAAATAAAGGGTTTTTCAAACCGAATTCAAACTCGATTTGGTTTCTAAATTAATTGGTTGGTCATTAGTGATCAAAAACATCATCCAAGGACATTTTTAGGTTAATGACCCAATGACACCCTTGGTTGACCAAATTGACTTTTGAAAAACATTTTATAACTTTCCAATTTAAATTTAGATTTGAATTGCAAGACTTGGGAATAAGCTTTGAAATCCAAATTCAACTTCAAATATGGAAATCATTTTTAAGGGTTGGACTTAAAGTTATACACTATGCTTGACACTAGTGTAAACACGGTTTACACCTTGAGTACATAGAGTATAAACTAAGTATTTGAGATGACATTCAAAATTAGGGTTTTATGATTTCATGTAACACAACATTTCAAAAACACAAGCAACCTATGAAATGTAAACTTATTTTAGTTGATGCACATCAAGGTTGACCTAAACATGAATGCTTTGCAGTGCATATGATGACATGGCAGGTTTTAGTTACCATAACACCAGAGGTGTTACAACCTAGCCTTGGGCAATGACACCTTAGCCATGCAAATTATTTTTGTTTATTTTACAAACAATCTCGGATTGGAAAATCCGCTAGTACATCAAAGTCATGAATGCCACGTGGGACATCAGATGAAGGCCTGGCCTTGGGCATTGACTGTTGGGAATATGCCCTAGAGCTAATCATGTAGATGATGATATTCGATTGTATCCATGATTAATAATGTGTTCATTGAATATCCATTATAGACAACTTGTATTGATTGGTGATTATGTGAATTGTTTGTGGAACTCAATTACTTGAATGGCTATTCTAAAGTTGTCCCTAGTCGGCGTTCTTGTGAGAACACACTTGAATATTAGACCAACACATGTATTAGTTGATGGCTATGTTTCACAAGTCATAGATATGGAGATGTTAAACTAATAATGTGGGCACATGTGAAACATGTAGGCTAGACTGACCCGACATAAGAAAGTCTCTATTCACGTCATATACGTTATGTCCTTAGACCTAAGATTGTGGTATGTACTCAAGATGTAAAATGGCCTACTTAGACTATCAAACGCTGCTCCGTAACTGGGTAGTTATAAAGGTGGTCTTCGGGTGGTCGGGAAGCATGCTTTGAGACATAGACAATCAAGATGGAATTTGCCCCTCTCTACGTGAGAGAGATATCATTGGATCACTCAAGTGATTGGATCAACAAATGCATGGCCGTGCTTGGGTTAAGTGTTAACCCACGAGTTGAACCATATATCGAGTGGCAAAGGGAATAACTTGTATGTGGTCATAGTGGTTCGTCTGATATGTCTTTGCGTGCACATAGGAGTTGTCAAGCCTTGCTAGAGGTTGTTGTCAACTATTGGGCGAGTAGGAGTACTCGGCCCATGTCAATGTGTGCGTGAACCCATAGGGTCGCACACTTAAGGGGCTGGAAGCCTAATTCGGGTTGGACCCGAATTAGACATGGCTTAGGGTTACTAATGGGCCTCCAACTCGTGAGCTCATTGGGGATGCCTATATAAGCAAGGGGTAGGGGCGCGGCCAGGATTTTACATGCCTTTGGCAGCCGCCGTCGCCCTCCCACGCTCGCGCCTTCTGCCCCTCGTGGACCTAGCAGTCCGGAGGCGCATCGCTTCTTCCCTGCACGTGTGGGATTCCTCGGAGGTGCTGCATCTGGAGCACTGGGACAAACCGCATGAGAGGATTGAGGTGACGGACGACCATGCAACTGCACTGCCTGCTGCGACACGTATGACTACATCGAGTCATCTTTCGCTGTACCTGCGCGTCTAGTGGTAATCCCGTAACCTGTAATTAGCAGTAGATCCTGGTTTATGAGGTCGAAAAGTTTTGTTTTCTGGCTAGCGTAGCATCCTCATAACCGAACAGTGGTATCAGAGCTATTACTGCCTTGTTATAGGTTTGGTTTTATGCATATGATGATATACGTGGTTGTAGATGAGTCTCTAACCTTGGTTCGTCATCTTGCCGTATTGGTCTTGAAACGATCTACTCGTACCGGTCGGAATTCCGCCATCCGAGTTAAGTGATTCATGTAAATCTAGTCATGACGAGTTAGAGATCAATCAAATTGATCGAATTAAACCCTAGGTCAAGTGCCAAGCGCATATGATGCGCGGCGGTGATAGATGGAATTTACTGCCGGGCGCCGGTTTGCCGAGAAAAGTGTTGTTCGGTAAAACAGCCGTAACTTTTGAACCGTAACTCGGATTGAGACAAACTCTAAACAAAAATCATAGAGAACAAAATTTTTCCACATTTGGTGAAATTAGAATTGCAAAATAAGGATCGGAAAATAGAGTTTTCTACATTGCAAGATTAGACATCGGATTTGGATAACATTTTGCATGTATTGCTGACTGGTATAAGCCTTATGTGTATGTGATGCATGTATGTATTTAATTCATAGCTTGTATGTCATGAGGACAATATGGGCAGGAGCTACATACATATTGTCAAATTAATGTAATGGCCTGTGTGCCAATCTATGATGATCTATCCGCGACTATGTAATTTCATTTTACTTGCGCTAGTAGTAGCTAGTCTTGGCGGAATCATCACTGAAGGATGGCATACTCGAATCATGGAGATGGAGATTGCCATGATGCACAGATTGAAGGAGATGGAGATCCCCAAAGGAATAATGGGCTATACCAAGTCATGTCTGTGTTATGCCATTCTTACTATGTTCTACTTTCACATGCTATTATGTTTTTGTCTACATGAGTGCGGTAGTGAAGTAGAACGATCCCTCAGCAATGTTTAAGTTAAATGCTTCCCCAAACCTTGCACTGTCATAAGTCTTGTACAGTCGATGGTGGGTCTATGAAATTAGGGTGCCACTGGTTTTCCTCGACTAGGCAGGTTCGTATCGGATACTTACTGCAAGAAGGTTTGGTTACTTAAACAAGGTCATCCTAACGGTTAGGGACCTTGGAGCATGGGTAGGTTGAGCATAGCATAGAGATGCTGCCCAACAACAAGAGTCATATATGATATGATTAGCAAAGTGTTGCTTACCGATCTACCATGTCTTCTAGCGGTGATGCTAAAGCTCACTAGTTGACTTGTTAGTTGTGGGTCTTGAATCACTAAGTATCAATTGAGGGATATTGATTTTAGTGGGAGTAGATTTTATTTTGATATAATTTACTCTTTGATGGATACATTGTCTTAGTATTTTGTGTTACTTTTGTTGTAGATGGCCGCTCGCAATCAACCATTTTCTTTGTGTTCAATTCTTGAGAAAGATAAGTTGAATGGAACAAATTACGCGGATTGGATCCGCAACCTAAGAATTGTTCTCAGGGCTGAGAAAAAGGAAGAAATTCTAGACACCCCATTACTAGATGAGCCTGATAAAAATGCAACTGCTGCTGAGAAATAGGCTTACAAGAAAGCATGTGATGCGGATCTTGAAGTGAGTTGCCTCATGCTTGCTTGTATGAAACCTGATCTACAGATGCAGTTCGACAACAATCATTCAGCAAACGATATGATCGTGGTGCTTGAAGATATGTTCCAAACTCAAGCGCGGACTGAAAGGTTCAATATCTCTAAGGTGCTTGCAGAAACCAAGCTAGCAGAGGGTGCAGCTGTTGGTCCACATGTAATCAAGATGGTTGGTTACACTCAGAGGTTGGAGAAGCTAGGCTTCCCAATGGGCCAAGAGTTGGCTGCTGATTTCATTCTTGCATCACTTTTGGCCAACTATGGAAACTTCATCTCGAACTACCATATGCATTGAGCGGAGAGGGGCTTGAATGAATTGTGTGGCATGCTAAAAACAGCAGAGGCCGACATCAAGAAAGGTGCCGGCAGTAGCCAAGTGTTGGCGATCTAGAACTGACCTCGTTTTAAGAGGAAGGGAAATTCTTGGAGGAAGAAGAAGGGCAAGGTTAAAGATGAGATCTCTAAGCCAAACCCATCTGCAAATTCAGATTGCTTTTATTGTAAGGGAAAAGGTTACTGGAAAAGGAACTGCAAGGAGTACTTGGCGTCCTTAGAGAAGGATGGCAGCGGTAAAGGTACTGCTACTGCTTGTACTCTTGTTGTTCATATTACAGACATTTTCCTCGCTAACTCTTATATTAATTCTTGGGTATTTGATACCGGATCGGTTGCTCATATTTGCAATACGATGCAGGGAATGATAAGAAGTAGAAGCATGGAGAAAGGAGAAGTTGATTTCCGCGTGGGCAATAATGCAAGAATTGCTGCATTGAACGTCGGGACGATGCAACTTCCCTTGCCGTCAGGATTTATTTTGGAATTGAATAATTGTTATTTTGTTCGTAGTTTAAGTCGAAACATTGTGTCACCTTCATGCTTGATGAAGGATGGTTATTCATTTGCGAGTAAAGACAATGGTTGCGTGATCTCAAAGAATGATGTGTTTGTGGCTTTTGCATCATTGTGAATGGGTTATTTATTTTAAATCTTGATGATGCACCTGTCTGTAATGTTAGTGCTAAACGGCCTCGACTTAATGAGTTAAGTCCTATCTATATGTGGCATTGTCATTTGGGTCATATAAGTGAGAATCACATGAAGAGGCTCCATGATGATGGTCTTCTAACTTCATTTGATTTTGAATCATACAAGACATGTGAGGCTTGCTTGCTAGGCAAGATGACCAAGGAGCCATTCAAAGGATTTCCTGAGAGGGCATCTGACTTGTTGGAACTTGTACATACTGATGTATGTGGACCAATGAGCACGACAGCAAGAGGCGGATTTCAATACTTCATAACTTTTACAGATGACTTTAGTAGATATGGATATGTCTACCTAATGAAGCATAAGTCTGAAACATTTGAAAAGTTTAAAGAATTTCAGAATGAAGTAGAGAATCAACGTGGCAAGAAGATCAAGGCCTTGCGATCTGATCGTGGAGGCGAATATCTAAGTCACATGTTTAGCAATCATCTTAAGAGTTGTGGAATTGTTCCACAGCTTACGCCACCCGGAACGCCTCAGAGAAATGGCATGTCTGAGCGATGTAATCGGACCTTGTTGGACATGGTTTGGTCTATGATGAGCTAGTCGGACCTACCTTTATTATTTTGGGGATACGCTCTTGAAACAACCGCTTTCACATTGAATAGGGTACCATCTAAGTCCGTAGTTAAGACACCATATGAGATGTGGACTGGTAAGAGTCCCAGTTTGTCTTTTCTAAAAATTTGGGGTTGTGAAGTTCATGTTAAATGACTCATATCAGATAAACTAACACCCAAATCAGAAAAGTGCTTTTTTATGGGATATTCGAAGGAAATTTTAGGGTATTATGTCTATAACCGGTCAGAGGGCAAAGTGTTTGTTACTCAAAATGGTATTTTCTTAGAGAAAGAGTTTCTCAAAAGAGAAAAGAATGGACAAAAGGTGTATCTTGAAGAAGTTCAAGATGAGCCATTAGGGACTGACTCTGCGAGTGATGCTAATGTAGCAGAGCAAGTTGAGACACCCGTGGCAGTGGAGACACCACCACAACCATGAAGATCAGCGAGACTTCGCGCATTGCATGGGGATTTGTTATTGTTAGACGATGACGAACCTGCGGATTATGTGGAAGCAATGATGGATCTAGATTCTGAGAAATGGCAAAGTGCCATGAGATCTGAGATAGATTTCATGGGAGACAATCAAGTTTGGAACTTGGTTGACCCGCCTGATGGGGTTAGACCCATAGAGTGCAAATGGATCTTTAAAAAAAGAAGGATATGGATGGAAATGTTCATGTCTATGTAACACCCTGGTGTTAAGCAAGCATAATCATTTGCATTCTTAAGCATAAGCATCATTATGCATAGCATTAATGAAAAGAGTGATTGTCATTTCATGTATCATGCTTGATTATTCGAATTTTGCTTGCCTTTCACATAAAGTGCATATGTGGTATGAGTGTTTGGTGTTGGATGACCCCTAAGGTAACCTAGACATGTTTAGGACACCAAATGAACCTAGGTTTATGTTCATGGTTTTGGCTAATTAAGCTTTGTTGTCATGGTTGACCAAGGTGGACCATTAAAGTAGTTTTGTTTGACTGAATTGGAAGTGGTAGCTAGAGTGCTTGCATGTGTATGCACCTTAAATGAAGTTTGTAGAGAATTTTATAAGGAACAAAAGTTGTTTTTACCACTTTTCATGAAAATGCTTGGAAGGTGTTCAAAAATGTTGAAAAAGGGCAGAATTGGGGCTGATTTTCCATTTTGGGAATTTTTAAAAAGGTATTTTATTTGGATTTTTGTAATTCAAAATCTAGGCATAATCTGGTAAAACTTCTTTAAGATGAAATGTTCTACTCTTCAAAAGCTACATTTCATCTATTTTGAGTTTTTGCTAATTCGGCTTAGTTTAAGAGTTATTAAGCAGCAAAGTTTGTTTTATATTAAAAAAAACAGCTTTTCGGTGACGATTGGTTCCTGGCCGTCAGGGAAATACCCGACCAGGAAAGCGCCGCGGCCGCCCGCGGCAGCATGCGTCGGCCGCGTGGCGCTCGGGGTCTACCGAGGCCGGGCTGTTTTGGTCGCGTGGGGCGTCGTCCGAACGCGCTCACTCCTTCACTCGCCCGAGCCCTCACTCTCTCTCCCTCACCCCGCACATTTCTTCTCTGCTCGCCGCCGCGTCGCCCGAGCTCGTCTCGCCGCCGCCCGAAAATTCATCGCTGGCAGCCGCGCATTCTCTCAATTGACCCCGCAATCGAGTGCGCCCGAGTCCGCTCCACCTTCCTCTACCCTCGCCTCGGCCGGTTACGTCGAGGTATACCCGAATTGCTCCATTTTCTCCCCGGCCGCCATTGCCGCACCTCGGCTTCACCGTGGTCCCGCCGCTCTGGCCATCCTCCCTCGCCATTAGGGTGCAAATCAGACGCGTCGTGGTAGATAGCTGCTAGGACGATGGTCAATGGCATCGATTAGGGTTTCATGGGGTCGGATTTCCGTCGGGCCGCCGCGCGGAGTGCCGCCGCTCCGCCGCGCTCGAGCTCCGACCGCCTCCAGCCGCTCCCTCCCATCTTGAGTACCCTCGATAGATGTGCGCTGCTCTCCTCTCTCTTCTCCGCCGGTTGGTGACGCCGGAGCGCCGCCGGGACGGCCGGCCGAGCCTCACCGCCGACGAGGACCTTCGGGTTAGAATTTAGGAAACCCTAAGGTTCTCGGTGTAAAGTTGCCAGACACAGGGATTTACCGGTTAGGGCTCGGTTAGTTTCTGGAAATCTCAGGGTCCCCGGTGTAAAGTGCCTTTTCCTTTTTCTTTTCCAGAATAGATTTCAGATTTTGTTTAAAGCTTTGAAAATTCATAACTTGCTCATTTTTCATTCAAATGAGTTGGTTCAACTTGCAGTATTTTTCTTATGAGATGATCTATGCATGAAAAATATGAAATATGGAATTTGTGAAACTTTTCTGTATAGCTTTATTTATCTCTATTAATTGCTTTTATCTTAGGAAATGCATAACTAATTCTCTGTTGCTCAGAAAAATGTGAGACCAAGTTTGTTAGTCTTCTTATGTCATGCTCTATTTGTGAAAAATATTATTAGGCTATGTCATATGTAAATTTTGCTATGTCTAGTTATGGTGCCTATTTTCATGTGATGATAAATAATTCATAATAAATAATGTATAAGGAATTTGTGCATGAAAATTTTTGGAGAGTGTTTTTATGTCAATCTAGAGCTAATTATGTTCTGAGATCTGTTGTTTGATATACTTTTATGTACAAAGTATTTTATGCCCCTGAAATTGTGCTGCCTTGTCATTTTTGTGCAGGATAAAGTACTTACTGTTTTGACTTGAAATTTTTATGGTAGTCTTTGTTTGGTATGATTAAGCTTCTGTAATTTTTACAGAATTTTCTGAGTAGTCTAAAGCCATATTGTAGTTATACCCTGATTTCTTTTATTTATAAATAATGCTTTAGAGTTATCATTTCATGTGTGTAAAAATGCTTTTTATGCTATTCATGATATGTATGATCTTCTATTGGTTGTGGTTCAGTAGAGTGTAGAGTGCAAAACAATGGTTGTTTATAATTCCTTATAGTGTGCGAGTAAATTGTAATGCGAGGCTTATTTGGAGATTTGTCGGTAGAAGAGAATGCAGATGACATGTGCTTATCATACATGTTTTCAAATATCATATCATTCATCTTAGCTGAGCATTCATTTACCATCACCATCAGTATTGTATTTATATTTATGCACGGTATTCATACGCACTATGCATCATACAGGATCGTCAGAGCTCGAAACGATAGTTCCCGGAGCACCAGGAGAGGAAGGCCAACAGGAGGCTTTGGTTCGGGAAGCAGCATCAGAAGAGGATCCCGAAGCTGATCTTCAGAGTGTCCCGACCACCAGCCAAGCGCTTTCCTGAAAGGCAAGCCCCGGAGCATTCTACCTGTGGTTTGCAAAATATCTAACTTGAGTCCTTTACTTGTTTGTTGCATTAAGTTATAGGCGTTGTTTTATACCGTTGCTGCATTACTTATATTCCTTGCCACTGTTTATACTTCAACCCTGTTAGGTTCAGGTACGATTATATGCTTAGCCCTGCTTAACTAGATCGGTAGAAGTCGGGTGATTTCCTGTCATCCGCGAGTTATAGGTGGTAACTCGGATGGTTGAATACATTGTTATCTTGGATAACCATGTGGAGATAATAAATCGAGACCGGGCGGGATTGGAGTTGAGAATGAACTGGAGGTTCAATGTGGTTTATCCCATCTGTGTCGAACTAGGACCCCGTCCGTTGTACGTCCTCAAGTCATATTGAATTTATGCCTCACATTTAGCTGGAAGGATAAGTCGTTCCGACCGCGAAGCCTAATTTTGATTTGGGCCGGGAGTCGACCTGCTGTACGCATCGCATTGGTGAAGATGGAGGACCACGGGTTACACGGTTGTAAGGCCTGAATATAGCATGGTGCGCCCTGCTGGCAGCCGGACGGTGCCCGGATGTGATGGTACCTGTTGATCTCGTGTTTTTCCTGAATTGGATGTCGGTGACCTGTAGCTCACCGTGGCTGGTGAGTGTGGTTTGTGTGAGGAGTACCCGCCAGCTGGTTAGTAATAGATTATAATCGCCATCGTTCCTGGACAGTGAACACTTGACTTGAGCAGCGGCATCGTAGTAAGAATTGGAACAAGAGATGAGATGGTTGAGCTGTTGATACTGAAAGATACTCAACCGGAAATGGTTACTTGCTGTTGAATAATTATTACCATGCTTGTTTAGTACAGGTGCTAATGTAGCATGATAAGGTTAATCAGATTAAAATACATTGCTAGGAGGTTCTTATTAATTGTTTCTTAATGCAAGCTTTTCCGCAATTTAAATGAGTCAGCTATCCTACTTATACAGCCTTGCATACTCCTTGGAGTCTCTTTATTTTAGTTTATGACGGGTAAGTCTAGCTGAGTACATCCTCGTACTCAGGGTTTTATTTCCCATGTTTTTGCAGATGGTGAGATGCTTTATGGTTATTGTCAGAACTGTTTCTATCCCGCCTTGGGAGATGATTAGACCTTAGGCATGGTCACTCTTCTCGACTTGATGCTTTTGCTGGATGTGGACCAAGGACCTGGCACTGTATTTCAAATGTGTGTGTGTGGTATTTGAACTTAAATCACTTCCGCTACTTTGAGTCTTTAAACTGGTTTGTAATAACTCTATTTCGTACTCCGATGATGTTTTAAACTATGTGCGAACTGTGTACTTGTGAATGGAATCGCTAAATTATTACGATCTTGGTCGTGCCGCAAAAGTTTAAAATCCTTCGAGATTTCACGGACTACCGGGTTTATTAGGTCTCAATCATATGATTTGCTGAATTAGTGGTGAATTGTGTGCTTGTGCTCTAATAAATTGGTCAGTTCTGTTACAGTCTATAAAGCTCGACTTGTCGCAAAAGGTTTTTGGCAAGTTCAAGGAGTTGACTACGATGAGACATTGTCGTTGGTAGCGATGCTTAAATCTATTCGGATCATTCTAGCAATTGCTGCATATTTTGATTATGAGATATGGCAGATAGATGTTAAAACAGCCTTTCTAAATGGGTATTTAGAAGAGGACGTGTATATGATACAGCCCGAAGCTTTTGTTGATCCTAATAATGCTGGAAAGATATGCAAGCTTAAAAAATCTATTTATGGGTTAAAGCAAGCATCTTAGAGTTGGAATATTCATTTTGATGAGGTAGTCAAAGGGTTTGGTTTCCATCAGAATGAAGAAGAACCTTGTGTTTACCAGAAGGTAAGTGGGAGCACTATTGTGTTTCTGATCTTGTATGTTGATGACATACTATTGATTGGGAATAATATTCCTATGTTGCAATCTGTAAAGACTTCACTGAATAATAGTTTTTCTATAAAGGATTTAGGAGAAGCAGCATACATCTTGGGAATTAAGATCTATAGAGATAGGTCGAGAAGGCTAATAGGATTAAGCCAAGACACGTACATTGACAAGGTGTTGAAACGGTTCAACATGGAACAGTCCAAGAAAGGGTTCTTGCCTATGTCATATGGTATGCGCTTTAGTGACAAATAGTGTCCTTCATCAGATAAAGAGCGCAACCGCATGAGTAAGGTTCCATATGCTTCGACCGTTGGTTCCATCATGTATGCCATGATATGTACTCGCCCAGATGTCTCATATGCTCTAAGTGTTGCGAGCAGGTACCAAGCTAATCCGGGTGAACCTCACTGGACGCTTGTTAAGAACATCCTAAAGTACTTACGAAGGACTAAGGATGTGTTCCTAATCTATGGAGGTGAGGAGGAGCTCGTTGTAAACGGTTACACCGATGCTAGCTTCCAAACCGAAGGGGATGATTCACTATCTCAATCAAGTTTTGTGTTCATAATAAATGGTGGTACAGTTAGCTGAAAAAGTTCCAAGCAGGAGACGGTGTTCGATTCTACAGCAGAAGCTGAGTATATTACAGCTTCTGGCGCTGCAAAGGAAGGTGTTTGGTTGAGGAGGTTCCTCATTGAGCTTGGTGTGTTTTCGAATGCATCGGGCCCATTGAATTTATATTGTGATAATAATGGGGTGATTGCACAGGCTAAGCAGCCTAGGGATCACCAGAAGAACAAACATGTACTCCAGAAGTTTCATCTCATTCGAGAGTTTGTGAAACGAGAAGAGATCAAATTGTGCAAAATACATACGGATTTGAATGTAGCAGATCCTTTGATAAAGGCTCTTCCACAGCCTAAGCATGAGGCGCACATGAGGTCTATGGGGATTAGACATCTAAGAGATTAACTCTAGTGCAAGTGGGAGACTATTGGGAATATGTCCTAGAGCTAGCGCCTAAGAGATTAACACGCCTTTGGTAGCCGTCGTCACCCTCCCCACGCTCGCGCCTTCTGCTCCTCGCGGACCTAGTAGTGCGGAGGTGCATCGGTTCTTCCCTGCACGTGTGGGATTCCTCGGAGGTGCTGCATTTGGAGCACTGGGACGAACCACATGAGAGGATTGAGGTGACAGACGACCACGCAACTGCATTGCCTGCTGCGACGCGTACGACTACATCGAGTCGTCTTTCGCTGTACTTGCGCGTCTAGTGGTAATCCCGTAACCTGTAACTAGCAGTAGATCCTGGTTTATGAGGTCGAAAAGTTTTGTTTTCTGGCTAGCGTAGCACCCTCATAACCCAACAGTGACACCCTTAGCCATGCAAATTATTATTATTATTTTTGAATTGTGCAAACAATCTCGGATTGGAAAAAACCTAAAGTTATCCCTACGTCCTAGAATTAAAGACGTTGTGATTCAAGATTTGCACCCAAAACCAAGATGTTTTAGCTCTTCCTCCATCAATACATGCACAACAGCCTAGTGTATGCCTGGCGCAACAGCTTTGGTCGGCACCCACTCCTCTCTATCTGCTCGGGTACCACAGCACTCTACCTGTCCATTCACAAACAACCTTTTGGCAGAGGCAGTAGGGACAACAGGATCATTTGTTGGCTGCCATGGTAGATCCTCTGGCTGTTACAACGACTAGCATTCTGGGATAGAGGGAGTAGAAATCAATGAGAACTACAATGTTATAATTGTTGTTTTTTATTTAAAATAATTTATGGACCTAAAATTATGTTTTGACTCTTACAATTCAAAATTCATTTTTTTCGAATGATCATAGGTGAAAAATGACTAAAGTGGTGGACTCAATAAGAACTATAAATTTATAGTTGATGACTTTTCATTTAAATTAGTTTGCAATCCTAAAATTATGTTTCAAATTCCCATAAATTTTATATTCCTTTTTTTCTAAATGAGCATGGATGTGAAAATGACCAAAACTAAAGTTGTAGATATCGATAAGAACTAGAACTCTATAGTTGATGACTTTTCTGATTGAATCTATTTATTAGGGTCCCAAATATTAATTTTGATATCCAGAAAAATGAATTCGAGGGAAGTATATATAGCCTTACCCAAATGACTTTGGGATGGAATGGTTTGAGGATCTATGCGAGAGGGCCCATATTTGAAACCTGTGGACATGAAACACATGACAAAAATGGTGTGACTTGGTTGACTAGTGGGTGCCTCCCAGGATTAAGAAATTACTAATTTTTGGCCTCATTTTGATATTTCGGGAAACCACTCTACCAAGAATCCTCTCTCTCTCTCTCTCTCTCTCGCTCGCTCGCTCGTAAGAAAGGGCAAGGAAATAGGGTTAGACATCGAAGTAATCTAGAAGCTAAGGTTGACTTGGTTGACTAGTGGGTGCCTTCCAGGATTAAGAAATTACTATTTTTTGGCCTCGTTTTGAGATTTCAAGAAACCACTCTACCAAGAGTCCAAAACTTGTGATAACTTGTCAGCATGTACTCACTACCAACACGAAATCCTCTCTCTCTTTCCCTCTTGCCATTGTCCACATCTCTCTCTCTCTCTCTCTCTCTTGTAAGAAAAGACAAGGAAGTGGGGTTAGACACAAAAGTAATCTAGAAGCTAAGGTTGAGATAGGGAATCAAACCATAATAGGGAAGATAAGAAGAGGAAAGAGAAATAGGCATGGAGGATGTCATGACCTGCTCCAATTTAAACTTTTCTAAACACATCCCCTGGACCTGAGATATTTTTTTACACTAGATTTTGGAATGGTATGCGAGAACCTAAGATTTAGGGAAGGTGCCTGGAATCTACGTCGTATGGGGGCTCGGCCCATGAGCAGCTAGAGTTAGAATTTGCCCGACATGTTAGCATGGTATTTTCTAAACCAATCCATTCCCAATATTATGTCTAGTGCTTTTGTCTTTAAAGCCACAAAATCTGCTTGAAGCTCAACTCAATCTATCATTATTTTCACTTCAGGACATTTTAGAAAACATTTGAGGTTGGCTCTAGCGGCACATAATTGGGGAGTAACACTGTTATTAAACCATTTTAAGCACAAAACGAGAAGAAACAAACAAATGTGAGGCTTCGGAATCAAACAACATGCTTGTGGAAGTGGAGTTAATGAGGAACTCATTGTACACAACATCAGATGTTGCCTGTACTTATTCTGCATTCACCTTGTTGACCCCGCCATGCGCAAATGTTTGGGTGTTTCATCTCTACTATATAGAATTCAGAGGTCCATTGCATTCAGTTCCTAAGGCTGTAGTTCAGTTACTTGCTATAGATTGTGCAGGGGCTAAGGCTATTGATTTATTAGAAATATGGAAAACAATGTGGAAAATGAATTTGAGGTCCATTGCATTTAGTTGCAGTAAACGATATTGGTTTCATGTGAAAACAAAAACAACAAAACCCAAACCCTACGAGAGTGATAGCAACTAATTGTAGACTTTGAACATCACCCCCTTGGATGCGCCCCCCATATGGGCCAGCACAAACATACATGGTCCAATGGACCAAAAGACGGTGTCACAACACCCTGACAGATTCATTTTGATGATTCTTGTTGACTCAAGAATGATTTTGATGAAATGAAAGCAATTGGATAGATTATCAAATTATGTTTCCAAGCATATCTGGATCATTAAAACTGTCCGTATGTGTGCTAGGCATTGATTTATAGAGGGCTGCTCTTGGAGCATGAGAGGACTCCAATTTCAATTGGACTGGGCCTCCACCAATGACGAAGACGAGTTGGACGTCCATGCTCCTCCTCTCCTTAGCTTGTTGTGATGGATTGTTGTCTGTATCAATTCACATCCCGACGACTCGTGTTCAACGTGGCCACATCATGGGAATTACATTCCTGGTCTAATCTCCCCCCATCGTTAACCATCTGCCACATAGTCTCGCTGCATCACGGTCTTTTCCATTTTACCATCATTAAGATCGCCACATGTCCAAATCTTATTGATAGGATTGCACTTACATATTTGCATGATGATAGAGGTTATATAATTGGCTTTACCATTTTTGTGAATGTGGCACACCACGTGAGCCTAGGCAACACGGTTAGGCAAAAATGTCGTCGCTGCCCCTAGTCATTTCTTCAATACGCAGCTTCGTTCGTGGAGTGGTTGGTGATGCCTCCAGCAGCTCGCATCCCCTTCCCAGGATGCAGGTTCTTCTTGACAGCAATCGCGGCCTGCCAACGCGCCTTGATCGACCAAAAAGAGTGTATTCATCAAGCATTGGGTTAGGTGACATTGAAGTGCGAGGAACAAGCAGCAGCTAGGGGCAATTCTCCCCAAACACCGAAGCGATGGGTTTAGCAAAAGAGACATGTTTATGGCACTTACTTGCCACAGCTCTTGCAGACGCCGGGACCAATCTTGTTGGAGATCTTTGGTATCCATTGCATGTCCTTGGAACGGAATGAGCCTCCATTGTAGCCGGTGAAGCCATGATGACGAACATTGTAGCAGTCCTCGCCACCACTCCTGCACCACACTGTGTGTCCCAAACAGACGCAATCCTATGCCTCCTATGATGGCTGCCACAGTCTTTGTCCCTGTCACCACGCTTGCGGTGGCGATGTTTCTCCCTGCTGCGGTCATTCCTGTTGCCACGGGTCTCTCCCAAGCTATTAGGCTGGCCATAGCTCCACTGCAAAGATCTCCAATGCCTGCGTTTTGGCGGTCCTTCCTGACCACCATCACTGTTGATGAAGGACAAATCCTCCACCACCTCCACATGGGGGAATACCTCATATCCCAGCGCATGCTTGAGCCCTGTCAACTCCTCATGATGATTCTGCACCAGGTTGTGTGGAATGTCCACCGACGGTACCTCAGCATCAGGATTGATGATAATGAGCCACACCTTCCTTGGGATCCTGCAGGGATCTGCACACCAAGCCCAAAGATCATACATCCTTGTCCGCTCCCTGTATGCTCCTCGACATAGTTGATGGCGCAGGAACGGCCAAGGATCAGTGCAACCAAATCTTCTCCCCATGCATGTGGAGGAATCCCCTCCAGACGGATATTGACCCTGAACTCCAAATGAGCATCAGCAACACCTCTTTCCTCATTCCAGGTGGTGAAGTGGAAAGTCCTTCCCTCATCCTCTAGCTTCTGCTGCCAGGTAACTCTCTGCTGGAGTTGCTCATTCTTGAAGATCACCAGGTACTGCTAGGGAAAGTGCTTGACAACTTGGAAGTTGGTCCATCCATGTCCATCTTGGACTTAAGCGCGTCTGCCAAATGTCTTGGCCTAGAGTCGTGGTTGTCACCAGCCAACCAGCAGACAGCCATTCTGCCCAGCAGCGTGTCCCTCCTCCTTCGGATGTTGCATTGGTTATTAGGGTTAGGGTTCATGGCCCCTCACTTTGTCTTCCTTGATCTTTGCTTCGTAGGCTTGAGATGTAGTAGGTGTTCTCAACCCGTGTCACATTGGCTAGTAATGATTGCCCTCGTTAGTATGTCCTTAACCCACTTAGCTATGTAGTATTGAATAGGTAGAGTTAGAAAACATCTAACTCCTCATTTCTTTTATTGTTTACCACCTGAGTAGAAGCAAGAGGGACAAGCATTTCTAACAAATGATTAAGGACATATGATGATGTAAACAATGCCATCTCTGCTACTTTGAAAGCGCGCTAGATGTGTCTCTAGTATCACCAATATAATGGGTCAAAGGGTGGGACAAGTGATGTGCCTGATGATGTTGAAGGTTGTGGTGATACGTATAGCTCCCCACCCATATTGAACAGCCTATGATAGTTTATTGAACTACTATAAAAATATTAGTGGACACTAATGATGATAGTTTGGGAAAATAACTTGTTTTTTGAGGACAAGGTCTATGAGGCAATGAGATTAATGGAAGGAGAGGCAATAGAAGAAGCTGCTAGAGAATAGGTGCCCATTGTAGCTATCTCAATATAGGGATGCAGAGTTGCAGACATGTGAAGCAATTGTCAATGTTGATGACACAATTGATGATGAGCTAATGCATGAATGTGACATGGACAATCCTAATATGTGTTGGCACATGTTATCCTAGCATGGTGGACTTTATGCTAGTTGTTAGATAGCATGCTATAGTGAGTTTAATATTGAGTATTTAGATAAAGAAAGGTTTAGGGGTAATTGGCTGCTCTAGCCTGCCATGGCATATTAAAGCTAGAACCTAACACGATGGTAGTGTCAGGGTATAAATTTTGTTTAATAACAACTATATACTTTCTATAGTGTTTTATTGTGTTATTGTTTTTCTCATTTTTTGTTTTATTTGGAATATGAAGATAGAAATAAATGATGGTCCCATAATTTTGCATCTACACAAAGGGTTGTATGTAGCAAGAGCCTGGGTGGCTGAGAGAGCAATCTGACTGCTCAAGAACAAGCCAACAATGGGGGCTAAAGAAGTAAAAGATGAGCTACACTACAAGTACAACATTGACATCACCTACCAGACGAAGCACAATCGGAGGTAGAGCAGCAAATAGAAGCTATTTGGTAAGTGGAATGGTTCTTTTGATTCATTATATAGGTTCAAGGTTGAGATGGACTTGAGATAACATGTGAGTGTTGTAGAGATAAACACTAGCACTGACCTGTGGATGGCAAAATTAGGTTTAGTAGATTCTTCTGTGCATTCAAAGATAGTATATAGATGGATTTTTGAATGGTTGCAAGCCTTACATTGTGTATGCTCCACAACCCTCAATGTGATGTGGAGTGGCCACATGCCTGCAGCATTAGCTCTAGATGGCCAAAATTAGATATTTCCTTTGTTATTTGAATTATTTGACTCTAAGACAATGGACAATTGGGTCTGGTTTGTGGAATAACTAGGAAATAGATTGGACCCATGGATAAGCTGGCTATCTGGACTGATGCTTGAAAAGGTTTAGAGTTAGCAATAAAACGTGTTTCCATGGGTAGAGATGGGAGAATGCTTGAGGTACTTAATGGAGAACATGATGAAGTACTATACTGGTGATGTATATGGCAAGAACATGTGACATGTAGCTGGAGCTTACTCACCACACAAGTGTTAAGTATTTTTTTGATGGAATCTTGGTGGCACTTGAGGGGCATTTGCGCACACCTGTCCCCTATGACCCGTGTATCTTGTATGTTGTGCCCGGTAAAGTCCCACTTCATCTCCAGCGATGCCTCTCGCTACCACTGTTGTGCCTCCAGCTGCCGCTCGACGCATGGATCCCTTGTGCCCGTTTTAGACCACACAACTTCCGTGCTATGGGTGGACTGTTGTTGCCACCAAAGTTTGTGGAGATTAGGAGGTTTCATCAGTACGTGCGTTTCCTCCTTTCTGTGGGAGGGTTGCCATTACCACCACCAATGATAGAGTTTTGGAGGTAGGCACATTTGCCTAGGTGTGGCATCTGTTGTTAATACTACAGTCTAAGGAGACGAGAGTCATTTATACTACAGTCCAAGGAGACGAGAGTCCACTGATAGAAACCACAACTGTCAACAATGGTAATACCTTGGCTGCATGTCTTATTTTAGGAGGTGTTGAATCGCCGATGAACTAGAGGCCTCTAATAACAAGAAACTAAAATGCAAAAGAATGATGGATGAAGGACAAAATAAGGAGCTCTTTGTATGGCCTGAAACCCCTAGGGCCTGGTACTAGCATTTTGCCGCCTACCTCAGGCTCCTCAGCTTCATCGCCTCCATCTCCTACACGTCTCTCTTTGTACTCAAAGAGGGGGATGCCATCGCGTACCTACTCCTATACATTGATGACAACATGCTTACAACTTCTTTGATTGCCCTCTTGCAGTGCGTCATATGGTGTGTCTCCATCTGAGTTCACCATGATGGACCCATCAACTTGCACCACTTCCTCGACATCGCCGTCACACACTCTCCACAGGGGCTCTTCCTCTCTCAGTGCCTGTACGCTATGGATCTTCTCGAATGGGCAGGCATGGTCGGGTGTCACTCTACCTCCATACTAGTTGACACTTGTGCCAAGCTCTCCGCCACCAATGGTGCTCTATCCAGTCATTGGTCCGTCACTTATCCAACCGGAGCTCGCCTATGTAGTCTAGCAGGTGTGCCTCTTCATCATGATCCTTGCGAGCCCCATCTCTTGTTGATCAAGCACATCCTCTCTACATGAAGGACACATTGTCCTTCGACCTCCACCTAAGCTCTAGGCTAGCTGACTTCCTCACTGCGTACTAAGACATGGACTAGGCAGGTTCTCCAGACTCCATGAACTCTACGTCTGTCTACTACATCTTCCTAGGCGACAATCTGGTCTCTTGGTCATCCAAGCACCTGACGATGGTGTCCCATTCTAATGCTAAGGCTAAGTACCGCGTGGTTGTGCATGCCATCGTCGAGTGCTATTGGCTTCATCAGCTTCTCAATGAGCCCCACACACTTATTGCTTCTACAACCATTGTGTACCACGACAATGTTTGCATTGTCTATATGACTGTTAGTCCTATCCACCATCATCGCATGAAGCATATCGAGATCGACATTCATTTCGTCAGCGACCAGGTTGCCTTAGGATAGGTTCAGGTGCTCCATGTCCCCATGACTCATCAGTTTGTGGGCATCATGACCAAGGGCTTACCTATACAGTTGCTCACTAACTTTAGAGTCTTTGCATTCGAGATCCTCCCACTGCAGGCGGGTATTAGACATGTATAGTCCTATACTATTTGTTGTATTTGAACATGTTGTACCCAGGTCCTATTGGGCTATATATATGAAAGGTCAACCCCCCTAAGAGGGTGTGAGGTGTTTCCCTATCTCTCTACATTTAGGTACCAAACAAGAAGGTAACCAACAAAATGTTGTTGCAAAAGTTTTGCTAAGTCTCTCCAATTGAAAGGTGACGGGGAAACACTTACCATGTAAAGTGAAATAGGTAGCACACGTAGTGGTGAATGATTAGATGAAAAATATTCTTGAAGGAAGCTTGCAAAGGAGTGTCTCTGGTAGGAATATTAAGATGGAACACTCACAACATGAAGGGAAACAGGTACCATGGGCATTGGTGGATGATAAGATATAATCGATGGAAGCTTGCAGAGAATTAATGCCCTCTGAGCGATCTAGTTGATTGTGTTTGTGTTTGTGTTCTCTTAGTGATCCAGTTGATTGTGTGTGTTTTGTGTTTGTGTTTGTGTTTGTGTTTGTGTGTAACATTTAAGACATGTAAGTCAATTTACTCTAAACATAGAGAGTACAGTGCCAGCCCCTAGGATTTCAAGGGCCCTCTAGCGAATTCATCATGACAACCCTATAAATTATATATAATTATTTCTAAATCTTATAATATATAATCACTATTTTTTTCTTACAAAATGAAAACAATACAGTGGTATATATTTAATTTAACAAATAAAACGATTTGTCTTCTGAGAGTTTCTGGTTGGAAGATTAAGGGGAAACGCTCACAACATGAAGTTAAACACCAAAAGCAACCAGGGGACCATATAGATGCCCAAAGAAAAGTTAAGAACTTGCTCCACTTGTACTAGGCGACGTACCAAAAGATTAAACAACTTAAAGAACAAGGTATTCCCATAGTTGAACAGATTTACCTTGAAGCAGCTAAAGCAGTAAAGAAAGACCCTATCTATACAAAGGTTGGGATCATTATGGGAAATGTTCCTAGTGTTGAAGTTGGTGATGAGTTTCATTTTAGAATTCAGTGATCAATAGTTGGTCTGCATCGCCTATATCAAGGAGGTATTGTCACTTCTAAGGTGAATGTTGTTCCTGTTGCTATAAGTGTCGTTGCCTAGATGATATCTTGATAAATTCTCAAGCTCACATGAACTAATATACACATGCTCTGTAGGCAAGGTTGGGAGCAATAAAGATGGAGATGATCAAAAGCTTGAGTGGGCTAATCTCACCTTGAAAATTGCATTGAGACCAAGACCCGATTCGAGTGATTCATGGGTTCGAAAGTCAAAGTAAAAGTGAAGGTGGTAAACAATCTTTGGCAATCATATATGATGGATTGTATGAGGTAGTGAGGTGGAATGTTGGCAAGAAGGCCGATGGTCTTCAAGTACAAGTTACAGAGGATTGCAGGGCAACCAGAATTAGCCCTACATGCAGTCAAGGCAATTAGGAAGTCTAAAGTTCATAAAGGTCATTGTGTGCCTGATATATCTCAAGGAAGCGCGAGGATAGCAATATGTGTCATCAACACAATTGTTGACATGAGGCTAGCACCATTTAAATACATCACCAATGTCATATATCCAATTTAGTGTGGGAAAGGACCTCAGAAGGGTTGTGACTGCACAAATGGTTGTTTAGGCTCTATTAAATGTGCTTGTGGAGTGAAGAATGGGGGGAAATCTGTTTCAATCATGATAATGCTATCATTAAGGCCAAGTGTGTCATATATGAGTGTGGCCCATGGTGCACGTATGGCTATGCAAAAACTTTTAGTATTCCATGACAAGAATGGCAATGAGAAGGTCAAACATTGCTATTGTTGTGCCTCAATTACAATGATAGGCTCTACTAAGACATTATTGACTGCCATTAGCTCTAGCTTCTATGTGTTGAGCACTTCTGCCTTACCATCATTGTACCCTTATATTGTTCAGTGCAAGTTGTACTTGTATGATGTTTAAATTGTTATCTGATTTGAAGAATTGCTATCGATCCTGTACAAAACATTCTCGCCACTTGTATTGTGTTTTAAGCTTGTAATGAAGTTTGGTTGGACATCCATGTTACCATGTTTGTACTTTTGGGCAGAATGAAGCATGATGTTATCTGTCGAAAGTGTGTGTGTGTGTAAGGAGTTGGGGATTTCTGTCGGGCAGCTCTCAAAGCATATAGATGGATTAAGATAGAGTAGAGAGCATAGATGGGCCTATTAGGCCAGTTGCTGTGCCCGAGTGAGCACACCGACCAGTGTCTGATTTGTTTAAGACGCCTTAACCCTAGCATTTGCATAAATTTTACACTATGTTTTAAAGTCCATCCATTTTTAGACGCAAGAGGAATGACTATTTTCCTCATCTCCAGGCACCCACAACCATGCCAACTCCACACCCCGCGCCCGTGTCCAACTCCACACGCGGCTCCTCCCTCTCCCCTCCGGTGGCGGTGGCGGCGGCGGCGGTTTCTAGCGACGGCTCCTCCCCAAGTGGCCGAGGCGGCTCCTTCTTGATGCGCACGCGGCTCCTCCCTCTCTCCCCTTTAGTGGTGGCAGCAACAGTGAGGTAGTCCTCCTCCTCCCCCTCCCTCTCGTCATCCTAGATCTGAGTTAGGGTTCGACGGGCTTAGATAAGGAAATTTTGCGGGGGAAGAAGGTCGAACAAATGGTGAGGATGGTTGTAGGATGCTTAGGGGCCCTACAGCATTGGAGGCGGGTAGGCCTGGGCAGTCCAGCGGCATCACAGCGTTGTTGGCCGGCCAGCATGGCCATGATGACGACGGAGGAGGGGAAGAGGAAGGTCACGCCACAAACGAGCTAGGGTTTCATGGTTGTTAGTGGTCATGCATGTCCGTGGCCGGCTCGCTACCGCTGTGACAACCAACAGATGTCGGCTTTGCGTGGGGATGCTCATGGTTTTCTCTGGACGCTTGTGGGGTGTCGAGGTGCTTCTGTGTGTACGACACACTCTACGTGGCTTCCAATGGTGACAGGTGCCATGTAGGATGATGGCGACCCTTGTGGGCTGGCGTTGCGGCGGAAGGTCACGTATGACGGTGACCTTGTCGGTGCCTTAGCAATCTCTTGTTAGTGGCGGTTTTTCATGGATGTCCACAGCATGACTAGTTTGGGCTTGAGTGTAGATTGTTATTGAGCAAAGGCCCTGCTTGCCCTGTGGCTTAGGCCGATAAAGGTGACATTTTTTGTAGCGTGTCCCTTATTAAAGACATTGTCATCAGGCCCTCCCTGTCCTTTAGGAGTTTTGTTAAAAAACATTCATTCTTTTTCGATATTGAAGACATCTACGGATGTCGTTTTCTCGTAGAAAGTTATTTTTTCCTTCTAATTTACACCTTGATGCTTCTGTGTATATGAGTTGTGCATCATGCGGCAATGAGTTTGTTGTTGCATGCTTCGCGAGACTTTTTTTTTGTTGCAATTATTTCTCTATTAATTAATATCCGATGTATTTATGTTACTGATTTGTATATGGGTATGCTAGCGGCCCAAATATATTTTAGAAGTATGCCGGATAATGACTACGCAAACACACCAATCGCCTATTTGTCTTTGAAAAGGAATAAATGTGCTCCCGTCGCACGAACGTCCTTGTGCAGTCTGACGTGGCCACGGGCATGCGACATGCGGCCTCCGTCGCCGCCGCTTTCGGTAACCAAAATTCCGTGTATATAAGCGACCTGGAGTCTATTATAAAAGTTTCGCACGTCACACATAGAAACTTTAAAGAATTTAAAACTTTACACACCAGCAGTGCATCATTAGATGAGTATTTTTCTAAAATTTAAGATTCAAATAAGTTTTTTAAAATTTCATATAAAAAATAAATTTTAGCCTAGACGATAAAATTTCATAATAGATAAAATTTATTTTTTTCGTATGGTTTATAAAAGTTTTTTAATTTTAAATTTTAGAATATTGTCCATCTAATTATGTACTATTAGTTTATAAAGTTTCAATTTTTTAAAGCCTGTAAATGTGACGTGCGAAACTTTTAAAATAGACGTTGCTTATAGTCAATGCTTTTCACCGTCGCCTTCCCTCTCTTCCCTCTTTGCCCACCCACACTCCTTCCTCGGCCTTCTTCCTCGTGCGCGTGCTGCGGCACCTGCTCTCCTCCGCTCGGCCTCCTCCCGCCCTCTCCTGCCTTGGTCCTTCTCGTCTTCGTGGATTCCGCTGGCGCCACGGGCGCAGCTGAGTCCTAGACGTCATCGACCTCATTGTGGATGGTGTACTGGGTCCACGGCTGAGATGGCTGGCATAACGAAATCTCGTGCGGAGGCGCTCGGGACGCATGTCCCCGGCAACGAGATCGATGTCCCGGGCGCATCCTCTCCGACTGCGGACGCAAGCGACAAACCAAACGAGGAGCTGATTTGGGTTGGGGGTCGAGGGGCGGCGGAAAGAGTGGATTTTTGGCTGCCCCCCAAATGGCAATTTGGTGAAGTTGTTGGGAACAGTGGCTGGCGTTCTTTTCGGAGGACTGCAATGGCAATGCATTTGTTCTTGGTCCTCGTGGTTAACGTCGCCTCCATGGCACAGTATCTTTCCCTGACAACGACAGAATTTGTTCTTGGTATTCTCTTGTTTGTAAGAGATGCTGAAATGGCTGTTGTTCTTAGTGCTGTCAGTGGGTTCGCGGAGACTAAATACACTCTGCTGACTGATGTTTATTACAAGTTTAGGGACAAAGGTCAGTGCTTTGCTTGCTATGCTGTTCTTGGCCTATTGTTGTGCATTGTGCTTGTTCATGGTCTGACTTGTGAATTCTGTGAATGTTGGAGTGTACAAGAAACTGAAGAAGGGACGATAGTTGGAATTGGAGTAGTAGCATGTTGGCGCTTCTTGGAATAGTGGCTGTAGTCTTCTATTTGAACTGGAAAGTGAAAACACATAATTTTCCACCCAAAAAAGTTGTGTGTCTGAGTGAGATTTTATATTGTTTGGCACAGGGCTCATCAAAAAGCTTTGTTTGCCCTTAACCATATCTGTGACTGCCTACAAATATTGTGTCCTATGAAGTGTACACATCTTAAATAGGTGGCTGGTACAGGATGCATACAATTTTATTGCATTACCTTATCCAATAGGAGTAGTGATCTTTTGTTTTTTTTTGTAAAAATGTTAGCTGTAGACTATTGTAGAGCCCTTTTTTTTCCTAAATGCTGGCGTGAGAGCCATTAATTTGTCAACTCTCATAGCCTTTCACTGTCTGTCTTGAAACTATTTTGGGAAGATTAGACTTGGACAATAGGAGTAAGTTTCAATTCATCCAATTATCTTTTGATAGTATAGACTATTGTCTTTAATCTTAGCACAATTTCAGGGACCACTGATAGTGGTTTTATGTTCTAACTTTCAGGCAACTTTTGAGGATGAAAGGTTTTTAAAAGGAGGCAGTTAAAACTCTATTTTCCAATGAACATGTTTACTTCCATGAGTATTGTTTCCTCATATTTCTTTAACAGCTACTTAAATTGGCAGCCACCTAATTTTTTTTTTTCTGGTTGACAGCCAATATGGTCCCTGTTCAGTGAAATGGCATCAAAACTGCAAGGAGTTTAAACGACACTAGAATGATGCCATATATTGTTTCCTAGGCATCAAGTACTATATCATGCTACGCATTTGCATAAAATTTACATTGTTCTGATTTGGGAGTCCAGTATCTGGCTACCAAACCCAGTGCCATTGCAACTATGTTTGTGTAGTTTCATAGTATGATTTAGTTTTCATGTGCTACTCATTGAGTTTCTAAGTTCTTCTGTTTTTCCTTTTTCTAGATCTAATAGATGCTGATTCCCGTTAAAAAATTGCCAAACTTTGAGATACGAGCATTCCCTGTGCGATCAGTTCTTGCAATAAGGCAAGGTACTGATCAGAAGATAAAAGAGTTTATTGCACCAGCCTTGATACTTAATAACCAGTTTCTCATATGTTAAGAACTGTTTGTCATAGTTGTTTGCTTGTTAAGAAACTATTGGTCTTTTTTTAAGATAATGTATTCTGAATACTAATCTCTTATGGTCTCAACTCTCACAATCTAAAAATACAGGTAATCAGCTATGATGAGCCATGGCATTGTTGGTGCTAGTTCCATGCACAACAATGACAGGGAAGCATGCTTGTTGGTGACCGAGAAGCAGGGACATGGTGGCAGCGGTGTGGTGGGGCAGGAAGAGGTTGTTATTGATGGGAATGTCGTGGAGATGGGAAACAGAGCAGGTGGCAGTGAGTTACACAGAATGGAAAACGGGATTGTAGGACACAGAAGGAAGCGGTTGTTGAAATGCGCTGTGAATCCACCACCTAAGAAGTCGGCAGTCTCACCTGTACATGAATTCCCACCTGGCTGTGGGTGGACTGCTGGTACCAAACAAGATGGTAACCAGCTAAATGTTGTTGCAAAAGCTGCATTGAGTGTCTCCATTTGGAAGGTGAAGGGGAAACGCTTACCACGTAAAGCGAAAATTAGACTTGAAGGAAGCTTGCAGAGGAGTGTTTCTGGTTGGAAGATTAAAGCGAAACACTCACAACATGAACGGAAACAGGTACCATGAGCAGTGGTGGATGATAAGACGAAAACTATACCTGAAGGAAGCTCGCAGAGAATTAACCTTGGGGCATCTTTGAGCGATCCCGTTGATGCAATGACAGAAGGAAATGGGTTGGAGAGTGGCAAGATAAATGCAACAATGCCTGGTAACACAGAGGCCTCTGCAAAGGGGAAGGTGCAAAGTAAGATTTTCAGTGCTAAAAAAGAAGTGATGTGCTCAAATTTGAACATTAAGCAAAAGAAGTTTGCTGAAACGACCTCAGTTTCCACGAAGGGAAATCCACAGAGTCGAAGTGTAATATGACAATTTAAATTATATTACCCGTTAACAGTTGTATACCATAGTCTATACATTGAACAAAAGAGTGCAATAGAGAGGTTTACAATAACTTATTACATCGTCACTTGGCGGAATCAGAGTTCATGCAGCATAACAATAAAAGCTTGAGGTGTGGAAGCTATTATCTTCGATCCAACTTGAGCGTAGGCATGAAACCCTCAATTGCGGTACTTCGGCCACATGTCTAGCAATGTCTGTCTTCATGCCTTTTCACCAGAAGTGCTTCCTCACATCTTGATACATTTTTGCACCACCAGGATGGATGCAATACTTAGAATCATGTGCTTCTAATAGAATTTCCTTACGCAAGGAAGGATTGCTGGGTACACAGATTCTGTCTTCGAACTAGATGGTTCCATGCTCATCTTCTCTGAATTCGGGGCTGTAACTTAGCTTCATCAACCCACGTATGTACTCCATCTCCTCGCAACTCTTCTGAGCTTCACGAATTCGCTCGGTGAGATTATACTCGATGCGAAGTTTTTGCAACAGACCATGGGGCACTATCTCGAGCTGGAGATCTTCAATTTCTTTCTTCAATTCAGGTGGCAGGGTTGAGGTGAATAGAGCATGACAATAGGTCTTGCGACTAAGAGCATCTGCGACTACATTCGCTTTTCCTGGATGATAATGAATCTCCATGTCATAGTTCTTGATCAGCTCTAGCCATCTGCGCTGTCTCATGTTCAGATCTTCCTGAGTGAAGAAGTACTTCAAGCTCTTATGATCGGTGTATATTTCACACTTGTTGCCGATGAGATAATGCCTCCAAATCTTTAGGGCATGCACAACAGCTGCTAACTCGAGATCATGAGTGGGGCATCGTTGCTCGTGCTCCTTCAGCTGTCGGGAAGCATAAGCAATAACTTTTTCATTTTGCATCAACACACAACCTAGTCCTTGGCTATATCAGGTAAGGCTAGGACAAGCATGGTAGTGAGCTTCTCCTTTAGAGTTTGGAAACTATGTTCACACTCAGGTGTCCATTCAAACTCGTTGGTCTTCTTCAAGAGATTTGTCATAGGACGAGCTATCTTCGAGAAGTTCTCAATGAATCGGCGATAATAACCCACCAATCCCAAGAAACTCCTGATCTCGGACACATTGCAAGGTTGCTCCCATCCTTTCACGGCCTCTATCTTTGCAGGATCTATAGCAACACCATCAGCTGAGAGTACATGACCAAGGAAAGCAACTTCTTCAAGCCAGAACTCACATTTGCTGAACTTGGCATAGAGTTGGTGTTGGGATAGTTTCTCGAGCACTACTCTCAAATGTGCTTCATGTTCTTTGGCAGTGTATGAATAAATTAGAATGTCGTTAATGAAGACTATAATAAACCGATCAAGATCATCCATAAACACCTTGTTCATCATGTTCATGAAGTAGGCAGGGGCATTTGTGAGACCGAATGATACAACGGTGAACTCATACTGTCCATAGCGTGTGACAAAGGTTGTCTTAGGAATGTCTTCCTCATGAATCTTCATTTGATGATAACCAGATCTGAGATCGATCTTTGAGAAGTACTTAGCACCACGAAGCTGATCAAGCAAGTCATCAATCCTGGGCAGAGGATACTTGTTCTTGATAGTAACAGTGTTGAGATTGCGGTAGTCAACACACATCCTCATTGAGCCATCCTTCTTTTTCACAAACAAAACAGGTGATCCCCAGGGTGAGGCACTAGGCCTAATAAGGCCCTTATCGGAAAGCTCTTTCAACTGCTTCTTGAGCTCCTCTAGTTTATCAACTGACATGCGGCACAGTCACTTAGCAATGGGACCAGTACCCGGCACGACGTCAATTATGAACTCAACATCACGATCAGGTGGCATGCCTGGCAACTCTTCTGGAAACACGTTCTCATATTCTCTAATAATGGGGACAACAGCGGGAGTCTTCTCCTTTTTCTGAGATTTTGCCTGAGACTTGAGTGCATTCAGGGCACATAGAACAGATACTGATTTATCCTTCTGAGGTGCACATCTGACTGCTTGGCCAGAAGGGTGAGTTATCTGAACATATCTAGGTGAACAAGAGATCAATCCCCTGTGCTCGGTAAGCCAATCCATGCCTAGGATAACATCCAGGCCATTTGAAGGTAGAAGGGTAAGGTTAGCTTGGAAGGTTAGACTCTCGATAGAAAGCTTCACTCCCTTACAGATATGGGTGCTTCTCATCTCACCTAGGGGAGAACTGGTGACTATAGGCTCCAAACATGGAGTGGTAGGTATCTTATTCTCTTGTGTAAACTTGGATGAGATGTATGAACATGTAGCTCCAGAATCAAACAGAACGGATGCTTTAAAGCCATTAACTAAAAACATACCGTACACAACATCTAGGGAAGCTTGAGCTTCTTCTGCATTCATGTGCGTGAGGCAACCACGGCTTGTAGATCCTCGATACTGAGACTTGGGTGCAGCAGGTGCGGGCATCTTCTCAGGGTAGTCAAACACCTTGTGACCAGGTTTGCCACAACCAAAGCAAGTGAACGGCACACTGCCTGCGGGGGTTGGCGCAATAGCCTTCTAGTTGGCTGAGTTTGGCACAGCACGAGCAGGCGTAGAGTGGTTGGACCTGTGACGTGGCTACGAAGGGTGCTCACAGGGGTAGCGATCCTTCCCAGAGCAGTCACGAGAGCGATGGTCATGAGAGTGACGGTCGCGGGAGCGATGATCACGGGAAGAGCGGAAGTGGTCAGCAGAGTAGGCACCACCACTCTTACTCGAGCCATGAGTATGGTCCTTGCCATAGTGAGGACGGCTTGATGACCTGTCCCGATGAAACCTCTTGCGCTCATGGTCATGGTAGAAGCCCTCGGATTTCTTCTTCTTCCTTCTGGACATTTCTCCTACCTCCTTCTGGTCCTTTTTGATCTGTATAAAGCGATCGATCATATCATGAAGGGTGTGACTCTTGGTGCCTCCCAGGGCCACCTTGATCTTGGGGTTCAGATCCTTCCTGTACTGAGTAATCTTCTCTTTCTCAGATGCTGCAACATGCAGAGGTGCATAGCACAGCAAGCTGGTGAAAGTGTTGGTGTACTCACAGATGTCACACCCCTTCTGAGTGAGATTGCGGAATTCCTCCTTTTGCTCCATGACTCACTTAGGAACATGATACTCAATGAACTCATCAGCGAACTCATCCCAGGAAATGTGGTCGGGGTCCTCATGAGCTTGGCGGTAGCTGTCCCACCAGAAGCGTGCAGCTCCAGTGAGATGGTGAGCAGTGATCCCGACTCGTTCCTCGGGGGTGCAGGTGGTAAGCTCCATCTTCTTCTCGATCTCCCGAAGCCAATCATCAGCTTCCAGTGGTTCCTTGTAGGTGCCATCAAAAGTGGGTGGCCTAAGCTTCAGAAAACCCTCAAGTTTCCTCTGGAAGTCATTCGGGTTGCCTCCATAGCAGTCGTTGGCCCCATTGACCAATGCAGTGAGTAGCTGTGTCTGTTGCGCCATCACTTCTGCCAGGTTCGACGGTGGCGGTGGTGGCAGGATCGGCTACGGTGGAGGGTTCGGCTGAGGCGGAGGCCCATTGCCATTGGCATCACCTCCTCCAGTGGCACCTCCAGCTGGCAGGGTCTGCTCACGGTCGTTCCCACCCTGGTTGAGGTCGATGGGTGGGACGCGACCACCTCTGCGTCCATGGCGCCTTCCTAGCCCAAGCTCAGGCTCGGGTGGAGGCGGATGGTTGCCCAGACGTGCGGAGCGACGTGCAGACATCTGCGACACGGGTCGACAATGGTTTAGTACTTTATTGATTCAATATAATTAAATGATTTCAACGATTTACGAAAAAACATTTAATCTATCCAACACTCATACAAAGAAGTAATAAGAGCCATAAAATGCGATAAGATCGAACATTCATCACATGGTTTGCATTACATGGCATCATCTCTAGCAGCTACGCTAGATGACGTGCGAGACTCGCACTACGAGAAGGTAACTCATGGAGTGTACATCAGGGATGATACATCATAACTCGAGGATAACAACTAGCTCAACTCTAACTCATGATGTGGCCACGCAGGGTCCACACTTCTCTGACTCGTACATCAGGGTGTTGTACACTGCTGGGTGAAAACGGCTGCCAAGAACCATCAGCTCCTCCTGTGACATGTGGAGGTGCTTCACGTAAGCCTGAGCTTCTCCATACTCCTTGGTAAGCGGCAAGCTAGTGGGGGCTGGACAGTGGTCGTGCCTCAAGAGAGTCTGGCCAATCTGAAAAGTTTCCTTGAAGGGGTCCTTGCGTCTGGCTGACAAAGGAAGTCAGTCCCGCAACTCAGCGTACTCCAGGCGGCGTCTTTCGTCAGCGTTCCTCCAAGCTATCTTGAGCCTTTTGTACCTGTCCACCAAGGTCTCGTTCTAAATCATCAGGGCAATCAGATGGCCTTGGTTGCACTGTTCTTTTGCCTTGGCTTTCTTCAAGGCTTTGACGAGCATTGTCTTCTCACTCTGCACGGTGAAGTTTCTCTTCCCATCTTCCCGTCTCCTCTTCTGAAGTTCTCTGATCTCCTTGTCCTTGTCAATCTTCTCTCCTTCCAACTGGAGAACTCTTGCGTCGAGGTAGTAGTTCCGAAGCCCAATGTCCTCCACCTTGTCTCGCAGGTCAGCGACCTCGGCTTTGTGGGCTCTTGCCTGATGGGCGAGCTTGTCCTGCATCTGGGCGATAGTTGCCTTGAGACTTTCTTTTTCCTCAGCTTCCTTCTCGCAAAACTCCTAGTACTCCATCAGAGTGTTGCGGTCAAGATGCCTCTTCTTCTCCAAGTGCTCTATGTAGCGGTTCTGCTCGAAGAGGTGAGCAGCAGAGGCACGGTTGCAAAGACTGGTCTCAGCTAGGATGACTGGCCTGACCTGGTCATCCTGCTGCTCTGGTGTAAGAAGAGAGTTCAGGGCCTGAGGAAGAAGATGAAACTTTGTGTTGTGAAGGTGCTCATAAGCCATCTTCATCACTTCACACAGGGCCTTGAGGGACACAGACTGGATTCCTTCCTCAATTCAGTCCTCGACTATCATCTCCAGGAGAGCTAGTACTGAAGGCAGAGTCTGACTTGTAGGAATGTCCAAGTGAGTGACCACGTAACCCTTGATTCCTCCTTCTAGGTCAGGTGCTCCAGTGCAGGTGTACTTGATCTCCTCAACAGGTACTCTGAGCACTCCCAGAACACGGCGTAGGGTGTACGGGAAGCCTGGAAACTCCTGTCCCTTGTAGGTGAACTCAGCCTTGGGTATGCTGCTCAATGGTCTAAGCGGGGGTCCAAAGCTTGTCATCTGCACGTTTAAAGGGAAAGAGGTCAGCAAGTCAGTAATAATAGAGAAGCCTTGCATAAGAAGAAATGCAGGGTCGGTATATAACCGAAAGAAAAGCTGGTTTGTCCTGTACTAACGTCTATTTCTAGGGTTTTGTCCTAAGGTCAAGTATGGCTCCTGATACCAACTGAAATGACCTTGATTTCCATGAAGGGAAATCTACAGATTCAAAGTGTAATATGACCATTTAAATCACATTACCCATTAACAATTGTATACCATAGTCCATACATCAAACAAAAGAGTGCAATAGAGAGGTTTACAATATCTTATTACATTGCCACTTGGCAGAATCAGAGTTCATGCAGCATAACAATAAAAGCTTGAGGTACGGAAGCTATCATCTTCGATCCAACTTGAGCGTAGGCATGAAACCCTCAATCGCTGTACTCCCAAGTTGAGTACTCACTCCTTGAACCTGAAACCAAATTTTTAGTACGATTTGTACTGGCCACACTCCCACCCTATGCATTGCTTTGTGGAAATTGGATGCAAATCATGGATATATCAAGAGGAACCTATAAAGGCTGGAGTTTTTCCTAAGCAAGTAATCAAGTATATAAATAATATATTAATCAAGTTTTAAACACATTCCCATCCCTCACATCCATCACCATCCATCTCTGAAATTCCATCCCATACCTCCAACACCATCTCGGACTCAAGTCGACAAGCCAACTCCCTCTCAGCTTGTCTCAGCGGCCTGCAGCCCTCAACCTGGCTCACGACCGGAATCGCGCTCAGGGGGAAGGTAGATCACTCCACTCACTAGTCCGGTGCATGCGAAACAAAGGAAAGGTCCATAGCGGAACAAGTCAGCATAGGTATCGATCGATCAACCATACTCTCTGCAGAGGTTTCACTAATTCACTAGATAACCATCATCGGTGTTGATCACCATCTAGGCAGATTCCGGGCACCTACTGCCATAGAACGATGCCACTCTACCATCCAGCTCTAGATTGCTAAAACTATGAAGAGAGCATGTATCCGCTCCCGTAGAGGATGCCATGCCATGTACCCACTCCCGAAGAGGGTGCCATGATCGTCTTGGTAGGGTGTTAGCTCCATCCCATGCATATACCTTCCTATCACTACTCGCCTAGCAGTAGTGGCATCGATCTATCCAGCAGTTCGGCCGTCTTCCCCCCATGCGAAGCGAGTGGAAAGCAAGAGATTCCTAAGGTCTGGATACTAGCGCAGCAGTTTCTAAGTGTGACCATACCGGGATATCTTCATCAGGGTTTTTCTTTAACGTGCTACCACGACACCTTCGTTCCGGGCTCCACCTCTCAGAGGATCATACCCAAAGACCACCATCTCATCTCAGTTAGCCCGCCACAGGATCCTCTCGTGGGAATGTCCAGATCCACTCCCTAGCAAGACTTTCTCCAAAAGCTCGTCGTAGATCCCGGCTCGATCGACTCAACCCTCACCCTACTCCCTGCCATAAGCTCCATCCCAAACTCAGATATAGCATCATCAGCTCACATGCCCATCTGATCCAACAACTCACACATCTCCAGCCTGGCACCCTCCAGCCTTCCCAGTGTTCATCACGTCGCATCAAAATGTAAGCGAGTGAAGTATAAATATATATATAATTATAGTAGATAAGCAAGTGGCTAACATAACAGCGGGTAGGCAGGTGATAGGTTACAACAAGGTAGGGCCCATGAAGTAGTAGTCTACCATGCATTCCTAGCACAGGCAAAACATTATAGCAACAGGAATTAAAGCACTAGCCATACTACATTTGCCATGCGTAATGGGATCCATGAGGTTGGGTGAGATGTGGCACCTTCACTGACGTAGCTATCGGACTTCTCCTGGTAGTCACTGTCATCAGACTTGTCCACGCTCGAGCCTGTAACGAGAATTAATGGTCGTGGGAGCGACTCCTATAGATTAGCACAAAGAACAAATGCCAAATAGAATATCCAAATGCACTCAAACATAGTAAAAATAGATAGAGCTCGATTTATAGAAAATTTGGATATGTGGATCATAATTTTCGGAGCTCGTATGAATTAGTTATGATTTTTCAAAGATTTAACCATTTTTAAAAAAAAGAAAAGGACTGGATTTATCTGGTGTTGACACGTGGTAGCCTGGGATTGGTCCACGTGTCATGGCGGTTTACACAGCAACAGGTCAGATGCTGACGCGGCAGGTGACGTCATGCTGACGTCAGCATTGACCGGGTCAACGGTGGCCTAACAGGTGGGTCCGGGGTGACGTCACTGCTGACGTCAGCAGTCAACGGTCAACGTTCAACTGATAGGTGGGCCCCACTGGGCCGTTAACGGGCTGTTATTGGGCTGTTACTGGGCCAAGTGGGTTGGATTTGGGCCGGGCTAGGCCCGTCACGTGGCACTCTCTGGTGCTGCCACGTCACTGTTCTGAATTCAAACCGGGCTGGGTCCACGGCTCTCGATCCACGGTGCTCCGGTGTTTGCTGGGTCCACTATCAGCGACTCTAGTCCACGTGAACCGGGTGCACGGCGTTGTCCTTTGGTCCATGCGGTCCACAGACCGATCCACGGTGCACTGTTCCACTTAGCCCCACTTGCAGCCGCTCAGGTTCTCATGAACCACGTCCATCCTCCTCTGGCCGAACTCATCCTCTTCTTCTTTCTCTCTAGCCCGATGGCAGGACTTAATGGCGGCGAGGGAATCCTCGATTCCCGGTGCTACGGTGTTTCTTCGGCATCATCTTCTTGTCCATCGGCTCCAGGATGTTACGGCGAGCACGATGGTGGGCTTCAAGGCGGCAGCTTGGCTTCTGGTGACGAGTTCCATGGCGGACGGCGGCTCAGCGGCGATGGCGCTTGACAGCAACCACGCGGGTGACTCAATCTGGGTCCAAGTAGTGCGCGGGAGCGTGATTGAGGGCACGTAGCACCTCCCCGACACGCCGGCGGCAACCAAAATCCATGGCAGAGTCCGCGTGGGTAGCAACTCCCACGGCGGAGCTCCGATGAGGTCTCGGTGCGCGGCACAGCACCCCAGAGGGCTCCACGGCCTTCATCTTCTCCTTGTCTCGACGCAGCATGTCCTGGCGGAGCTTGACAAGGCGTTCTTGTCCTTTGAGGCGGCCGAAGATAACGGGAATCGGCGGTGCGAGGCGGCGCTCTAGAGCGGCACCGTGGTGGTGTGATAAGGGCAAGGTGACGCGTAGACGGTGCTCCGGTGTGGCAAGTGCGGAGCTTAGGTGCGCGCGGTGTCTGTCTCATCAAGGCGAGCACGAATCCGTGGTCAAAGCGCCTCAGGGCTCAATGACGAGGCAGCAAGGTGGCCTCGCCATGGCGGCGTGCAGTGCGGCGGCAAATATGGCGGCGTTCCACTCTGGCATCCGCCCGATGCCCGTGGTCCAAGGGGCTGGGCCGGTCCAAGTGCGTGTGTGCGGGTGTGTCCAGGGAGACCGGTGGAGGTCTCAGCCTATGCGCTCCCAAGGAGGATCGCCATGGCCAGAGCAGCACGGGCGAAGGTTTGGAAGAGGGCGATGGCGGCGGTGCTCACCGGTGCGGACGAGGATGGAGGTGCAGTACAAGTCCAAGCAGCTCTAGCTTCGACTCGTGGTACCGTCCTTGCTCCTCGACCCGACGGCTCCGCAGCAGCAGCAGCACCTCAGCGGCGCTCCTCCTTCTTCTCCAAGTCCAGCGACGGCGGCTTCCTTTTCCCCCGCCTCCTCCTTCTCTAATTCCTCCCCTTTTCTCCAAACTGAGGCTGGCAAGGTGCAATTGATCACCACTAGAGCGGTGGCAGTGGCTGGGAACCCTAGAGCTCCGGGCCTTGCTCTTATAGGGGCGCCGCGGGGGTAGGTGGCCGGCGAACGGTGATCGGGTGAGGGGCTCGTTCAGGCGGCCAAGGAGCAGTCCAGGTCACCCGTGGGGGGTTTGGCTGGGTCCAGGGGTCAGCGAGAGGGGGCTAGCTGGTGCTGGGCGAGCCTAAGCATTACAGCAGCAGCGCTTCACCGCGGCGGCGGCGCATGTGTGCGCACGCACGGAGAATTCCGCCTGCGCCGTGGGCTTCTTGCTGTCGGCCGGTCGGGCCAGGTGGCGCGCTCGCAGGCGTTGATGAGGGGAAGGGATGGATCGAGCGGCCGGGACGAATTGCTTAGGGGCGACGCGGGGGACAGAGCCTGACGCCGGCGACGTCACGCGCGACTGGACGGTGGGGGACCGTGGGAAGGCTATGACAGGCGGCCCCCACCCGTCAGCGGCTCGGCGGTGTTGGCGTGGCGCGCGGGCGGCGGTCCTTGCTGGGCCAGCCTACGCGGAAAAGAAAGAGGGAGGGCGAGCGCGCGAGCGGCTGGGCCGGCGGCCTGGCTTGCTGGGCCGATCAGCGCGGTGGAAAGGAGAGAGGAGAAGAGAAACGGGGCTAGGCTAGTTTGCTTGCTGGCCAGATTGGTTTTTCTTTTTATCTTTTCTTTTCTTTGTCTTTTCCATTTCTGATTTTTCAAAATACTTTTATATATACATATATATATGTGTGATGTGCTATCTTTGGATAATAAAGTAGTGAGCATACAAGTCCCTTATATTGTTAGGGTATTATTTCCTTAATATTTATTTGTGAAAATAAATATTATGGTCTCATTTTAATTAAGCATCATATAAATCCAATAAAATCCAAATCACAATTTAATGTAACATGTCATGATAACTATTGAAACATTAAAGGTAAAGCTAATGCATCATTGGAAAGCAACATATGAAACATTGATCAAAATTACTTTTAAACATTGATGATGCTATGATTGCATAGGTTGTTATGCATGACATGTTAGGGTTGATGCATGATTAGGGTAGATGATGACATGTCACACTCATCACTCATAGGTGTTTGAGAAAAAATTTTGTAATTCGGATTTTCGGGTTGTTACATTTGCTTGTGAGCTGAAGGCTCTTGGTGTAGGCAAGGATAATTTGCACGGATCTGCTAGGGAGTCGAAGCTTGGAAAACATGTTGCAACCAATAAAATTGAAAAGAGTTATGTGAACCTCATCCCTGACCAAGTAATCATACAAGCATTGATGGCTCCTGACAGATGTCTTTGGAGGTCTCTTGTTCCTAAGAACAAGGTGAAGGTAAAATATGCTAGACCAGAAGAATTACTGACAGGACAAGTGGTCTCTCGTGAATTGATCAATAATGAGAAAGTGGAGGACAATGATGACACTAACATTGAAGATGACGGCAAATCTAGGGCGCTAGTTGTGTATGGAGAAAAGCGAGAAATATGTGTCACTCCGTGTTCCTTCTGTGTCACACCACAAGCAACCTGAGGACCATATTGATGCTCGAAGCAAAGTTAAGAAGTTGCTTCAATTGTATTGGGCGACGTACCGAAAGCTTACACACCTTGAGGAACAAGGTAATCCCATAATTCGACGGATTTACCTTGAAGCAGCTAAAGCAGTAAAGAAAGACCCTATATATGCAAAGCCTAGGGCCATTGTGGGAAATATTCCTGGTGTTGAAGTTGGCGATGAATTTTATTATAGAATTGAGTTGGCACTAGTTGGTCTGCATCGCCTGTATCAAGGAGGTATTGACACTTCTAAGATGAATGGTGTTCCCGTTGCTATAAGTGTCGTTGCCTCCGGAGGCTATCCTGATGAATTGTCAAGCTCAGGTGAACTAACATACACTGGCTCTGGAGGGAAGGCTGGGGGCAATAAAGATGGAGATGACCAAAAGCTTGAGCGGGGTAATCTTGCCTTGAAGAATTGCATTAAGACCAAGACCCCGGTTCGAGTCATTCATGGATTCAACGGTCAAAGCAGAAGTGAATTTGGTAAGGAAACTTCGACATTTACATATGATGGATTGTACGAGGTGGTGGAATGTTGGCAAGAATTCCCAAAAGGAGAGATGGTCTTCAAGTACAAGTTACAGAGGATTGCAGGGCAGCCAGAATTGACCTTACATGCAATCAACGCAATTAGGAAGTCTAAAATTCGTGAAGGGCTTTGTTTGCCTGATATATCTCAAGGAAGCGAGAGGATACCAATATGTGTCATCAACACAATTGATGACATGAGGCTAGCACCACTTAAATACATCACCAAAGTCACATATCCAACTTGGTTTAAAATTGAACCTCAAAAGGGTTGCAGCTGCACAAACCGCTGCTCAGACGCTATTAGATGTGCTTGTGCAGCGAAAAATGGAGGGGAAATCCCATTCAATCACAATAATGCTATCGTCAGGGCCAAGCGTCTCGTGTATGAGTGTGGTCCATGGTGCAGGTATGGCTGTACAAAAACTTTATGCATTCCAAATAACTGTCAACCTGAAAATATTTATTTGTTGTTATTTAGTTCTACAGTGTTTTTGAAGTTACCGTATTTAAATTTCAAACCAGGAGAATATTCCTATTCTGTTGGAATTTCTATGTTATATGTTACATTAAGGCTTACAGTTTAGCCAAACTCCTGAAGTTGTTAAAATCTTGACAGCAAGCAAACATATTGATGCACACCAGACAATTAGCTTAAAACTGGGATAAGAATCTAACTTGATAATTTTTAACCACTTTACTTTCAGGTGCCCGCCAACATGCTACAATAGGGTGAGTCAGCATGGTGTCAAAATTCCACTTGAAATATTCAAGACAGGTAAGAGAGGTTGGGGTCTAAGATCCCTCAGTTCTATATCTTCGGGCAGTTTCGTATGCGAGTATACTGGCGAGCTCTTGGATGGTGAAGAAGCTGAAAATAGAGAGAATGACGAATATCTATTTGATATTGGTGGAAACTACTGTGATGAAGAAATTTGGGAGGGGATTAAACCAGTGGATGATGTACAGTCTTCTACCTCGTCCTCTGGGACAATGAAAGGCTTCACAATAGATGGAGCTGAGTGCAGCAACGTGGGAAGATTTATCAACCATAGCTGTTCACCAAATCTCTATGCCCAAAATGTTCTCTGGGACCATCCAAGAAACACGGACACGGCAGGAAAGGCACGTATTGCGTGTCCGATACGTTTCAGACACGGATACGTGTCCGATACGTCGTGGATACGTATCGGCGGAGTATCCGATTTTTATTAATATTGCAAAAGTCCGATACGCGGGCCTGGATACGTATCGTTGCTCGGACACGCGTATCAGTGTTAAAGGATACGGCGTATCGTTGCTGGGATATGCGTATCAGTGTTAAAGGATACGGCCCGGCCCAATTACAGCAACATATCCCGTCGCCCTAGCCCAACAAGCAGCCGCATATTCCTCTGTCCCCGTCGCCCTAACCTCAACCTGTCCCAATCGCGCGATGGCTTCCTGCCGCGGCCGCCTTCTTCCTCTTCGCCGACGGCCCTCCCCGGAGCGGTGGCCTCCCTCGCCGGCGTCGGAGGCCCTCCTAGACATCCTCCCCATCGTCCGCAGGCAGCTTGGAGGCCTTTCCCCGACGCCGCCGGCTCCTGCTGGTGGCCCTTCCGGCGCGCGGCGGCGGCTCCTGTGGGTGGCCCTCCCGGCACGCGGCGGCTGCTCCTACGGGTGGACCTCCCGGCGTGCGGCGGCGCGCGGCGAGCACCCTGCTCGTCCCCGTGTCCGGCGTCGATTGCGCAACCACCGGGTCCAATGAGGGTGGGCCTCCTACCCGCAGCGGTCATGGCCGTCCTCCGCCCTAGCGTGGGCGCGCTGAAGGCAAATCCGGCTGGCGCGACTTCCATCACCGACGGTTCCTGCTCGCCAGTCACCAGCCGCCGGTGGAGTTTCAGCGTCCCTGCGATGTGGATCGAGATCGAGCTCCGGTGAGTTAAATCCCCTCATCCTCTTCCTCACCACAACGCGCCACTCGTGCTCCTACCTCGACGCATACTGCTCCAGCGTCTCCCTGCATGCTTTTCCGTCCGCGTCCCCGCACCACCCCCGCCCCCGCCGCCGCTGCCGCGGTCCGGTTGCCCAGCAGGTGCGATATCTTCCGGTCGGGCGAGTGGATCCCCGACGACGACGCCGCCCAGACCGTGATTTCCTCCGCTGGCGGTGGCCGCCCGACGGCTGCGACCTGCCGCACTTCGATGCCGCCTCCAAGGTGCCTAATTTACTCTTGGTTCTGCAACTATTTTTCTTAATATTTTTCTTAAGATCCTACTCTTTTATGTTCATCCTTTTATTCTATATTGCAGTCTTTGATTTAGACTTGCATTATTATTATTTTTATTTTTTAAAATATTAAACGTATCCGCGTATCGGGTTTTTGAAAGTTGGCGTATCCGATACGCGTATCCGTATCTGATACCGATACGTGTATCCGTATCCGTGCAATTTAGGGGACCATGGTGACATGAGGAAGCCGCATATTATGCTTTTTGCTGTTGGGAATATCCCACCACTGCTTACCATTACAATTATAAGGTAGGCTTAGTCTATGACGAAAATGGCAACGAGAAGGTCAAACATTGCTACTGTGGCGCCTCGAATTGCAGGGGCAGACTCTACTAAGACATTATTGACTGCTATTAGCTCTAGCCTCTATGTGATGAGCATTTCTGCCTTGCCATCACTGTACCCTATTATTCTTCAGTTCCTGTTGTACTTTTAGAATGTTTAAATTGTGATCCGATTTGAAGAACTGTTATCAATCCTGTAGAAAACATTCCTGCCCCTTGTACTGTGTTTTAAACTTGTAATGAAGTTTGTATGGACCTCCATTTTTCTGCAAGGTACTAGAAAATATACGGTGATGGTCTCAGCATGCTGTAGTAGTGTTACTCCTATGTTTTTTTACAGAACTGATTCGTGGTATTGCAAGCCCTTACATGCAAGTATATAACTGATGGAATATTGTGGCAGAATTGGAAAAAAAATTGTCATCACTCATCTTGTTCTTTTACAGACTTGGTAAAGGTCCTTTTGCTTGAGTTATTCAGTTTATCTTCATGTCAAAACTTCAACTCAGAAGAAGATATTGAGCCAAGGATCTGATGAACAAAATTGGGCACTGCTGTTTATAGGCAAGGAACATTTGTTTGGATCAAGAATCAAACGGGACTTTACTAAGTTCGTTGATAGACACGCAACTTGATGGCCCGATGATAAGCAAGAAAGCACGGCGCTGTTTCGGTCAGATCACACAAGAAACATAAAGCGTTTAGCGAGTCTTGCAACTGGGCACGAAACACTGCTCCCCGTCTTATAAGAATTGGTTCGAGCTATGCAAGTCGCATTTTCCTTGTTGCACCCCTCCCTTCCCTTTGTTACACATCCTCTTGTGTTCCTTACGGCGCCCAAGCTTCTCTGCCTGTTACAGCTCGGGATGGCGTCGTGGGGTGAAGGCGTGTTCCAGTGCGAAAGGCATATTATATAATTATCGCTTTTAGTATCAGACTTGTGTATGACATGTGGGCCTTCGAGCCTGAGGATGACAGTTGGGCCATCGAGGCTGGGCGAGCCATATAGGCCGCGGTTGCGTGTAATCGAATTCAGACAATTAAGAATTAAGTAAAACAGTTCGTGCGAGAGTTCAGAGGAGTCCTCTGCTCGCCGGCGATCGATCCACTTTGTCTCTCACGTCTCCGGTGATCACCGCCGTTGGCTATGGGTGTTACAAGTGGTATCAAGAGCCTTCTATCCTTGGCCCGATTCCTCACCCTTCCCACCCTATCAGTTTGTGAGTCCACGAGGAGCAGCGAAATCTGGCGGCGGCTCGAGTCATCGCACACCTTCGGGTCCCGATTCCTGCTCCAGCTGCGCTCGATCTAGCATTGCTCGACTCCGACCTGATCCACCTACCTTCGCTTCACCAGGAATTGGCTTCCGCACAACCGATCCACTTCGACTGTGGTGGTGGAGCAGCAATACCGGCGGCGCGTCGTTTCTGCATCGACTGGGGTCTGCATCGACAATCGAGGGTTGGAGGCATACCCACTGTGAGTTGTTCTTCATTGCTCCAGAATTTCTCGTTGCTAGCTCAATCGGTAGCCCAGGGTTGCGTAGCATAGTCTGCGTGTAAAATCCCATAAGCTACTGGTTGATTGCTGAGCGGTGGTGTTGGCGAGGAATTGTCCATTGACTTGGGTTGCAGAGCTTCGTCTCTGTCATAAAATTCCGTTGTCACGCCTCAGTTCCAGGAGTTGGGTGTTCTGGTGCTGTCCGCAATAGGAGACGACTTGAGCTGAACCTGTGATAGTACTTTTGGTTGTTTCTGGTAATTGGCATCACGGCTCCGAACAAGAAACCAACCGTTCCCTCTGCACAGACTCAGTTTATCCTTGCTCACATGGATGCCTGTTCTCAAGCGGAGGATTCCAATTGGACAGATCTCATGGAAACTCTGAATTTAATGTCTCAGAGAATGTCTAACTTGGGGACTCTTCAACAGGATGTCAAGAGAGAGATGAAGGAAACTAAAGCCAAGGTGGACCAGTGTATGACTGAGCAGAAGATGCTATTCAAGCAGGTTGATGTTAATGCTCAAGCCCTGAACAAGCTCATCTTGGAGAAGGATAATGCTTCTGAAAGTAGTGAATCTGTTGAGATGGGAGATGATGCTGAATTTGACAACATCTTTGCTGGTAAGAGGAAGACCAATGTTGGACCATCTTTTCAGTTTCATGATTCTAGATACAGGGATAGAGCTAATGGTCACAGATACAGAGAGAGGGATTATGGCCACAGGTACAGGGACAGGGATGATCCTCCTCCACATCAGCTAAGTGGTGGCAGACATTCAAGTTAACTCATCCCAACATCTCATGGCAGGGGTTTTCTCAAGCATTGCAAAGTCAGTTTGGCCTAGATGACTACGACATGGCTCTGAATGATTTGTTGGAACTTCAACAAACTAGTACTGTAGAAGACTACACTACCCAATACAAATCCTTGCAGTATGATGTGTGTATGCATGGATCGGCTATGATGATAAGTTCTTTGCAACACAGTATGTGAGAGGGCTCAGGGATGATATTAGAGCTATTGTAGCACCACAACTACCTGAAACTATTGAAAAGGCAGCTGTCATAGCTAAAATCTAGCAAAAGATGATTGACAAGACCAAGTTCAAGCAACAGCAAAAAAATCGGCAGTCTAGACCTGTGCCAAACAAAACTGAGTCCAAGCCAGCTAGGGTATATGGAAATTTGTGGAGGGACAAACAGCTCAGAGATTATAGAAAGGCTAACAACCTCTGTTATGCTTGTGGAGACAAGTTTGAGCCAGGACATGCTGAAAAATGTGCAAAGAGGGTTAAACCATAGCTTAATGCTTTGGTGGTGAATGAACTTGACAGGGAGATTCCTGAGGATCTGCTCAATGAAATGGCTATTGATGACATATTGACTGAGAATTTTTGTCAGTTATCTCTGAATGCTTTAGCTGGAACTGATTCTCATTATTCCATTAAGCTGAAAGCTACTGTGCAAAACAAGACTATGCTGATACTAGTGGAAAGTGGAAGTACACTCAACTTTGTCAGTTCCAAGTTTGTGCATCTTACTGGATTGTCCACCACAACTATACCTACCCAACATGTCAAGCTCGCTGATTGCAATTTCATGGATACTTCTGAGCAAGTGCCACAGTTACAGTGGTACATCCAAGGTCATACATTCAAAACCAGGATGACTGTACTGGATCAGATGCCCTCTGATGCTATATTGGGTCATGATTGGCTCAAGAAGCATAATCCCATGGAATTTGATTGGGAGAAGAAAACAATGAGATTCCCTCACCAGGGCAGATATATCACCTTGCAAGGCGTATTGCCTGCAACCCCTAGTGTGAATGTTATGATAGCTAAACAGTTGTTCAAGTCTATCAGGGGAAATGATGTCTGAGCCTTGGCTATGTTGCAGAAAACTGATCCAGCAACCCAGGACACTACACCCAGTGAACAGAATACAGAGGAGGAGCTCCAAGACCTCTTACTGTAGTATGCTGATGTTTTCCAATAGCCTACAAAGCTTCCTCCTCATAGAGCCTATGATCATGTTGTTCCTCTTATTCCAAATGCAGTTCCTATCAATGCACGACCATATCACTATTCTGCACAGCATAAGACTAAAATAGAAAAATAGGTCAAGGAGCTCTTGGAAGCTGGCCTGATAACTCACAGCCACAACCCTTTTGCTTCTCCTGTGCTGTTGGTTAAAAAGAAAGATGGCCAATGGAGATTTTGTGTGGATTATAGGAAGTTGAATGATTTGACAATCAAAAACAGATTTCCAATGCCTGTGGTGGAAGACATTCTTGATGAATTGGCTAGTTTTAAGTTCTTCACCAAACTAGATATGAGATCAGGCTATCACAAGATGAGGATGCTGCCAGAAGATGAGTACAAGACAGCATTTAAAACACATCAAGGCCATTATGAGTTCAAGGTTATGCCTTTTGGCCTTACCAATGCCCCTGCAACATTTTAGTGTATCATGATTCACTTGTTACAGCATTTCCTCAGAAAATTTGTGTTAGTATTCCTAGATGATATCTTGATCTACAGTACTAACAAGGATGAACATCTTGAGCATATCTAGCAAGTCTTGGAAGTACTCAGATCCAATCAGCTTTATTTGAAAGCATCCAAGTGTTCATTTGCACAATCCAGTTTGGATTATTTAGGACACATCATCTCTGATCAAGGAGTCTCTACTGATCCAGCTAAGACTTATGACATGCTGCACTGTCCTGTGCCTACTAATATGACTAAATTGAGAGGTTTTTTGGGCCTGACAGGATACTATAGAAGATTTGTTAAAGGGTATGGCACTATTGCTAAACCTCTCACTCAAGTGCTTAGGCTTAAAACATTTCAATGGACTACCCAAGCTCAAGAGGCTTTTGATAATCTGAAGGTGGCAATGAGTACTACTCCAGTACTAACTTTGCAGATTTTCAATAGCAATTCCAAGTTGAAACTGATGCATATGCTGAGGGTGTGGGGCAGTTCTTATGCAGCAAGGGAGGCCCATTGCTTATCTAAGCAAGGATCTAGGTGAGAAACACAAGAATCTATCCATCTATGAGAAGGAATTTTGGCATTAATCATGGCTGTTGAAAAATGGAGGACATATTTATAGAGGCAGGAGTCTCTTATCCTCACTGACCATAAATCCCTCTCTTACCTCAATGAGCAAAGTCTCCATTTAGATATGCAAAGAAAAGCTATGACAAGATTGATAAGCCTTCTATTTAAAATTGTCTACATAAAAGGCAAGGAAAATCTGGCAGCTGATGCACTGTCCAGAGCCCCTCATCTGATGACTTTACACATGGTCTCTCAGGTGCAACCTCAGTGGATTCAGGAAGTCATGAACTCTTATGCTACTGATCCACAAGCACAGGAACTCTTAGCTCAATTGGCCATTGCTAGTCTTGATGCACAAGGATATTCTTTGGATAAAGGCCTCATCAGGAAGGGATCTCTTACCTGGATAGGTAACAATTCTGCTTTGCAAACTAAACTAATTGCTGCCTTTCATTCTTCTGCCATTGGGGGTCACTCTAGGGTCAATGCTACATATCACAAACTGAAGAACCTGTTTGTGTGGAAGGGCCTCAAAACTGATGTGGACAGTTATGTCAAACAGTGTAGCATCTGCCAACAAGCCAAGCATTCCCATGATCACCCAGCCGGTCTCCTCCAACCTTTACCCATTCCTTTTGGTATCTGGCAAGACCTGTCTATGGACTTCATAGAAGGACTCCCAAAGTCTGATGGGTATAGTGTTATTCTGGTTGTGGTAGGCCATTTTACCAAGTTTGCCCATTTTATCCCACTCAAGCACCCCTATTCAGCTGTCTCTGTGGCTCAACTATTCATGGATCAGATAGTGAAGATGCATGGCTTACCAAGAAGCATTGTGACTGATAGGGATAGAGTGTTTGTTAGTGCCTTTTGGCAACACTTTTTTCGGGCATATAAAGTCAAACTGAATCTATCCACTGCATATCATCCTCAGACCGATGGCCAAACAGAAAGAATTAATCAATGTCTAGAGATGTACTTGAGATGTGCAGTTCAAGATGCCCCTAAGACGTGGAAGCACTAGTTATCCCTAGCTCAACTGTGGTACAACTCTTCTTATCATAGTGGGCATGGCTGCTCTCCTTTCATGGCTCTGTGTGGCGCTGAATCGAACTTGGGTGCTACCCCATTGTTACCCTCTGACGCACCACCTCAGGTTCAGGAAGTGATCAGCAAGAGGGAAGCTCATTTCTAATTGTTGAAAGAATGTTTGGAGCAGGAACAAAATTGTATGAAGCTCCAGGCTGATAAACAGCGTACTAATAGACAGTTCAACGAAGGTGACATGGTGCACTTGAGGCTGCAGCCTTATACCCAGTCGTCAGTGGCTAATCATCCATTTCCAAAGTTGGCATTCAAATTCTTTGGACCATATTAAGTGCTGGAAAGAGTTGGCACGGTTGCATACCGGCTGGCGCTGCCTGAACACAGCGAGATTCATCAAGTTTTCCACATTTCCCAGTTAAAGCCTTTTACTGCTGACTATATGTAACACCCTGGTGTTAAGCAAGCATAATCATTTGCATTCTTAAGCATAAGCATCATTATGCATAGCATTAATGAAAAGAGTGATTGTCATTTCATGTATCATGCTTGATTATTTGAATTTTGCTTGCCTTTCACATAAAGTGCATATGTGGTATGAGTGTTTGGTGTTGGATGACCCCTAAGGTAACCTAGACATGTTTAGGACACCAAATTAACCTAGGTTTATGTTCATGGTTTTGGCTAATTAAGCTTTGTTGTCATGGTTGACCAAGGTGGACCATGAAAGTAGTTTTGTTTGACTGAACTGAAAATGATAGCTAGATTGCTTGCATGTGTGTGCACCCTAAATGAAGTTTGTAGAGAATTTTATAAGGAACAAAAGTTGTTTTTACCACTTTTCATAAAAATGCTTGGAAGGTGTTCAAAAATGTTGAAAAAGGGCAGAATTAGGGGCTGATTTTCCATTTTGGGAATTTTTAAAAGGTATTTTAATTGGATTTTTGTAATTCAAAATCTAGGCAGAATCTGGTAAAACTTCTTTAAGATGAAAGGTTCTACTCTTCAAAATCTACATTTCATCTATTTTGAGTTTTTGCTAATTTGGCTTAGTTTAAGAGTTATTAAGCAGCAAAATTTGTTTTATATTCATGAAAACAGCTTTTCGGTGACGGTTGGTTCCTGGCCGTCAGGGAAATACCCGACCAGGAAAGCACCGTGACCGCCCGCGGCAGCATGCGTCGGTCGCGTGGCGCTCGGGGTCTTCCGAGGCCGGGCTGTTTTGGCCGCGTGGGGCGTCGTCCGAACGCGCTCACTCCTTCACTCGCCCGAGCCCTCACTCTCTCTCCCTCACCCCCGCACATTTCTTCTCTGCTCGCCGCCGCGTCGCCCGAGCTCGTCTCGCCGCCGCCCGAAAATTCATCACCGGTAGCCGCGCATTCTCTCGATTGACCCTGCAATCGAGTGCGCCCGAGTCCGCTCCACCTTCCTCTACCCTCGCCTCGGCCGGTTACGTCGAGGTATACCCGAATCGCTCCATTTTCTCCCCGGCCGCCATTGCCGCACCTCGGCTTCACCGTGGTCCCGCCGCTCTGGCCATCCTCCCTCGCCATTAGGGTGCAAATCAGACGCGTCGTGGTAGATAGCCGCTAGGACGATAGTCAATGGCATCGATTAGGGTTTCATGGGGTCGGATTTCCGTCGGGCCGCTGCGCGGAGTGCCGCCGCTCCACCGCGCTCGAGCTCCGACCGCCTCCAGCCGCTCCCTCCCATCTTGAGTACCCTCGATAGATGTGCGCTGCTCTCCTCTCTCTTCTCCGCCGGTTGGTGACGCCGGAGCGCCGCCGGGACGGTCGGCCGAGCCTCACCGCCGACGAGGACCTTCGGGTTAGAATTTAGGAAACCCTAAGGTTCTCGGTGTAAAGTTGCCAGACACAGGGATTTACCAGTTAGGGCTCGGTTAGTTTCTGGAAATCTCAGGGTCCCCGGTGTAAAGTCCTTTTTCCTTTTTCTTTTTCAGAATAGATTTCAGATTTTGTTTAAAGCTTTGAAAATTCATAACTTGCTCATTTTTCATCCAAATGAGTTGGTTCAACTTGCAGTATTTTTTTATGAGATGATCTATGCATGAAAAATATGAAATATGAAATTTGTGAAACTTTTCTGTATAGCTTTATTTATCTCTATTAATTGCTTTTATCTTAGGAAATGCATAACTAATTCTCTGTTGCTCAGAAAAATGTGAGACCAAGTTTGTTAGTCTTCTTATGTCATTCTCTATCTGTGAAAAATATTATTAGGCTATGTCATATGTAAATTTTGCTATGTCTAGTTATGGTGCCTATTTTCATGTGATGATAAATAATTCATAATAAATAATGTATAAGGAATTTGTGCATGAAACTTTTTGGAGAGTGTTTTTATGTCAATCTAGAGCTAATTATGTTCTGAGATGTGTTGTTTGATATACTTTTATGTACAAAGTATTTTATGCCCTGGAATTGTGCTGCCTTGTCATTTTTGTGCAGGATAAAGTACTTACTGTTTTGACTTGAAATTTTTATGGTAGTCTTTGTTTGGTATGATTAAGCTTTTGTAATTTTTACAGAATTTTATGAGTAGTCTAAAGCCATGTTGTAGTTATACCCTGATTTCTTTTATTTATAAATAATGCTTTAGAGTTATCATTTCATGTGTGTAAAAATGCTTTTTATGCTATTCATGATATGTATGATCTTCTATTGGTTGTGGTTCAGTAGAGTGTAGTGTGTAAAATAATGGTTGTTTATAATTCCTTATAGTGTGCGAGTAAATTGTAATGCGAGGCCTTTTTTTGGAGATTTATCGGTAGAAGAGAATGCAGATGACATGTGCTTATCATACATGTTTTCAAATATCATATCATTCATCTTAGCTGAGTATTCATTTACCATCACCATCAGCATTGTATTTATATTTATGCATGGTATTCATACGCACTATGCATCATACAGGATCGTCAGAGCTCGAAACGATAGTTCCCGGAGCACCAGGAGAGGAAGGCCAATAGGAGGCTTTGGTTCGGGAAGCAGCAGCAGAAGAGGATCCCGAAGCTGATCTTCCAGAGTGTCCCGACCACCAGCCAAGCGCTTTCCTGAAAGGCAAGCCCCGGAGCATTCTCCCTGTGGTTTGCAAAATATCTAACTTGAGTCCTTTACTTGTTTGTTGCATTAAGTTATAGGCGTTGTTTTATACCGTTGCTGCATTACTTATATTCCTTGCCACTGTTTATACTTCAACCCTGTTAGGTTCAGGTACGATTATATGCTTAGCCCTGCTTAACTAGATCGGTAGAAGTCGGGTGATTTCCTGTCATCCGCGAGTTATAGGTGGTAACTCGGATGGTTGAATACATTGTTATCTTGGATAACCATGTGGAGATAATAAATCGAGACCGGGCGGGATTGGAGTTGAGAATGAACTGGAGGTTCAATGTGGTTTATCCCGTCTGTGTCGAACTAGGACCCCGTCCGTTGTACGTCCTCAAGTCATATTGAATTTATGCCTCACAATTAGCTGGAAGGATAAGTCGTTCCGACCGCGAAGCCTAATTTTGATTTGGGCCGGGAGTCGACCTGCTGTACGCATCGCATTGGTGAAGATGGGGGACCACGGGTTACGCGGTTGTAAGGCCTGAATATAGCATGGTGCGCCCTGCTGGCAGCCGGACGGTGCCCGGATGTGATGGTACCTGTTGATCTCGCGTTTTTCCTGAATTGGATGTCGATGACCTGTAGCTCACCGTGGCTGGTGAGTGTGGTTTGTGTGAGGAGTACCCGCCAGCTGGTTAGTAATCGATTATAATCGCCATCGTTCCTGGACAGTGAACACTTGACTTGAGCAGCGGCATCGTAGTAAGAATTGGAACAAGAGATGAGATGGTTGAGCTGTTGAGACTGAAAGATACTCAACCGGAAATGGTTACTTGCTGTTGAATAATTATTACCATGCTTGTTTAGTACAGGTGCTAATGTAGCATGATAAGGTTAATCAGATTAAAATACATTGCTAGGAGGTTCTTATTAATTGTTTCTTAATGCAAGCTTTTTCGCAATTTAAATGAGTCAGCTATCCTACTTATACAGCCTTGCATACTCCTTGGAGTCTCTTTATTTTAGTTTATGACGGGTAAGTCTAGCTGAGTACATCCTCGTACTCAGGGTTTTATTTTCCATGTTTTTGCAGATGGTGAGATGCTTTATGGTTATTGTCAGAACTGTTTCTATCCCACCTTGGGAGATGATTAGACCTTGGGCATGGTCACTCTTCTCGACTTGATGCTTTTGCTGGATGTGGACCAAGGACCTGGCACTGTATTTCAAATGTGTGTGTGGTATTTGAACTTAATCGCTTCCGCTACTTTGAGTCTTTAAACTGGTTTGTAATAACTCTATTTCGTACTTCGATGATGTTTTAAACTATGTGCGAACTGTGTACTTATGAATGGAATCGCTAAATTATTACGATCTTGGTCGTGCCGCAAAAGTTTGAAATCCTTCGAGATTTCACGGACTACCGGGTTTATTAGGTCTCAATCATATGATTTGCTGAATTAGTGGCGAATTGTGTGCTTGTGCTCTAATAAATTGGTCGGTTCTGTTACACTATACACTAGTATTTTCAGACTTGCCTTCGATGACAGACCTCCAGGCGACTGATGCAGTACCGGAGGCGATTCTTCAATGCCGACTCATGAAGAAAGGTAACGCGGCAGTGTCGCAGGTCTTGGTTACATAGACTGGTCTACCCACTTCATCTGCAACCTGGGAGGATTACAATGTCATGAAGGCCAGGTTTCCCTCAGCGCCTGCTTGGGGACATGCAGGATCTTCAGCAACGGGAGGTGTTACAGTTTGGGATGTCGTCGTGGGGTAAAGGTGTGCTCCAGTGTGAAAGTCGTATTATATAATTATTGCTTTTAGTATCAGACTTGTGTATGACATGTAGGCCTTCGAGCCTGAGGATGATAGTCGGTCCATCGAGCATGGGCGAGCCATATAGGCCACGGTTGCATGTAATTGAATTCAGACAATTAAGAATTAAGTAAAACAGTTCATGCGAGAGTTCAGAGGAGTCCTCTACTCGCCGGTGATCGATCCACTTTGTCTCTCACATCTTCGGCGATCACCGCCGTTGGCTACGGGTGTTACACTGCCAGTATCTGATCCAGTGCCCTATGGACCCTTTTCTCTGCTCAAGTGCCTTGTATATTGCATTGAGTCTATTATCTTAGAACATTTGGATTTCCATATCCAAGAGAAAGGGTGTTGATGAACTGATCCTACTAAAAGGGATGACATAGAATTTCTTGAAAGAACAATTTGGTGAGCCCCAAAAGGTTGTGTCATTTAACTAGGAAATATTCAAAGGAATTGCAAATCAAACATTATTTAGCTTAACGAGGTAATATTCATAGCAGCAACAGGTATTTTCAAATCACTCAAACAGGAGTGAGATGCCTATTCAATAACCATCTTAGCTCAGCAGAAGTGTCTGACAGGACAAAAGTTGTTGCTGATCCACTAGGTTATTTAAGTATTGACCACTCATCAAGACTTCCAAAGAACTACCTCCCACTCTTTGATTGTACGGCATAAACCTTCAGTGTTAGCATAGCCAAGACAAATGATTGCTACTGATAAAAGCAAAATTTTGATCATGTCAGGCATATGGTCCTCCATATGAACCTCAGTCCTCCATAGTCAAATGGGAATATTCACAGCACATGCTAATTTCATTCAATGATGGTCGAAGGAGCATAAGTTTCATAACAAACCACAAGATATAGAATTGTGCCATAGTTTCTGGTAGTAACATCTCATATTATCTACATATCAATTTAGACTAATGGTGAAGTCGATCGAACACAAGTAAATAACATCCTTAGGATATTGTTTTCAGAGAACTACAATAGGACTAGCAGTTGCATGCCTTAGTAGAGCCTTCCAGAGCATCCTGAAGAACCACACTGGCAAACTTTGAATTTTGTTCTTCCATTCGCATCTTTGACATGATCTATTTCATAGTTATAGTCATAAGTTAGCTCCTGCAGTGGTGGAATTGTCTCCGCAACAAAGAACATAATATGGGGCATCCTTGTATCATGGTGGTCCCAAAGAATGCTTTGTGCAAAAAGATTAGGTGAACAGCTGTTGTTGATGAACCTAACAATGTTTCCACACTCACCTGCATCTATTGTGAAACCTACATCTCCCAAGTTCTGCGAGGAAGAGCTAGAAGACTTGATATCTGAAACATTTGGTAACAACCCATTGCAAAAATTCTCATCACCATGGTTAAGGCCTATATCAAACAAGAACTCACTGTTCCTTCTCTCGTCAGCTTCATTGCCACACAAAAGCTCACCAACATACTCGCATATGAAGCTGCCAGAAGAAATTGACCTTAGGGATCTTACGCCCCAGCCTGTCTTGGTTTTCCTAAATAATTCCAGTGGTATTTTCAAACCATGTTGACTGACCTTGTTCTGGCATGAAGGAGGGCATTTACAAGATGGACCACACTCAAAGATAACGGGCTTTTCATTGATAATTGCACTATTTGAGTTAAATGGGATTTCTCCTCCATTCTTCACAACACATGCACAGTTCACAGAGTCTGTGCATCCATCAGTGCAGTCGCAACCCTGATGGCATTTTCTGATAAGCTCGAATGGATATCTTATTCTAGTGGTGTATTGGAAAGGTGTTGGTCGCTCCGTATCAACCGTATTAATGACACGGATGGGAATTCCCTCCTTCCCTTTAGATATATCAATCTCATAAAAGATTGGACATGTTTTGGACTTCCTCATCCCTTTGGCTATGTTCATTGGAAGTTCTGGTTGCCCAGGTATCTTTTTTAGCTTGTACTTAAAAACCCTTGAACCTGGTTGACCATCCATCCAGTAATCCAACACGCGATATAGCCCATCATAAGTGAATGTTGTGACTTCTCTGGCCCTCGAATGACTACCTACCCTGGTATTTTGAGCTTTAAAGCCGTAAATGACCCTGACTAGAGTCTTTATCTTGATGCAATTCTTGAATGTAAGATTCCCACGCTCAAGCTTCTGATCCCCATGATCCTTCGTGTGAGCAGGCTTCCCACTAGAGCCATTGTATATCAATTCACCTGAGGAAGACAATTCATCTGGGTAACCTCTAGAAGTGACAATGCTTATTGCAATGCGCTCACCATTTCTATAGATGGTGGTGTCAATGCCTCCCTGGCATGCAAGATGTAGACCAACAATGGCAAGCTGAACTCTATACAGAAATTCATCACCAACTTGAACTCTAGGGACTTGTCCAACAATAGGCCCACTTTTGGTAAAACCTAGTAATTTCCTTATTACTTTGTCTGCTTGTAGATCAATTCTTCTAATCTTAAGTGAATTCTGCTCCATAGCTTGTACTAGAGCCCGGCATACAAATTCAAACCTTCAACACAACATCTTGAATTTGCTCCTAGCATCTGCATTCTGGGATCCATGTTTTGTTTGACACCTCACGGAAGTAAGACCTGAGTAGCTATTGAGGAACAGATCAAGATTTCCTTCATGTACAACTAGTGCCTTTAATATTTCATCATCTTCCAAGCTTGAAGCCACCTCATCATCTAGTTTCACCTTGCTACCCAATGCACATGTAGAGGCAATCTTCATCTGAAGATGAGCTGGAACTTTTACCTTGACCCTCTTCCTAGGACCAAAGAAGCCCCTAGTTGTGGCAACCTCCTTTTCCTGTGTCATGGGAGCTTGCAGGAGTCGATCCTTGGTAATCTTATAAGCGTCCTCAATCCTATTTGTGATCCCGCGCCTGCTAAGTTCAGTCTCCTTCTCCTTGTCCTCAAGACAAGGTCTATGCCGAGTGTCCAGTGTAGATTTCTGAATCACTTTGGTATGCTTGACTACTTTTTGGGGCGTAAACATGACCTTACTGTTACTCGATGCTTTTGCTGCAACATCAGAAGATGTCGTGTCAGCACTTTCAGACACTCTCTTACCCATCTGATTTTGTTTGGAAGAATCTACAGCAGTGCAACATCAGAAGATGACCTTACAGCAGTGCAGGAAATCTTAATAGATTTGTTTGTCACCTCGGTATCTTTGGTAACTAAGCAAGATGATTTCTTATTCCCATACTGCAATATATTCCCACTTGTTTTCTCACTAGAAGACCACATTACAAAAGTTTCCATGACACTAATTTCTGGAACAGAATCCCCATGCTTGCAAGGTTCAGAATCATGCAGAGTAATGCATCTCAACGTAGTACCATCACCACATACTTCTTCAGTAACATCAGAAGATACCCTATTCATCGTAGCACTTTCTGATATGTTCATCATAGCACTTTCTAATACCCTATTGCCCACAATATTTTGTTTGGACAAATCTTTGGCCAAAGATGCAGCAGCAACATTGACTGAATTCCTGATAGATTTATTCAACACCTCGACATCGTTTGCAACTAGGTGTGATGATCTCTTCTCCCCACACTGTAATGTATCCCCACCTGTCTTCTCATTGGAAGGATGCATTGCAAAAGTTTGCATAGCATTAGTTTCTGGAACAGAAGGCCCATGACAACAATTGGACTCATGCAGAGCAACACCAGTAGAAACTTGAGTTTCTTGAACCACAAGCTTGGGAGGAATCTCGCCGTCCTCTAGTTCATAATCCTGTACTGTTGCATCATTAGAAACAATCTTTGTGTAATGCCCATGCACCAAGGAAATACAGCCATGTGTAGCCACCATCGCTTCCTCCAACACACCCAACCCATCAATAGGCCTAGATTTCAATGGCAAGCTACTACCTCTAGCAAGAAGCAGTGATAATACTGCATTCGTTCTGCAACCAAGGGGCAAGCTGCCTTCGGCCAAAGACTTCCTAAGATTTTCTTGTAGATGAGCATCTGGCACCAGCTCCTTCCTCCCCAATTCACCAAACCATGCTCCCTTTCCCCTATCCTCCACGGAAACAGCAGCAACCCTGGGTGAACCAGCATCCAGCAAACCATCATCCGACAAACCATCTGTGGAAGTCCCAACACTCCGGCGCTGTGGAGCATGATGACCACTGTCCACATCACCACCGTCCCCTGCACACAACTCTTTCATCAGACTCGTAGCAGCAGCAGCAACGGGAGACACCGTTCCCAACAGAGCACCGTCCTTACCACCGGTGAGAGGAGGAGGAGAAGCCGCAGCCGTCCTCTCCAAGTCCAGCAACACAACAGAACAGACGTTGGCTCCAGCATCTCCGAACCGTGAACCGGCATTGGCGGTGGCGAGCGGAATCCCCGACGGAGGTAGAGTAGCCACGTTACGTCCGCAGTGGGGCGGGAATCTCCTCCTCGCGGAGATTGCCTTTCGCTTGGGCGGCGGGTACGCGGCCACCGCCAGCGGCAAGCGCCTCTTGCTCCCCACCCCACTGCCACCCGTCTCCTCCTCCCGCGCCACGGCAGCGGTGGCAACCCCGGCCGCAGGGTCGCTGACGCTGACAAACCCGGCAGTGACGGCGGCGGCATTCTCTCCAGAAGCCACGACCGCGGCCACCGCCCCGTGCTTCCGCAGGCCACCAGCGCGTCGCGTGTCCCCGCCTTGAGGAGGGACGGGAGGAAGGCCGCAGTGGTCCGCCCGCTGCTGCGGCGGGCACGCGCGGCCGACGACGCGGCCCGCCGCGGGCCCTGGCACTGGCAGACTCCGCTGCCGCGCGACGTCGAGCCTCGCCGCGTAGGAGGAATCCATGCTCGCGCACCCCCGATCGTCCTGGACCTCGCCACCACGGCGCACGCACACAAAACCACAAGCGCACAAGAGCAAAATCAGCATTCGAAAGCAACAAAACTCGACAGGAACCGAATCGGGAGACGAGAGACGACGTCGACCGTCGCTAGCACGCGAGCGCACGCACTCACCTCTCAGGCCCGTCGCGACCGACCTCCGGCGGGAGCGGCGACGGCAAAGAGGAGGAGCGCGACGACGACGCTGGACGATGCGGTTGGGGTTTTTGGGGCGAGTTGACGAGTGCATGAGGAGGAGGAGACGGGAATGCGGGTTGGCTCGTGCTCCAAGGACCAGCGAGGAAGGAAAGCAGCTTAACTGGAGGGCGCCGGCTGCGGCCTGATTTGTGATATGTTGCGTGTGAGACAACTTTGCAGGCGTGATGTTTGGGCACGTGCCGCGTTGCTACGTCTCCTGAGCCAAACGATTTTGATGCCTCTTTGTTTTTTCAAATTATTAGTCTATTTTAAATTGTATTTTATTTGACTTTTTATTCTAACTTTGACCACTCATCTTATTTAAAAGTTCATTTAAAATATTATTTTTTTATTATAGCTTGCTTTATTAACAAAAAAATCTTTGAGAATGGTCTAAAATTGACTATGTTTGTCAAAAAAATTAAATAAGATAAGTGATCAAACTTGATATAAAAAAAGTCAAATGAACTACAAATTAAAATGGAGGTAGTACGTATTTTGCTCCCCTTTAAACAATTTTATTGACTGTTGGCCGCTGATCACTTAGACGGTCGTTTATATGCCATTTATACCTTATTACATGATTCTTGTCAAAAAAATTGTATTACATGATGGTACACCATTTCCAATTGATTGGTTGTTTCCGCGCAAGAAAAAAATAATAATAAGCTACTCAATTAAAAACATTAAGAATGCAACCTCAAGAGCATGTTGTAGACACGAGACCTATATAACGAGAATTCGTGGAATGGCATTTCAAATAGAGATATAAAGATTTAAGTTGAGTGAGAGTTAAACTAGCAACCTATGTTATTATCGTACTACTCATGTACGATAGCAACTCCAACGGTCTATAAAACTTTGTTCACAGGATTTAGCTATTCTCTAAAATAAATCGCCCCATCAAAAAGCTAGAGTAATCCAATAGCTTTTGTAAAAATTAGGCGTCTCCATGTTTGAAAGTGTCCCATCATTCCTCTTTGGGCATGATTCCTTGTCTCCATCACAAAAACGTGTTGGCGAGGTCAGGATTGCAGGCTAGAAACAGTAGGAAGATGGGATGGCAAGTAATTTGTTTGATAGGTACCATCAAATTGTTGTCAACGTTATAAGGAACTAATATTTTGTATTGGAGGAAGCATTTTCTATTTATTTTTAAATTACATTGAATTGTATAAAATAGGATGCATGGCGCATGTGGTATATGTCTGGTTGCTTATCCTATAGGCCTGTTTATTTTGGCTTAAAATCAGTCTCTCATTGAAAAGCTGAAAATAATCAATAATCCCACCCAATGTCTTTTAGAGAATGCGTACCAGTCCGCTACGCAGTCAAAGTCTTTAGAGAAAAAGACGAACAAAGATACATAACTTCTAGTTTACTCCTTGAGTGATGGTTGATATGTAGATAAACCCATATGATCTTCTTGTCTTTTGCAAATCAATCGTACATCTGCTCTTTTACGTAGCTGACTAACTCTCAAGAACTATATGTAACTTTTTTACACTCAGGATAGACAATATTTAGTCAGGATTGCCAAACTAGAACTTCTATTCATACTATAATTTTTATACTATAGATTCTCTATACCATAACTTATGAAAAAAATTATGATCAAATTAAAATCGATTATTAGATGATCGATTTTTAAAACAGAGCCATAGCCAAATAAGAAACACATGGCAACATGTGTGACCGCGTCTAGAAGCAAGGGATGGATAAGTGTGGGCACGCTACCATGATTGAACCGGCATTTCAAACACTGCACCAGCTACTCTGTTACACGATTGCCACGTTAAAGTGAAATCTGATGCATTAAACCATCGGTAGGTACGAGAGATTTCTTTATACGGAGCATTTTTCTCAATCAAGATAGTATATGATTGTCATGTAAATGTGAAATCTGATGCATTAAACCATCGGTATGTATGAGAGATTATTATACGGAGTATTTCCTCAATCAAGATAGTCCATGCACGAGGTCTGTATATTTCGTTTATTACTCCATAAATAGCTAGCCCAAGACTACGGGGAGCCGGTGGATCATGCGTGTCACGTGTGCGACGCTGTCTTGAGTTGGTCCGCCATAAATGGCCACTGTCACTTGATTGTAAAAGTTAAAATTGATGCATTTAAACAACCGGTAATTGAGTAGTAGATACCTATAACTCTCACCAGCTACAGGTTTGTTCTAGACGAGTCATGTTTGATGTCCCAATTTCCCAAGATTATCGTACGTTCAAGCTAGACTATCATACATTGGAACAGCGTAGACAAATTTCATCCTCATAAGACTCATTTTATCCTATATATTTTTTCATCCTCATATAACTCATTTCGTCCTATATATTAAACTTTTTATCAATATTATGTTATGATTATTAATATTCATGAAACTCTTGTAAACTCACGCATCAACAAGAAGCTTCATGGCGTTGTTTTCAAATACTGGCATGTCATATAGAATGCAATGAAACCCGGATGAAATGCATCTCTCAATGCAAAATTTATTATATAGTCTCATAGACAATTAATTCCATAATTCATAGGAAGTTACGTGCCACCCACTTCTTCTTTCTCTTATTAGAAACATTGATAGTCTATTAAATGTAGACCTCTCATTGAGAGTGTCTTGATATAGCGATCAACTACACTACATGCTAGTAGTAATTAGTGAGCAATCTTCCCTAGTTAGGTCATTTTTAATAGAGAGTTTTTTAGCAATAATTCTTGATGGAGAGTTCCATGACATTATTTTCAATGCTACCATGTTATGTAGAATGAAATCAAGTATGGATGTAAGGCTAGTTTCAATGGGAGTTTTATTTACATTGATAAGTTGTCACATAAAGCGTGACGAGGCAACGGGTTTAAGAAGAGAGAGAATAAGTGGGCTTTATGGGATGAAATTCTGTATGCATGATTACCAACTCTCTGTGAACTATAAAATTAAGGCCTTGTTTAGATACTAAAGTTGGTGCACTAACTTTGCATAGTAAATTTTGTTAAACACTATAGCAATTTTATTTTTATTTGGTAATAATTGTCCAAACATTGATTAATTAGGCTTAAAATATTCGTCTCGTAAAGTACAACAAAACTGTGTAATTAGTTTTTTATTTCATCTATATTTAGTATTCCATACATGTGCCGGCATTTTGATGTGACGAGAAATCTTCTTTTTGCATAATGAAATTTGGTGGTGAAATCTGGAATCTAAACGAGGCCTAAATGACTATAAAAAGCACAAAATAAAACTTTTCGTATATTAGCGTATGTTTCATCCATTTTTTGTTCCATTCTATATGACATGTTAGATTTGGAAGCAACACCATCAAACTTATCATCGAGACTCCCATGTATAGTTTATTGTGTTATTTTATAGACATTCGTTATATGACTCAATAGAGTAGGTAATACTGCCAAAGAGAGTTCTATCTCCATGAAACTCACTTCTCTCTTCATAAAAACATTGTCAAGTCATCAAAATTGTTTATGTGGCTGGCTGTTAAATGCAAATAATAAGACTATTATGAAACTTTCACTAGTCTTTGCTAGAACCCATAGAGATAAGTTTGATCCTCCTAAAAATTCATGCCTAGCCGTGTACAGAGTACACATCGATCACATGTAGCGGAGCAGTGAAGTTTGAAACGTCACACACTGAAAGATAGAGTAGCTTTAGCATGCAATGCAAGTACCAGCCCCATCCATCTCTCTCTCTCTCTCTCTCAGGATTGACCAGTCCATTTCCCTTCATCCTTGTGAGTCTACGGACTATATCCAGGACAAGCAGCAACCAGACACCAACATGTGTGCGACACAGCTAATACTAGTGCGCGAGGGTGGAATTCAAAATCTCGAGCACTAAAGTGGTGTGGAATATGAGCGCGCACACGGCGCCAAAGATTGCTACAAATGGCAATGGTGATATTACTGGCTAGTGCCTACTGGCAAGCACTTGGTGATGACCTTTGCTCGTTGGTGGCATAGTTTCTATTATAATGTCCATTTGACTTGGTAAGTACGAAAATTATGTTAACTTTTTTGGGTTGGAACAACACTAAGTTGGACGTATATATGGATCAAGCAAATCAATAACCAAAATCAGCAAGGCCAATCGGCCACAAGCGACAATACCTTGTCGGAAATCTGAAAAGAGATAGAGTAAGGACTTGGATGCATGAGGACGAGAGTGAGATCCATCCAATTCCAATCCACGAATATGATATGATGCCGGAGCTCTGGCCTCTGGATCTCAAACGTTTTCCTCCGATCGGGTCAGCTTTCTACTTTTTGCAGCGTCTAGCTACAAGCTAGCCGCCGCAAGAAGAAATACGTACGGTGACTGAATACCAGCGTTTCGAACTAAAAGAGCGCACTGCCGTGTAGAATGGTTGCCGGATGATTCAGAGTATCAATGATCCTACTTTTATTTATCTGTTTGTTGTAGTATCTTTTAATTTAGTCCTTAAAAATGAGTATAGACCTGTTTGAATAGATCAACTTCTAGACACATTAAATTATTGTATGGAGCTAGGATCAGTTCTATATGAGTTTCAAAAAAAAAGGTTAGTTCTATACATTACCTATATACCAGGTGCTATGAGATTCATATTCAATCGCACCATGGTAAAGGGAGTGCAGAGTGCTTAATACGTAGGATACGGCAAAACTGCCCGGTGTTCAATTCATGATTTCTGCTTCTTCTCCATGAAAGAGGCTTGTTAGCATTTCTGTGGTCCTGTGCTACTTTATCAGTTTTATGACAAACTAAAGCGCAGATAGTAAGCCATTAAGGGAATTGTCCATGTAGTTACCCTGCTTTAGCAGTAAATCGTTCCTTAATGGTTTATTACAAATGTTTATACTACTGTGAAACAACTACAGAATAAAACCAGAGTAATAAGAGTATTTACCTAACAGAAAAAAACCAGAGTAAGAGTATTTACCTTGCAGACCATTTTTGGTTCACCCTGGCTGTCTGGCAAAATATACCACTTGTTTCTCCATCTCCTACGTATCTCAGGTCTTGAACCATGTCTCTTTAGCTTTTATAAGTGCAGTATGTTTGCTGGTCACCAGTGATTAAACTTTTGGTAGAAAGCAGTGGCGGGGGGGGGGGGGGGGGGGGGGGGGGGGTTGCGGGGGGGTGGTTTGCGTTAATTTTTTGGATGAAGGAAATGGATTTTTTTAGTGCATGTATTTTGTTATGTATTTAGATAAATGTCTAGATATATAACAAAATGCATACATCAAAAAAGTTAAAATAAACTATAATTTAAAACGGAGGGAGCAGTAGTGAATATGTGTTGGACGGATTTACAGCTCATGCAGCCATGCAGGACAGGGGGCTTCAGGAAGTCACGGAGGCAGGGGGGGCCATGGCCCGTTATGGCCTCCATGTACCTCAGCCAGTGTTAAGTATTTAGAGAAGAACATATGAGAACTAGAGCAGGCTGCTGCAATCGAGGGTCTAGGAGAAATTAGATACCTCCACACTTGAGTCTTGACGAGTTACTTTTAGTAAGACAGAGAGTTTCCATTAATTCTTGGGCACCTCTCAAACTTGTTCTTTTAGATTGATGAATGCTTCTGTTTTTTAGCTAAAGGAAGATGCACCTTACCATTATGAAGACAAAAAGGGTTGATGAGGATATTTATTGGTTCCTAGCAACCTCTGGCAGTCACTGAACTAATCTTAAGACTCACTTCAATTCTGGAACCAAAGTACAATGACTTATTTCATTTCAAGTCCGGTAGCACTGTGCCTACCTTGTTTAGATTCCTAGATTGACGACCAAATTTACTATGTAAAATTCATATTTTCCGTCATATCAAAATGTCGGCACATGCATGGAGTACTAAATATAGATGAAATAAAAAACTAATTGCACAGTTTGATTATACTTTGCGAGACGAACATTTTGAGCCTAATTAGTCAAAGTTTAGACAATTTTTATCAAATACAAACGAAATGCTACAGTGTGCTGATTTGACGTGGCACTATGCAGAATGCCAATTCGGCATCCAACTAAAAGGCCCTACTTTAATTTGTCATTGCTCTGCGCAGCTCAAAATAACTTCTGGGAACCCTTGATGTGCGACAGTATGCTATTGACATTTAAGATTCATGTGCTTCAGATAACACTTCCATAGCAGGCACTGAACTAATCTTTAAGACTCACTTCAATTCTGGAACCAAGGTAGAATGACTTCTTTCATTTCAAGTCTGGTAGCACTGTGCCTGCTTTAATTTGCCATTGCTCTGGGCAGCTAAAAACAACTTCTGGGAATCCTTGATATGATGAAGGATGTGCGACAGTATGATATTGACATTTAAGATTCATGTGCTCCAGATAACACTTCCATAGCAGGAACAGGTATGTACCTTAAAAGTCTATTTGGCCATTATTTCAACTCAGAGGTTACTCTGTTTCACTTGGAAATATTCAGAGCAATCGATTCACAGTTGCAAATCAAACATATAGCTTAAGAAGGAATTATCCAAAGCAGGGACATGTATTTGAAGTCAATCTCCTAGGAGACAAATGCTAATCCCATAATTACCTTGGCTCGGCAAAAGGATGTCGCGTGACAGAAGCAATTGCACATCTATCAGATTGTCTGAACACTTAAACTAATTGCAGTCTAATCAAGAGATCTAGGCTCCAAAGAAGTATCTAATAATCAAGAGATCTAGGCTCCAAAGAAGTATCTAAATCTTCTAAATGTATGGCACAAATCTTGCAAGCCTAATTGTAATAAACGAGACAAAAAAACATCACTACGTGTGTATTCATAAGTACAAAGCTTTAATCAGGACAGGCAGATACCGATCTGCAACACAGTAATACATGGGAATATCCACATCTCATGTCAACTTCATTCAACATGTATATTCAGCCACAGCAACAATGATCCAGGGGCCAGATTTACATCGAACAAGATAAAATGCACTGCATTTAAGTAGGAACACAATGGGTTTAGTACAACTAATACTCTTTAATAGCAGCAGCAGCTCGTGTTATTATATACAAGTGATGTCATTAACTAGGATCCAAACTTTACTAGCAATAACATCTCATATTATCTGAGTGTCATGAACTGGTAAATCAAAATACAAGCGACAGCATTCCGTAGGATATTTCTTTTTCAACAAACTACAATACGACTATCAGGCGGCCCATGCCTTAGTAGAACCTCCCACGACACTGTGAAGAACCACATCGACAAACTTTGTATTTAATTCTTCCATTCACGCCTTGGAAATGATCTATTTCAGAGTCATTATAGTCATAAGTCAGCTTCTGGAGTGGTGGAATTGTCTCTGCAGCAAAGAACATAATATGCGGCATACTTTTGTCGTCATGGTCCCAAAGAACATTTTGTGCTTGAAGATTAGGTGAACAGCTATGGTTGATGAACCTTCCAATATTTCCATATTCAGATGCATCTATAGTGAAGTGCACATCTTCCTTGGTCTGGGAGTAAGAGCTAGAAGAGTTCAAACCTGAAACATTTGATAGCAACTCACTGCTAACATTCTCATCATAGATAAGGCCTACATCAAACAAGTAACTGTTGTTCCTTCTCTTGTCAGCCTCCTTTTGATGCATCAGCTCACCAATATACTCACATATGAAGCTACCAGACGGAATGGACCTTAGAGATCTTACACCCCAACCAGTCTTGTCAGTCCTGAATACTTCCAGTGGTATTTTCATACCATGCTGACTAACCCTGTTGTGGCATGAAGCAGGACATTTACAAGATGGACCACACTCAAATATCACAGACTTCTCATTGAGAATTGCGCCATTTAAGTCAAATGGGATTTCCCCTCCATTCTTCACAGCACAGGCACAGCTCAAAGTGTCTGAGCAACCATTGGTGCAGTCACAACCCTGATGTTTTTCTGTAGGCCGAAATGGATATCTAATTCTAGTGGTGTATTGAAAAGGTGCAGGTCGCACATCGTCAACTGTATTAATCACAGAGATGGGAGTTGCTTCTTTCCCTTGAGATATATCATTCATGCACAGACCTGGACGCCTTTTGCAGGTCTTCAATCTCTTAGCTATGTGCATAGGAAGTTCTGGTTGCTCAGGAATCCTTTTTAACTTGTACTTAAACATCCTTGCACCTGGTTGACCCTCCATCCAGAAATTCACCACTGAATACAATCCATCATAAATGTATCTTGAGACTAGTTTGGCCCCCAAATGACTGCATTCTCAGTATTCTGACTCTTGAATCCATGAATCACTCTTACAGGAGTCTTTGCTTTGATGCAATTCTTTAATGCAAGGCTTCCACCTTTAAGCCTTTGATCCTCATCTTTCTTGTTACCAGCAAGCTTCCCACCAGAACCAGTGTATATCAGTTCACCTGAGCAACCCAATTCATCAGGATAACCTCCAGAAGCAACAATGCTTATTGCAATAAGCCTGCCATATCTATATGTGGTGGCAATGCCTGCCCGGGAACGACCATGCAGACCAGCAATCGCAAGCTGAGATCTGTATAGAAACTCATCACCAACTTCAACTCCAGGAACTTGTCCCACAACAGGACCATGTTTGGTAAAATATGGTAATCTCTTCATTACATCAGCGGCTAGAAAGTCAATTCTCATCTTCAAGGAATGCTGCTCCATAAATTGTACTAGAGTCCGGCATACAAACTCAAACATCCTGCACAACATTTTAAATTTGCTCCTAGCATCTGCATTCCTGTGTCTATATTGCCTTTGACATCTCACAGAAGGAAGACCCCATGAACTATTGAGATAAAGTTTAAGCTCTCCTCCACAAAAGCTTATGTCCCTAAATATGTCATGAAATTTCAAGTTGGAAGCCACCTCACCATCCAGTTTGCCCTTACTACCTGATACAGATGTGGAGGCAATCTTACTCTGTTGATAATCTGCTTTTGGCTCAACCATTTTCATGTCACCAAAGTAATCCCTATTTGTGGCAGCCTTCATTTTGTGTGTCATGGGGCTTATGTCTGGAGACAAGGGAGCTTGCATAACTCGATCCTTAGTAAGCTCAACAGGTTCCTGAATCCCATTTATGGTTACCCGCCTTCCACGTGCAGTTTCCTTGTTGTCTCTGGAAAATGGTGCAAATTTCTCAACTGTGTTTTGATTTGTAAACATGTCCTTACTTCTCTACACATTGCCTTCACCGGCCACTCCTGCTGCAGAAGATGTCCTCCTGTTCATCCTACCACTTTCAAATACAATCCTACACCTCCCAAAGTTCTGACTTACACCAGAGGAATCTCTTGATGAAACATCCCTGTAAGGTGCAGAATCAAGCAGAGCAGCATTGGAAGAAACCTGATATCCCCTTGACTCCTTGGAGATAGCCTCTCCCTTCTTGCCATCTTTTGTTACAGCTCCAACACTACTACCAGTGCGCGCAGCAACCCCAATTTGCACAGCACATCCATCAGCCAAAGAACTATCATCATCTACAGCCAACATCTTCTCTGGCACAACTAAACCTCCATAAGCACGCCCAGATTCCAATGGCCAATGCACCTTGCTACTGAATCCGCCAACCTTTCCACGGCCAGGTTGCGAGGTGCGTGAGGCAGATATGATCTCTGGCTTTGATGGCAACCGCGTGGCTGTCACTGGCACATTCTTCCCCCACAATTCATCAGTCCCTGATCCCCTTCCCCTGCCCTGTGCAGCAGCTGATTTCACCATCCCAGCCCTTGGACCATGGCGACCTGTGCTTGCCATGGCATACGTCTTGTTCAGAACCCTCGTACCAGCAGCATTGGAGGGCACCGCCCTCGACAGCACACCAACACCATCCTTGCGGGCCGCGAGTGGACGAGCAACTCCCGGCTTCTCCACCAATGCACCAGAACCTTTGTTCTCGCGTTCCCCTTCGTACCGTGTCCGCGAACCTGCGTTGGCATCCGCACCAGCGAGCGGAGCAGGAGCAGCCGCGGCCCTCCTGGAGGCCGGTGGTGGGACCTGCCGAGTCGTGGTGGAGACCGCCCTCCGCTTGGGCGGCGATGGGAGGTGCTGCGCAGGCGGAGCAGCCGGGCGCTTGCTCCCCACACCACCACCACATCGTTCGCCGCCGCGACTCTCCTCCCGCGGCGAAGGTGGCGCTGGCGCCTAACCACCCGCGGCGGCGACGGTGGCAGCATTCCTTCCCACTCCCGCACCGTCCGCGCTGGCACGCACCACCACCTCGTGGTCCGCCACGGCGCCGCCGCGCCTCGCGGTCCGCCCACCTCCCCTCCCGCGTACCCACGCGCTCCCGCGCCGCCTCCCTCGCCCCGACGACCATTATCGGCGGCGCCGTGAGGAGGAGGACGCCGAAGCGGAGGCGGAGGCGGAGGCGGCGGGCGAGGCGGGAAGACGCGGCGGTCGCCTCCGCGCAGGGCCCACGCGCGGCCGACGTTGCTGCCCCGGTCGGCCCCGGAGGCCGCGGCGGCGTGTCGGGCATGACCTGGCACACACAGAAGCACGAAACGAAAGCGCACGGGTCATCAGTCGCCATTCACAGAGCAGCAGCGCCGCGGAGAAGCGAAAGGAAAACGAAGGCGCAGGCGAGATGATGCCACCCACACGGAGTGAGGGGAAGGGAGGAATGAAGCGCACGGGCTCGCTCACCTCTGGGCCGTCGACCAACGGCGGGCGGCGTTGACGATGCGGGGGACCGGCGGGGGAGAATGGAGGGGAGGAGCGCGCCGCGAACCAGGACACCAAGGTTGAGGGAGGAGGAGCAGAGAGGCGGAGGCGGTTGGGATTTTGGGGGCTGGGGTTTTGGAGCTGTGGGGAAGGAACGGGCGAAAGGACGCGTGCCTGACAAGGAAGAGGAGGTGGAGGAGCAGGTGGGCCCGTGGGGTCGCAGGGCCGCGCCCCGTCTCGGAAAAACTTAGATGAGCGACGGGCGTATTGTGGCTGGCGTGCGCTCCCTTCGTTGATGTCGGCCGCGTGGCACTTGCTTCCATCTGACGGCACGGACATTAGAGTGTGCTCGGAAGAAAATTAGATCAGGCACGGCTCCAACCTGCAGCCGGCTCGACCCCCTCGACCCCTAATCGGCACACAGCTCAGCTCATTCGCTCCCTCTCAGTCTTATCTGGAATACTAGACCCGCTCGCCGCCAACATCTTGGTCGCCGGAACGGCGCTCCAGACGGCGACGCGGCCATGGGAGGCGATGGCGACTCGCTGGAAAGCGGCGGCGCTCGCGCTACGGCGCTCGGCGGGGCAAGGCAGAGGGCACGAGGACGAAGCGGGCGGCCTCGAGAACTCGGCCGTGAGGTCCCCGGCAGCGGCCGGTGGCTCGAGGAGCTCGAGCGCGGCGGCGCCATGGGAGGCGACTGCGACCTCACCGTTGTATTGAGCCACTGCGGCTGCCACTTCCATGGACCAAGCATCAGCCTCCATGGCAGGCGTTCGGCCAAGAAGACATCACGAGATGCGCCGCCGCAGCCTGCTGCTCTGACGAGATGCGCCTCGGCCGCCTGCTGCTCCGTAGCGTTGCCACGAACCCACCGGGTCGCCGCCGCCTTGAGGTCGAAGAGAAGCCGTGCTCACGCCGGAGCCAAGGAGCCGCGACGTCTGTGTACGCGAGAAGCCGAGGGGGCCAGCGACGTCCGGCTCGCTTGATGGCTACCCTTTGATTAGAACGAGCGACACGCGGCGTCCATCCAACAGGGGAGCGCACGGACGCGTTGCTGCGCCCGTCGCTCACCCAAGTTTCTTCCCGTCTCGCCCACTCGGACTGGGCAATGCAGGCAACAGTGGAACACGGGTGTTGACTGGTGCGACGTGACTGGCAGCATGGGTCCCTCGGAACGGACTCACCACGGCGTGTCCCTTCCGATTTGCGAGCCTGAGCCTGAGGCCACGATCTCGTTGGTTGTTGCTCTTCTTTCGGGCCGGCGGATTTGTATTTTGTTTGCATTTAATAAAAATTATTTAAATTTTGATTAATTAGACTTAAAATGTTTGTCTCGTAAAGTACAACCAAACTGTGCAAATAGTTTTTATTTCATCTAATTTAGTACTCTACATATGTATCAGTATTTTAATATGACGAAGAATAGGAATTCTACGTAGTGAATTTAGTGACCAATTTAGAAATCTAAACAAGGCTTTCTTTATCTACTGCTGCTAGTATGATTTTATTTATCCGGTTTATTACCGTTGCCGCTGATAAATGAAACTAACATCCCATAATTAGCGCCTCGTGCAAATAGCCAGATTAATAACCAATCATTAGCGACCACTAAATTGACCGGCCCAATTAATCAGCCATACGGGACGGTAAAAGCGGATGCATTTTAATGACACTGCAAAACAATTATTTTTTTGTTTCCTTGTGTGTTGCATTGCACGTTTGCAAGTCAATCTTGAGGCAGCAGCGTCCATGGATTAGAATAACAGTTCAAATATCTACTTATAATAATTAACTAATTATATTTGTCTAAGAGCAAGTAAATTGGTTTTATCTCTTCATGCCAAATTAAGAAATGGAAGTTTATAACAAAGTGTGCTAGCAGGAGCCAGGAGTGAAATGCTTTAAGCTATGCTACATTTGATATCTAGGGGAATTGCATACAAATAAATATCTGAAATCAGGTAGTCATACACATGAAGGTCCTAACAATGAGAGGCAACATTTTGATCTCTATGATGGATGAGCTTATTAGCTCGATGGATGGAAGGTGGGATGACGAGTTTATTAGATCGTTGTTCTGGTCAATTGATGTTCATCGGATCCTCTAAGTTCCAATCTATAATGGGCAAGAGGTTTTGGCCGCTTGGCATCACAACCAGAATGGCCTATTCGCGGTGATGTCGGCTTATCACTATCAATGGAGATATAAGTTTGGGGCTAGTAACTATGGGTTTGCAACAAGGGGTTGGGGCTCTGAATCGGTGTGGACAAAGTTGCGGAAACTCTCAATTCAGTGCAAGGTTAAAACAATTGCATGGCGAGCCCTTCATGGGTGTATCGCCATGTAATTCCGGTGAACATTTGCATCACAAATGCAAGGAATTGCCCTATGTGTCTAACATAATTAGAAGGTGTGCTTCATTTGTTCCCATGCATGTAGCCGAGCAAGAGAGGTATAGAGCACCTTGGATATATGGAACCACAAAGAGAGACTAAAAGCTTCATGTTTGGTTTTGAGTAATTGATGAAACCTAGTTGCTAACCCTTGTCTCTAAAGTGAATATGAGATAGGTTGACAACACTAGTGTATGGAGCATGGTGGCTAGGTGGAGAAGGCCACAAGTTCATGAAAGTGGAGATGGTGGACACGTTGTGATGACCATTTGCTTCACTTTGTGAAATGAGAAAGAGAAAGGCAAAACCATGGATATCAAGGCAAAGGTATAAATTGGGTTTTGTTTGACACTCAAGACACCATAGAGGGTGTGAGTGATTTAGGTTCGATAATCGTACTATTAAGAGGGGAATAACATAATTGCTTTACTCATCTAGTGCCATTAAAATGTATTCCATTTTGCATATGCATTGGGGTTTTAGGGACTTGATGAGATTGTTAAGAATTCTCTTGAAAATCCTTGGAGAAAAGCTATCTCGGGTGCTAAAGTGATTTGGTAATCTTTGGATGAGATATCACTTGTTTATGGAATGATTTGGATTGAATTTTGATGAGAAAAGGAAGAGAATGCAGCTTTGCTGCTTGCTGTTACTGCTCTGGAATCTGGAGATGTGCTGGTGACCTTCTGAAACTGCTGCTGGTGATTTTGGCGCTGGTTGGGCCTCTTTACTCGCATAGATGGGCCGCGCCTGCCACTGCTTGGCCTCGCGCGCGCTGCCAGGCCGGCCTCCTGCGCTGCTGCTTGCTCTGCTAGCATCTTGGGCCGCCGGCGCTGCAGCACTGCTTGCTGGGCCGCCGCGGATGCCGCTGCGTGGTTGGCCTTGGGCCGCCGCAGCTGGACCATGAGCTCACGCTCTGCTGCCTGGCCTGCTTGTCGCCGCTCTGGGCCGCCGGCTGCACCCGCTCTAGGCCGCGGCCTGCCGTACTGCTGCTGCTGGCCTTCCTGCTCCACTAGGCCTCAGGCGCTGCAGCGCTGCTTGCTAGGCCGCCGCGAGTGCGCTGGGCCGCGGCTGCCCCTGCCCTTGCTGCTGTTGCCAGGCCGGGCCGCCGCATGCTGCTGCTGGCGCTGTGCGCTGCTTGCTGGGCTGCTGCGCTCGCTGGCCATTCAGCTGCTGCTGCTCGCCCGATTGGAGCCTGAAGCCACCGCCGCCTGGTTTGCTTGCTCGACAGAATGATTCGGAGAGCAGCCAGAGACAGAGGGAAGACTCGAACGTTTCTTTCCGTTGCCGGTAGAAGCGCAGAGGGAGCAGGCGCCGGGGACGCTCCCGATCGTTGGGAGCCAGCCGCCGGGTGCCGTTGGCCTAGCTAGCGTAAAAGTTCTGGTGCCCCCTTTCTTTCCTTCTCTCTTGGCCAAAACAGAAAGTGAAGCTCTCTCTCTTGTTCTTCTCTCTTGCAAACCCTAGAACAAGAACAAAAAGCTTTCATCCTCCCTCTCTCGATCTATTGATTTGTGCTTCAATCCATTGAGAGAGCAAGCTGTAGAGATCGATTTGAGAGCTCCAAGAGGACCCCCTCCCTCTCCTCTCCATTCCCATGGTTGGTGCTTGTTCATGAGAGGAGGTTGGGAACCCTAGTGTTCATATGCATGTGATTTATATTTGTGGCACTAGGTGGTGATTGCAATTGTGGTATTCTTGTTACTCTTGGTGATTGCCGTCACCTAGACGGTTGGAGTTGGATTGATTGGTGAGGGGACTTGGTGATTGTGTCCGCCCCCAATCAAGGGGAATTTGTGATGGGTTGTTGTGCTTCTCCGGCGGAGGGCCAAATTACAACTCTAGTGGATTGCTCGTGTCATTCAACTTCTCACCATTGGTAGGTTCTTGTGGTGCCGTGGAGAGGCTCGGTGTGTGATACCGATTAACCACCGAACCACGTGGTGTAGAGGGACACAACGGGGACTAGCTTACCGGCAAGCAAGTGAACCTCGAGAGAAAAATATTTGTGTCATCTCTTGTCTTCTGGTGAATTACATTGATTGATATATATATTGTCAAAATTGATTACTTGGTGATTGGCATCATCCTCTACTCATCGACGTTGGTATAAAAGTCAATCCTTCTCTTTCATTCTTGCAATTTATCTTGTGTAGTAGTAGTTGCATAGTTTAGCTCTCTAGTGTTGTTTAGCTTTTTGTTTTAATTCTCTTTTTCACTAGAAGTATATTAGCAACATAGCCTTGTTGGTGTGAATAGAGACTTTAGCCTATTGTGTTAGAATTATTTAGGAGGCTTGCATAATATTAGTTGAGCTAGTGCTAGTATTGCTACGCCATCTTTTATACTAATACTTTGTCTTAGTATTTTGTAAGATATTTTTATAGGCTATTTACCCCCCCAGCCATTTAGGACCTTACACGTGGCATCGGAGCTAGGCACCGTTTAATTAAGGCTTAACAACCTTCGGTGAAGAAATGGCTCAATTAACAATTCACATCAACAACACCAAGAGGGCACCTCCCTTTGATGGCACCAACTATGCTTATTGGAAGGTTAAAATGATGGGCCATCTTAAGTCAATCAATAGAGAGGTTTGGAAGGTGACCGAAACCAAGTTTGAGGTTGCAAATCCGGAGGCACCTACTCCCATTGAAGAAAGAAAGCTTCAATGTAATGATATCGCTATTAGTGCTATTCATGAAGCTCTTAATGACAAGACATTTGAGATAATCAAGAATCTTGAGGTTGCACATGATGCATGGGCGAAACTTGAAGAATCATTTGAGGGCACCGCAAGTGTGAAGACCGCAAGAGCTTGCATTCTACAAGAGAAGTTCTCTACCTTCAAGATGAAGGATGATGAGAGTGTGCTAAAGATGTTCCATAGATTGCAAGTGATTATCAATGATCTCAAAGCACTTGGTGAAGAAGTGAAGGATAGTCAATTCTCAACCAAGTTCTTGAGATGCTTACCCAAGAGGTTTGACACATTGATCATCGTGATGATGAAGACTACCATGAAGGACAAACCAACTCCAAATCAAGTCCTTCAAGAGATCATGGTCGATGATGAGTTTAGAGAGGACCATGAGAAAGAAGAGTTAGTGAACAAGATGAAGAAAGAAAGTGAGAAAAAAGATGATGACAAGAAGAAGAGTGTGGCATTCAAGGCCACATCATCCAAGAGCAAGAGCAAGAAGAAGCAAGAGTCATCAAGTGAAGAAGAAGCTAGCTCTAGCAATGAGGATGATGGTGATGGTGATGAGTTGAGTGCTCTATTTGTCAAGGTTGGTAAGCTCTTGAGGAAGAAGGGTCACCGAAGAGGAAAGAAGAAGTCTTCATCCTCATCCAAGAAGAGTGAGCATTCTATGAAGTGCTTTAGATGCCATAGTAAAGATCATCTTGTCGGCAAATGTCCCTATGATAGTGGTGATGAAGATGCCGTTGAGAAAGAGGCAAAGAAGCAAAAGAAGAAGCAAGAAGTCTCTCAAAAGAAGAAGAATGAGTCACATGTTGCTACATGGGAGAGTGAGGCATCCTCAAGTAAAGATGAGGATGACAAGAGCAGCAAGAAGAAGGGGCATGCTAGTATTGCAATCCAAGAGAATATCTCTCTCTTCGACACTCCATCGACATGCTTCATGGCTAAGGCCTCTAAGGTACAATCTGATGATGAGAGTGATCATGATAGTGATAGTGATGATGATCGTGGTCCAACTAAAAATGAATTGTTCATCATGCTTGAAGATTGCAAAAATAAATATAAAAACACTAGAAAAGAATGCAAGAACTTGATCAAGGTTAACCAAACCCTTGAGCAAGAACTTGAGGAGCTTAGAGCATCTTATGAGAGTCTAAAGGAAGACCATAAGAAGCTTCAAAAGGCTCACATCAAGCTTGAAAAAGCTCATTCCTCTCTAAGTGAGAAATATAAGAGCATGCCACCCCAAGTTGAAAAGGTTAAAACTTGCAACATAGGCATAACTTGTGATATCATTGATGAATCTTTCTATAAGCCTATTGTTATTGCTCCAACTAACCCTTCTTGTAGCACATCCACTTCTAGCTCATCTAGTAGTGATGGCTTCACTTGTGACTCCACACTAGTAGTTGAGAATGAAAGTCTCAAGAAAGAGGTAAAAGAGCTCAATCACACCTTCGCTAAGGCTTATCGTGGTGAGGACCGCTTGCTTATGTGCTTGGGTAGCCAAAGGGCTTCTCTCCATAGGGAGGGATTGGGCTATATCCCCAAGAAAGGCAAGGCCGCCTTTGCTCCTCACAAGACTAGTTTTGTGAAGAACAATGGTAGCTATTGCAAAAGTTGCAAGCAAGTTGGTATGTAGAGCAAAGATGTTGGTCATGTAGAGCAAAGATGTATGAACAAGCAATCCAATGTATCCTCAATTAAGCTTGATTCATATTATGTTCTTACCAAAGGTGTCAATAGTGTAAAGGCTAAGTTCATTGGTGCACCATGGATGGGCTCAAAGAAGAAAGCCATTTGGGTACCAAAGAGCTTGGTTACTAACCTTGGAGGACCCCAAGCAAGTTTAGGTACCTAAAAGCAATTGATCTTGTCTTGTAGGTCAATTATAAAGCCGAAGGAAGGCATTGGGTGCTTGATAGTGGGTGCATTAAACATATGACCGGGGATTCTTGTATGTTCAAGTCAATTGACACAAGTGACAATGGTGGATTTGATTCTATCACTTTCGGCAATAATAAGAAAGGCAAGGTCAAAGGGCTTGGTAAAATTGCTATATCCAATGACAAGAGTATCTCAAATATGTTGCTAGTTGAAAGCTTAGATTTTAATCTATTGTCGGTGGCACAACTTTGTGGTCTTGGTTACAAGTGCATCTTTGGAAGTGATGATGTTGAAGTCATAAATGTTGATGGATCAAACTTGATATTTAAAGGCTTTAGGCATGGAAGCTTGTACTTGGTTGATTTCAATGCTAGTGAAACTCAACTCACATCTTGCTTGCTTAGCAAATCTAGCATGGGATGGTTATGGCATAGAAGGCTTGGTCATGTTGGAATGAAGCAATTGAACAAGCTAGTGAGGCATGACTTGGTTAGAGGATTGAAGGATGTCACATTTGAGAAGGATAGACCATGTAGTTCATGTCAAGCCGGTAAGTAACATAGAAGGCCACATCCTAGTAAGAGTGAAATGAGCACATCAAAGCCATTTGAGCTATTGCACATGGACTTATTTGTGCCAACAACATACACAAGCATCGGTGGCAACAAGTATGGTTTTGTGATTGTTGATGACTACACTAGATACACTTGGGTGTTCTTTCTCTATGACAAGAGTGAAGTTTATGATCTATTCAAGTCATTTGTCAAGAGAGTGCAAAATGAGTTTGAGACCACCATCAAGAATATTAGAAGTGACAATGGGAGTGAATTCAAGAACACTAGAATTGAAAATTTATGTGATGATCTTGGAATTGGACATCAATTCTCTCCAACATACACTCCCCAATCCAATGGTGTAGTTGAAATAAAGAATAGAACCTTGATTGATATGGCTAGAATAATGCTTAGTGAGTACAATGTTAGCCAAAGATTTTAGTGTGATGCTATCAACACGGCTTGCTATTCTAGCAACCGGCTCTATTGTCATGGGAAACATAAGAAGACACCATATGAGCTATTGAATGGAAGAAAACCCAACATTGCATATTTTAGAGTGTTTGGTTGCAAATGTTATATTCTCAAGAAAGGCACTAGATTGGAAAAGTTTGACAAGAAATGTGATGAAGGTTTCTTACTTGGTTATTCCACCACTAGCAAGGCATATAGAGTTTGGAACTTGGCAAATGGAACATTAGAAGAAGTCCATGATGTTGAATTTGATAAAACCCAAGGATCTCAAAGTGAAGTTCAAAATCATGATAATGTGGGTGGAGATAAACTAGCTAATGCAATGAAGAACATGGACATTGGTGACATTAGGCCAAGACAAGTTGATGATGATGATGAGATTCACATGACTAGTCAAGATGTGCACATTGATACAAATCAAGCTAGTACTAGTGGCACTCAAGGTGAAGCTCAAGATCAAGTTCAACCTAGCACAAGCAATCAACTCCAAGTACTCCAACCAACTAGCATTGCAAGAGATCACCCTCTAGATTATATCATTAGTGACATTCAAAGAGGTTTGCAAACTAGATCAAGATTGGCTACAATTTGTGAGCGTTATTCATTCGTGTCATTCATAGAGCCAACTAAGATACAAGATGTATTAAAGGATACCGATTGGGTAAATGCCAAGCATGAAGAACTAAACAACTTCACTAGAAATCAAGTTTGGGAACTTGTTGAGAGTCCAAAGAATCACAATGTCATTGGCACCAAGTGGGTCTTCAAGAACAAGAAAGATCAAGATGGATTAGTTGTGAGAAACAAAGCAAGATTAGTAGCACAAGGTTACACTCAAATTGAAGGTCTTGACCTTGGGGAGACTTATGCACTGGTTGCAAGATTGGAGGCAATTAGAATCTTACTAGCCTATGCTTGTGCCCACAACATCAAGTTATATCAAATGGATGTGAAAAGTGCATTTCTCAATGGGTACATCAATGAGTTGGTCTATGTTGAGCAACCTCCCGATTTTAAATATGACAAGAAACACAACCATGTTTACAAGCTCAAGAAGGCATTATATGGTTTAAAACAAGCACCTAGAGCATGGTATGAAAGATTGAGAGACTTTCTCCTCTCTAAAGGGTTCAAGATGGGCAAGGTTGACACTACTCTTTTCACCAAGAGGATAAGCAAAGACTTGTTTGTGTTGCAAATCTATGTTGATGACATCATATTTGGTTCAACCAATCAAGACTTTTGTGAAGAGTTTGGAGAAATGATGGCAATTGAGTTTGAAATGTCAATGCTTGGAGAGCTTAGCTACTTCCTTGGACTACAAATTAAGTAATTAAAAATGGCACTTTTATTAGTCAAGGCAAGTACATCAAAGACATGATCAAGAAATTCGGCTTGCAAGATGCTAAATCAATTAGCACACCAATGGGAACCAATGGAGGCTTGGACATTGATGATAGTGGCAACATGGTTGATCAAAAGCTCTATAGATCAATGATTCGAAGCTTGCTCTATGTTACCGCTTCTAGGCCGGATGTGATGTTTAGTGTGTGCATGTGTGCAAGATATCAAGCCTCACCTAAAGAGAGTCACTTGACGATGGTTAAAAGAATATTGAGGTATCTAAAGGGCACACAAGATGTTGGATTATGGTATCCGAAGGGGTCTAGCTTTGAATTGATTGGATATTCGGACTCCGACTATGCCGGTTGCAAAATTGATAGAAAAAGCACAAGTGGGACATGTCAATTGCTAGGAAGGTCCCTTGCTTCATGGTCTTCAAAAAATAGTGTTGCTCTTTCCACCGCCGAAGCTGAATACATTAGTGCGGGAAATTGTTGTGCACAATTGCTTTGGACGAAAGCCACCTTGAATGACTTTGGAGTAAAATTCAAGCATGTGCCTTTGTTTTGTGATAATAAGAGTGCTATCAAGATGACCAACAATCCGGTCCAACACTAAAGAACAAAGCACATTGATGTGAGGCACCACTTCATAAGAGATCATCAACAAAAGAGTGATATTAGCATTGAAAGCATTGGCACCGAAGATCAACTAGCCGACATATTCACCAAGCCACTTGATGAGAAGAGATTTTGCAAGTTGAGAGATTGAAAGCTCCATGTTTGGTTTTGAGTAATTGATGAAACCTAGTTGCTAACCCTTGTCTCTAAAGTGAATATGAGATAGGTTGGCAACACTAGTGTATGGAGCATGGTGGCTAGGTGGAGAAGGCCACAAGTTCATGAAAATGGAGATGGTGGACACGTTGTGATGACCATTTGCTTCACTTTGTGAAATGAGAAAGAGAAAGGCAAAACCATGGATATCATGGCAAAGGTATAAATTGGGTTTTGTTTGACACTCAAGACACCATAGAGGGTGTGAGTGATTTAGGTTCGATAACCATACTATTAAGAGGGGAATAACATAATTGCTTTACTCATCTAGTGCCACTAAAATCTATTCCATTTTGCATATGCATTGGGGTTTTAGGGACTTGATGAGATTGTTAAGAATTCTCTTGAAAATCCTTGGAGAAAAGCTATCTCGGGTGCTAACGTGATTTGGTAATCTTTTAATGAGATATCACTTGTTTATGGAATGATTTGGATTGAATTTTGATGAGAAAAGGAAGAGAATGCAGCTTTGCTGCTTGCTATTACTCCTCTGGAATCTGGAGATGTGCTGGTAACCTTCTAAAACTGCTGCTTGTGATTTTGGCACTAGTTGGGCCCCTCTTCTCGCGTAGATGGGTCGTGCCTGCCGCTGCTAGGCCTCGCGCACGCGCTGCCAGGCCGGCCTGCTGCGCTGCTGGTTGCTCTACCGGCATCTTGGGCCGCCGGTGCTGCAGCACTGCTTGCTGGGCCGCCGCGAACGCCGTTGTGTGGTTGGTCTTGGGCCGCCGCAGCTGGACCGCTCGCTGGCTCTCTACTGCCTGGCCTGCTTGCTGCCGCTCTGGGCCGCCAGCTGCGCCCGCACTAGGCCGCGGCCTGCCGCACTGCTGCTGCTGGCCTTCCTACTCCGCTGGGCCACTGGCGCTGTGTTGATGCAAAGTTCTGTCTGCAAACACACTGGGCTAATACCCAAATTCGATATCCAAAACGTGCCAGTAGATTTGACTTGTTAATCGACAAGGATGATAACTTGAATAAAAACCGAACGAGACGACAGCGATGCGCCCGGACGTCAAAGCTTAGAAATATATTCGATAACTTTTGAATAGATCAGACGAGAAGACAGCGATACGCCCAGAAGTCAAAGCCTGAATCGTGCTCGGTAGACGCGGAACTTGCAAGGTCGCCGGAGATCAAGTTGATGCAGCCCATCGAATCTTGAAAGAACTCGTTGAAAAAGACAAAATACTTGAAGAAGTCGTCGAAAAATAAAGTGCTGGTAAAAGTAAATTAGATCTGTTTATTGATGCTTGGATGCTCCTTACAATGCCCTTCAGCACATATTTATACTCTACTATTCGAAGAATCCTAACTGAATACGAAAAGCTCAAATATAGAAAAATAAACTTACTCCTTATACGAACTCTATCTCTAAAGAAAAGACATAAAACTCGTATAGGAACTGGATTCAGACTACACTACGAAAATCATAAGCTCACATGATGCCGATCCTCTTTTTGTTTCTGTCGTGATGAAGTTATCTTCCCATTGGCATACTCTCTGGTATCGGCAACAATCTTCTAATCTCTGGCCTGTCTCATCGGCAACAGCTCTTCAGCTTCATCGACAGCAATCCTCTAGCTTCCCGCCAGTCTCATCGGTAATAGCTCTTCAGCCTTATCGGTAACAACTCAGACCAATCCACCCTTTACTGGCAATCATTCATCTACATCAATCCTTCGCCGAAGACAAAATAATAACCAATCCTTCGCCGATTAGCTCAGTTTCCGATTCTTACTGACACGTGCCGAAAAATGGTGTCAACACATGCCCCCCAATTTTGGAGTATAAAATACTTTATGCACCAAAATTTTCTCCAAGTCATGATTACCCACTGCTGAGCCGCCTGAATGTCCCCTTGAACGTTGTGCGCGCCGCCATAAAAACCCTGTATCAATGGGCCCATAAAAAACTTCCTCCGTCGCGGCCCATCTTTCACTCTCGATTCAACCCTAGCATTTTCTCTCTCCGGCGGTGACATCAGCAAGCAGTCTTCCGGCGAACTCGACTGGTGGCATTCTCAGTGGCAATCTTCCATTAGCATTCCTCGCTCTTCTCGGCTTCATCCGCGGTCATGGCTATCAACTTTGACGTCCCCAAGGTTAATTTTCTTCTTTATTCATCTTTTGATATTTTTCTGTCCTTTTCCGCATAGCCCAGGACTCCTCTTTATCTTCCTTCTTGATCTTTAATCTAGGAACTTTGCAATAAGCTCATCATCCCCATGCACCAAGACCGAATAATTTGCCTAGGCCCAATGGGGAATCGAGATCCAACCGATATCATCAACGCAGAAACCAACTGCATCCCCTTCAGAGCTCAAAATTTCAACTTAGAACTTTGGACCGATACTTTCCGATCCTGGCCAAAGATCACCAAAGGATGGAAAGACTGATACTTGAGGGTTGCTAGGTCGATGGAGGTTTATTGGGTAGAATGTAGATTAGATCAATGTATCAGACTGTCCATTGCTGATATGGAGAGGAACGAATCAATGTTGATTGCTGCCTCTTACTTCTGGTCTGACACCATGAACGCCTTCATATTTAAACATGGACCAGTCTCTCCAACTCTTGCCGATGTGTTTATGCTCACTGGCCTGGACATATCAACTGCCGATGACAACACTCTGTTCCAAAGAAAGCCTGAATATCGACTGACTACTCGAAACATCGACGGCTGGACTAGGTACATCAAGGAATATCAAAAATCCAGATCGGTCAGTTAGAGGGGGCATTCAGCTTTCCTGAATATGTGGCTAGAAAAGTTCATTTTCTACGGCAGAACGGTTGGACCAACCAATATGCATCTATCTGCAGCAGAGATGTTAGCTAATGGCGTCAAACTTCCTCTTGGCCGATACCTTCTTGGTTCAGTCTATCATCTCCTCCACCAAGTTTCACAAAGGCTGTTACAAGACAAGTCCATCAGCAATCTTGGAGGTCCTTGGTGGTTCATCAACATGTGGCTGAATGCACATATGCACAAGTACCTTCACTTTGATTTATTTGCCCAGCAGTTCCCTCAAGATCTCCCTGAAGATTACCAACTTGGGGAAGATGAATTGACAACACGCCCCCCCTCAATTTTGGAGAAGCGATAGTAGTTCTTCCAGGGGCAGAGGCAAGCAGAACCCAAATTGGCAATTTCTTCCAAAGGCTTTACGTCAGCATTCCTCCTGAGCTCCGGGCCTGGGTCCCTTACATTGATGAAGAAGCAAGGTTCCAACTGCTCTTCAACTTTGCCAATGATGCCTTGAATAAAGATGCTGAGATTCTCAATGCAATGATCACCCCCCGTGCCATCCCGGTCAACATGTTTGGAAGTGGGAAGAACATCAATACTACATATGAGTTCTACAATCCATCGGCAATAGCAAGACAACTAGCTTTCGGGCAACTGCCCATTAAACTCTGCTCTGCTGATGTGATTAAGCTGAGAGAAATTATCACTAGCAGCATGGATTGGTGCAAGATAGTCACTCTTCCTCCTGATGCCGATACCTCTAATGTTGACCTGAACGATTGGGTACCGGCTTCCTTTGTCACTGAATCTTTCAAATTTTGGTGGCAAGAGTGGAAAGAGCAACTATTCTTCGTATCTCCTCACTTCTATTGGAATCTCATCGACCCTGATCATGCCATACCTGCCGATGCAGTAAGTTTGACCATCCGCACTTCTCCCAATTCTATTTTTTAGTCTATCGGCAACTAACCCCTTTTCAATAGGTTGATGACCCGATTCCAACATTGAGCAAGAGTGGCAAAGTCATAAAGCTGCAGCCAATATCCCCAATATCCATAATTGGCCACAAAGCTCCCTCATTAGATGCTCTGATGTGCCACGGTCGTTTCAAGAAGGGATCCTCCAAATCAAAATTGACCAGAAGTATAGCTGCTCTATTAGACACGGCTGCACCCTTAGCACGAACATCCTAGGTAACTATCTTATTTTCTTCTATGTGTGCCGATTGCCGCGATATACTGATCTCATATTTTAGGGTGCAAGTTCTACATTTGTTGAATCCTCATCGGCAACTCACCTTCATCTCCACCTGCTGCACCTTCATCGCCACACCTCGTCATCCTTGACGATTCTCCAGAGGTACCCCTCAAATTAAACTCTGACCATCGTATCGGCACCTTTACTCATTTGCTTTTCTCATAGCATCAAGTAGTCGCATCGGCAACTGCCCCGAGTGCGCAGACATTTCAACCATCCATTGCCGATGCCCCCAACCATCCAGTGCTGATATTTTATAGCACAAGCGTAAAGCTTCATTGGAGGACGAGTCTCAATCAAAACGGGCGAGGCTTACACCAGCTCCAGCCGCATCATCGGCATCCTCACCCTGCCAGACATTGTCCGATGTTCCTGCACAGACTTCTCCATCGGCAACTGTTCTCCAATCAGCAGTTGTACCTGTACAAGAATCTTCATCGGCACTAGCGTTGCAGCAGCAACCAGCCGATGTATCAACGCAGGAAACGCCATCGGCAATCATACCTCAGTTTGCTTCTTCTAGCCAAAGGCGAGAAATTGCCTTAAAACAAGTAAGTTAACTCCCTTAGTCAATTTTTGACATTTATGTCCTTTAGCTAACAACTTTTCCCTTTCAGGAGCAAGATTCCCCTGATAGCCTCTTCTCTTTTTCTATTATTGGAGATATTCCTGATGATGAAGAGAACGAAGAACGCTCTGCCCCAACCCTCGAAGCCTTATCCTTTGAAATTAAATCTAGGCTGGAGACACTGCTATCCCTGCTGCAATAGGAAACTTCTCAGTTAGTCTAGGATTCTGATTCTACCAGGGCAACTTTCAAGGCAATCCGAGGCCAGGTTCCTGCCGATGTTGAAGAAACACTCTTCCAAGCCACACATCTAGAGAGTCAGCAACTTCAGTATCAAAAGCTGCTCAACGCATTGCCGACAGAGCTACCCAGGCACGACTCCAGGAAGAGATGATGAAGTATAAACAATCTGCCAATGAGAAACATAAAGACATCGGCAAATTGGAAGACTCCCGCATGGAGCTGGAAGAGAAGATTTCCCAATTATCGGCAAAGAGAAAAGCTTTATTAGCATAGCTGAAAAAGGTTGAAGAAGCCCTGGATACAGTCACTCAAGAGAAAGCCCAAATGCCTGACGCTATCAAGATTCTTCAGTAGGAAAGGGACAACCAAGCCCTCAAGACACTGGCCCTTAAGAAGAAAATCAAGCCAGTAGGAGGCAACGCCGATGAAGACGTAAAGACCATAGAGAAAGCCAACCAGATTCGCCTGCGTGCGATATCGACTATTCATTCACTGCTGAATTTGTAAACCTCTTTTTCATCGGTAAAGTAGTGCATCGGCAACTTGTAAAACTTCATATTAACGTAGCGCCGATACGTTCTTATTGACAAGTATTATATCTGTTTCTTCACGCATCCATCCAAATACTAGGATAATATCTCTTCAGATATTTACCGTTCAACGCTCTTGGAAATATTTCTCCTTCAAGAGTTTCTAGGATATAAGCATTACTAGGAACGGACCGATTTACTCAATAAGGACCTTCCCAATTAGGAGACCACTTGCCAAACTTTGCGCTCTTAGTCCCAATCGGTAAAATCAGTTTCCAGACTAAATCGCCATTAACAAATTCCTTCACCTTTACCTTCTTGTCATATCACCTAGCAACTCTTTTCTTATTCTCTTCAATGCTGAGTAAAGCCTTTAGCCGATAACCCGCCAAATCTTTCAACTCATCTTTCATGAGTGTATTGTAATCATCGGCCGATAGTTGATCTTGATGAAATATCCGTCTCGAACCGGTCTTTATTTCCCAAGGAAAAACCACGTCATGTCCATATACCAACTGATAAGGCGACACCTTAGTAGCACCATGACAGGCCATTCGGTACGACCATAAGGCCTCGTTCAAAACCGTGTGCCACCTCCTGAGATTTTCCTTAATCTTGCGCTTAATGAGTTTAATAATCCCTTTATTAGATGCTTCAACCTGGCCATTAGCTTGAGCATAATAAGGAGAAGAATTCAAAACCTTAATTCCCATCTCATCAGCAAATTCATCAAACTCTCCTAAAGTGAACATGGTTCCTTGATCGGTCGTAATGGTCTGAGGAATACCGAACCGATACACAATATGCTTCTTCACAAAATCAATCATGTTGGCCGACATCACATTTTTCAAAGGAACTGCCTCAACCCATTTTGTAAAGTAATCGGTGGTAACGAGGATGAATTTATGTCCTTTGCTTGATGGTGGATAAACTTGACCGATGATATCAATAGCCCATCCTCGAAACGGCCACGGCTTAATTATGGGATTCATTGCCGATGCAGGCGCCCTTTGGATGTTACCGAACTTCTGACACTCTTGACATCCTTTAAAATACTTGAAACAATCTTCGAGTATTGTTGGCCAATAAAATCCATTTCGCCTGATCATCCACTTCATTTTGAAAGCCGACTGATGTGCCCCGCATACTCCTTCATGAATTTCGCCCATTAAACTTTTTGATTCTTCTTCACCAAGACACTTGAGCAAAACTCCATCCATTGTTCGATAATATAACTCATTATCTAGGAGCATGTACTTAGTAGCCTGAAACCTTATACGCCTTTCGACCTTCTTAGATGGATCCTTCAAGTAATCGGCAATCTCCTTCCTCCAATCATCGGCGTCAGCTGCCGATGTTAGTACTCCCTGGATCTGTTGGTACCCTGAAGCATGCTGTGCTAACTGATTAGCCTCTTCATTATGCAATCTGGAGATATGTTCAAGGCAAAAATCTTTAAACTCCTTCAATAATTGTCGACATCTTTCGTAGTACGAGATTAAAACTTCCCTTCGACACTCATACATTGCTAGCTGATTAATAACTAGCATTGAATCACCAAAGATTTCAACAGCATCGGCACGGACTTCCCTGAGTAATTCTAATCCTTTCAACATAGCCTGATATTCAGCCTGATTGTTTGTCGATGTGGTAGCAATCGGCAATGAGAATTCGTATTTCTTCCCTTGAGGTGATATCAACACAATGCCGATGCCTGCTCCTTCTCCACACGTAGAACCATCAAAGAAAAGTGTCCATGGAGCAATCTCTAAAGAGTTTACCATGCCGCAATGCTGAGTAATAAAATTGGCCATCACTTTCCCTTTGACTGCTTTAGCTGATTCATAGCGCAGATCAAATTCCGATAATGCTAGAATCCACTTGCCGATTCTTCCACTTAGAATTGGCATTGACAGCATATATTTGACCACATCGTCTTTGCATATAACAGTGCATTCGGCCGTTAACAGATAATGCCTTAATTTAACACAGGAGAAATATAAGCATAAGCATAACTTTTCAATGGCCGAATACCTGGTCTCAGCATCTACCAATCTTCTGCTCAGGTAATAGATTACACGTTCTTTCCCTTCAAACTCTTGGATTAGAGTTGACCCAATGACTTCATCATCACCCGACAGATACGACCTGAAGGGCTCCCCGTGTTGAGGTGGAACTAGCACTGGAGGATTCACCAAATACTTCTTAATTTCTTCTAAAGCCAACTGCTGTTCTTCTCCCCACACGAATTCCTGATCGGCCTTTAGCTTCAACAATGGACTAAAAGCTTTGATTTTTCCTGACAAATTAGATATGAATCTTCGAATAAAATTAATCTTGCTGATCAGAGACTGTAGTTCGGTCTTATCGGTAGGAGCAATTACTTTATTAATGGCATCAATGGACTTCCTGCTAATTTCAATACCCCTCTGATGCACCATGAAGCCTAAGAATTATCCTGCCGATACACCAAATGCACACTTGTTGGGATTCATTTTCAACCCATGTTTCCTTGTGCATTCCAATATCTTCTGCAAGTCAACTAGATGATTTCTGAAGTCTCCAGACTTAACCACCACATCATCTATATAAATTTCAACCAACGTGTCGATGTACTCATGAAAAATGTAATTCGTTGCTCTCTGATAAGTAGCACCGGCATTCTTCAAACTAAAAGTCATGACTATCCATTCAAATAACCCCACATGACCTGGACATCTGAAGGAAGTCTTGGAGATATCTTCTTCGGCCATAAAGATCTGATTATATCCGGCGTTCCCATCCATGAAGCTAATAATCCGATGTCCAGCAGCAGCATCAATTAATAAATTGGTAATGGGCATCAATACAGACATGAAGTTTCCCATTCTTCTTGTAGACAGGAACCACATTAGAAATCCATTCAGCATATCGGCATTGTCGAATGAACTTTGCTTCAATCAACCTTGTTATTTTGGCCTTAATATCAGACAGCACTGTAGGATTGCATCAGCGTGCTGGCTGCTGATGTGGCCAAAATCCTTGTTTGATATGTAACCGATGTTCAACAATTGATTGATCTAACCCGGGCATCTCTGTGTAATCCCAAGCAAAACAATCCTTATATTCTTTCAATAAAGCAATCAATTATTCTCTGCTATGGAGATCTAACTTAACACTAACAAAAGTTGGCCTCGGCCTACCGCCATCACCAATGTCTACTTCTACTAAGTCATCAGCCGATGTAAATTCATGGCCCAATTTTCCATCATCGGCAAACCTATCCATTATAACTCATCTTCGGATCCGACTGCTTGGATCAGTGGCACCTCATAATCGGCAATTCTGAGAAACTCTGAATCCCATGCTTTCCCCGATATACATTTGGACCGCTCATAAGTTTCTGACTCTGCCGATGCAATTATATAAGATGATTCACCAGGGACTACTTCAATCTTATCTTCCACCCACTGTACGAGGCACTGGTGCATTGTAGAAGGAACGCAGCAATTGGCATGAATCCAGTCCCTTCCTAATAGCAAATTATAAGCACCTTTACCGCCGATGACAAAGAACGTGGTCGGCAATGTTTTGCTGCCGATGGTTAACTCAGTGCAAAGCGCTCCCTTAACTGGTGATATATTACCTTCAAAGTCTTTAAGCTTCATATCAGTCTTGACCAGATCTTGATCTCCTTTTCCAAGCCTTCGAAACATGACATATGGCATGATATTAATTGCAGCTCCCCCATCTATGAGTATCTTGGATACTGGCTGCCCATCAACTCTGCCTTTGACAAATAAAGCTTTGAGATGCTGTCTCTCATCATCGGTAGGCTTCTCAAAAACAGACATCATTGGATCCAAGGTCAACTGAGCTATTTGTTCGGAAGGAACAATTTCTTCTTCGTCATCGGTAAGTGCTAGGAATTCCATCAGCAACATGAAAACCATGTTGATATCTGCCGATGGGCCTTCATCTTTGCGCTTTGGTTGCCACACTTGAGACTTCACCCCACGGGAGTTTTCTTCTCTGCGCTCATGTTGCATCTTCCTCTTCTAAGTTTTTGTCAGACCTTCAGGGCACCATTGAGGAAGCTTTGTCTTCTAGAAAGGCCGATAATGTTTCTTATTCGAATCTAGGCAGTTTATGTTGGGATCTCTGCAGAATATTGCTTCATCGGGAACTCTTGCATTGGCCATTTCCTTGAGTTCTTCCTGATCCATCGAAAAGCAGTCGTCATGCCTACCCAACCTTTCATGTACACTGGTTCTACCCCCCAGCCGATCATGCACTGATGCCCTTCGTCTGATCGGCTCATTGACGCACCATCTCCGATCACCATAATACGGTCCTCTTTTTGTCCGATCGGCTCGATCGTAACCATTGCACTTAGGGCAGCTATCAACAGTAGGCAATTTAATGCCCTCTTCCCAGCAATAAATGAAGAACGGGCATCTCCAATGATCTTCATGCCGACGTCATTCTTCCCGACGCAACTCTTCCTGTCGCTGCCGATAGCGATCACCTAAAACTCTATAGGGAGCAAGTCTAGAATGTCTTCTGGAACTGCTGCTTTCTTCAACTGTTCTTTTTCCTCTTAAGTCATCAGTGGTTACTTGATTTCTGGGATCCACCGATGCGTTCCGCTTAGCATTTGCCGATGTTAATACTCTGGTCTTGCTCACGGCATTCACCATGTTTGCTGGGAAAGGGTGCTGATCAATCTTCATCGGCCTTTGAGCTTTAGAATTATCAAACTTAATTCTCCCAGACTCAATAGCCGATTGCAATTGCTACCTGAATACTTTATAATCATTGGTACTGTGCAAAGTTGCATTATGAAATTTACAGTACCTCATTTTCTTCAGCTCTTCTGCCGATGGGATAATATGATTAGGTGATAGCTTGATTTGGCCCTCTTGAAGCAGCAAATCAAATATTTTATCGGCCTTCATGACGTCAAATGTGAACTTCTCTGGCTCTTTTTGACCAAAAGGACAAGATATTGGCTTCTTATCTTTCACCCACTCAGCCAGGCTGATAGTTGGTTCTTCATCTGAGTCTGATTCCTCTGCCTCTTCTACAAAGGACACCTTTTTACTCCAAGTCTTTCTAAGTTCTGGAGCTCGAGCACCTTGGTCAGAAATCCTCTGCACAATATGGCTTAAACTTTCAAACTCCTGAGAATCGTATTTGTCTCTGAGGTGCGGCAACAGACCCTGAAAAGCTAAACCAGCCAACTGGCGGTCATCAAGCACCAAGCTATAGCATCTGTTTTTCAGATCTCATACCCTTTGCACAAAGCTCTCCACCGATTCATCACTTCGTTGTCTCAATTTCACTAAATCAGTAAGCTTCTTCTCATGGACGCCAGCAAGGAAGTACTTGTGGAACTATCTCTCCAAATCCGCCCAAGTATGAATAGAATTCGGCGGCAATGAGATAAACCATGTGAATGCCGATCTAGACAATGAAGATGAGAATAGTCGAACTCTCAATTCATCCCTGTTAGCTGCTTCTCCGCACTGGATGATGAAACAATTGATATGCTCCATTGTTGATGTATCATCCTGTCCAGAGAACTTAGTAAAATCTGGTACTTTGTACCGATTTGGAAAAGGAATTGAGTCATATGCTGGAGGGTACGGAGTCCGATAAGAGTAACTATTAATCTTGGGCTGAATCCCAAATTGCTCTTTCATCACTTCTGCAATCTTATTGGTCCAAAACGCATCTTGATCTTGCCGATGCACTGGCTGAATTTCTGCTGGAGGTGCTGGCTGATATGCTTCTACGTATCCTTGTGGTACTTGGTTTGGAGGAATCAGCATATTCACAGCTCCAGTCTGCGGAGCAAAGCTCATCGGCTATCTTGCCGATGTTTGATCCTGGAAAGCTGCCTGTGGACAATACTGATGCATCCCCATCACCTGGTAGCTTGGCTGAATAGCATGTTGCTGAGCTGGCGCTTGCCCTGACCAATTGTGATTATAACTCATCGGCACCTGACTTGCCGATGGCTGATAGCTTGCTAACAATTGATGCTCTTGTATGATTGGATGATAACCAGCATAATTGCCTTGATTTGCAAGTAACCCAGATTGAGATACAAACGGCAATATGGGTTGTTCTGCAGTAGAAACCTTCTGTTGCATTGGCGGAGAACTTGCCAATGGATTCGCATAAGATGTCTGCTGCGGAGGCGCGTGGAGTCCCATTGACAATGGCTGTATAGCAGGAGGTGTAGTAGAATAATGTGATACCTGGGTCATCGGTCGGACCAGAGTAGCCGATACCATAGGACTCTTTCCTACTACATCATGCACCCGAGGCAATCCAGAATTGGCGGTACATGGTCCTGGAGGCATCCCATATCCCCACCAATTAACAGCAACCTGGCTGTGTTGACCTGAAGGACCTGACATTACCGATGCCGATAGATCTATACCAATTGAGTGATCTGCCTTTCCTGAGACGTTAGATCTGATAATATCGGCGTGGCTTCAATGTTAGGTGATCCTGATAAAGCCAGAGGAGCAGGAGCTTCCATACTCTCAACGGCTGGAATTGCCGATGGAGTACCAACAGATGCTGATCCCGGCTGATGATATGCCGGCCCGACATAACCTGGTGCTTGTCCTTCTCTTAATGTTTTCATAACGGCATTGTAAATAGTATTGGACAACACGGTGGAGTGGTTGATCAAAGCATGATTCAATGCAGAATTAACCATTTCCTGTAATTTACCAGGGTTGGAGTCAAAAGTTACCTGCCGAGGCAACGACAGATCTTGCTTCTGGATTACTTCTCCGCCGCTATTCTTGCTGAAAGACTTCAAGCAGAGTTGCTTGTAATCCTCCATAGCTTTTTCCATGGCTAGCTTCTGATCTTCTTTGACATCTGATTCTGATATCTCGATGATGTTCTCTGGATTGATATCAGCAGGGTTCTTCATGATGAATCTGTTGACTTGGTCCCACCGGGCGTGCCAAAAGATGTGTTGATGCAAAATTCTGTCTGCAAACACACCGGGCTAATACCCAAATTCGATGTCCGAAACGTGCCAGTCGATTTGACCTGTTAATCGACAAGGATGATCACTTGAATAAAAACCGAACGAGACGACAGCGATGCGCCCGGATGTCAAAGCTCAGAAATATATTCGATAACTTTTGAACAGATCAGATGAGACGACAGCGATACGCCCAGAAGTCAAAGCCTGAATCGTGCTCGGTAGACACGGAACTTGCAAGGCCGCCGGAGATAAAGTTGATGCAGCCCGTCGAATCTTGAAAGAACTCATTAAAAAAGACAAAATACTTGACGAAGTCGTCAAAAAGTAAAGTGCTGGTAAAAGTAAATTACGATAAAAAGTAGATTTGTTTATTGATGCTTGGATGCTCCTTACAATGCCCTTCGGCACATATTTATACTCTACTATTCGAAGAATCCTAACTGAGTACGAAAAGCTTAAATATAGAAAAATAAACTTACTCCTTATACGAACTCTATCTCTAAAGAAAAGACATAAAACTCGTATAGGAACTGGATTCAGACTACACTATGAAAATCATAAGCTCACATGATGCCGATCCTCTGTCCGTTTCTATCATGATGAAGTTATCTTCCCATCGGCATACTCTCTGGTATCGGCAACAATCTTCTAATCTCTGGCCTGTCTCATCGGCAACAGCTCTTCAGCTTCATCGGCAGCAATCCTCTAGCTTCCCGTCAGTCTCATCGGTAACAGCTCTTCATCCTTACCGGTAACAACTCAGACCAATCCACCCTTTATTGGCAACCATTCATCGGCAACATCAAAAGCAATGCCGAAGACAAAATAATAACCAATCCTTTGCCGATTAGCTCAGTTTCCGATTCTTACTGACACGTGCCGAAAAATGGTGCCAACACGCTGCAGCGCTGCTTGCTAGGCCGCCGCGAGCGCACTGGGCCGCCGCTGCCCCTGCCCTTGCTGCTGTGGCCAGGCCGAGCCGCTGTGTGCTGCTGCTGGCGCTGGCGCTGCTTGCTGGGCTGCTGCGTTCGCTGGCCGTTCAGCTGCTGCTGCTCACTCAATTGGAGCCTGAAGCCGCTGCCGCCTAGTTTGCTTGCTCGACACAACGGTTCAGAGAGCAGCCAGAGACAGAGGGAAGACTCGACTGTTTCTTTTCGTTGCCGACAGAAGCGCAGAGGGAGCGGGCGCCGGGGACGCTCCCGACCATTGGGAGCCGGCCGCTGGGTGCCGTTGGCCTGGCTAGCATAAAAGGTCAGGTGCCCCCTTCCTTTCCTTCTCTCTTGGCCAAAACAGAAAGTGAAGCTCCCTCTCTTGTTCTTCTCTCTTGCAAACCCTAGAACAAGAACAAGAAGCTTTCATCCTTCCTCTCTCGATCTATTGATTTGTGCTTCAATCCATTGAGAGAGCAAGTTGTAGAGATCGATTTGAGAGCTCCAAGAGGATCCCCTCCCTCTCCTCTCCATTCCCATGGTTGGTGCTTGTTCATGAGAGTAGGTTGGGAACCCTAGTGTTCATATGCATTTGTGATTCATATTTGTGGCACTAGGTGGTGATTACAATTGTGGTATTCTTGTTACTCTTGGTGATTGCCGTCACCTAGACGGTTGGAGTTGGATTGATTGGTGAGGGGATTTGGTGATTATGTCCGCTCCCAATCAAGGTGAATTTGTGAGGGGTTGTTGTGCTTCTCCGGCGGAGGGCCAAATTGCAACTCTAGTGGATTGCTCATGTCATTCAACTTCTCACCATTGGTAGGTTCTTGTGGTGCCGTGGAGAGGCTCGGTGTGTGATACCGATTAACCATCGAACCACGTGGTGTAGAGGGACACAACGGGGACTAGCTTGCCGGCAAGCAAGTGAACCTCGGGTGAAAAATATTTGTGTCATCTCTTGTCTCCCGGTGAATTACATTGATTGATATATATATTGTCAGAATTGATTATTTGATGATTGGCATCATCCTTTACTCATCGACGTTGGTATAAAAGTCAATCCCTCTCTTTCATTCTTGCAATTTATCTTGTGTAGTAGTAGTTGCATAGTTTAGCTCTCTAGTGTTGTTTAGCTTTTTGTTTTAATTCTCTTTTTCACTAGAAGTATATTAGCAACCTAGCCTTGTTGGTGTGAATAGAGACTTTAGCCTATTGTGTTAGAATTGTTTAGGAGGCTTGCATAATATTAGTTGAGCTAGTGCTAGTATTGCTACGCCATCTTTTATACTAATACTTTGTCTTAGTATTTTATAAGAGATTTTTATAGGCTATTCACCCCCCCCTAGCCATTTAGGACCTTACAGAGACTCCTTAGGGTTGATAAATCGGGCTCAACTATCATTCAGAACAGATGCATGGCAAGGGGCATCAATAATGTTGGCTTGGCTAAACTCATCCTCATAAGCTAGTGGTATATTTATTTGGTCGCAACTAAGACAATTAGTCCATAGGGACATCCGAAATCCCCCAAGGTCAGTCATGCCAATAGCGACAATTATAACAAATTAAGCAATTGCATCAAAGAAGACAACAATGATCAATTGGTTCGAAGAAACCACTTCTAATGATTAATGTAGATGCTAACTTCAACCAGACCAGGGGACTGGAAAGTATGGGACCTATTATTAAAGATTCATCGTGACAATGATCTATTGAAGCTTCACAATAGCTACATTTCACATGTGGTGGATGCGGCTACTGGCTCACAACAACTAGGTTGCAATCGTGCATAGTTTCAATCAGACTGCATGGAAGTTGTCAGCATCATGCAAGATGGAGGACAGCGGCGACGATCTACAACAGATGTGTCAAATATTGCAAAGAGTTTACTGTGATTTCTAATAGTCGTTGTAATCAAGAGTGTAATTATGTCGCTCACAAGCTAGCTAGGCAATCTTTATTAGGGAAGAGCTCTCATATCTAGATAGGTGAACCCCCTCTCTCCTTTCTTTTGTTTTACATGTGCTTGTAAACAATGCAACAGTCTATTTGAATCAATAAAGCTCGTCGAAAGATTTAAAAGATGTACATTGGTGTTGTATTATATAGTGTCACATAATCATGAAGATTGAATGCAATTGTAGAACGAAAGACCAAGGAATTATCCCTAAGTGCTGGAAGGGTACTCACACTAGCATGTTCACAAGCCACGTTCTCCAATTTCTCTTACACAACAAAACTATATGCCAAATCAAAGTTTGTATCTTATAGAATAAATATAGGAGAAGGCCGGTAAGGTTAATAGTTTGAGTTGTAAGGACGTTTAGCCGATCAAAACCAGCATGAGCTAGAACCAACTATTCTTTGGCTCTGTTTCTTGTTCACACTGTCACAGCGGCAAACAAATTTTTTACCCTCTATGAATTTCGCTTTAAAGTGTCCGGATGAAGTTCGTAGCTCACGGAACGTTCTTGCATCTTCATTACGGGAGATTGTCACGTTCCTTACAGCAAGGCCAATAAGCTTGGCTAATTGCCAAGCCGTGTCATATGCAGCCTGTTTTTACAGCCAGTTCATACAGTAACTAGTAAGCTCTACACAGATTCCAAAATAATGTAGGACCCGCCACTGCACCTCTCTCCTCCTCAACTCCCAGCGCAGCGTAGCATTGATTGCTTGCTGGCCCTGCATGTGTGTGAGCCCGTGGACCAGTGCGTCGCCGAGCACGTTCTCTCTCTTCGGCCTTTTGGTTCTAAAATTTATTTTTCGTCATATCAAAATGCCAATATATATATGGGGTATTAAATATAGATAAAATAAAAAATTAATTATACAGTTTTATTATACTTTATGAGACGAATATTTTAAACCTAATTAATCAATATTTAGACAATTATTACTAAATAAAAATAAAATTACTATAGTATGATGAAATATTTACTATACAGATTTTAGACCTAAAATTAGGTATCTAAACGAGACCTTCTTTTGCTTTGACCAGTAGGCAAGCTGAGTTGACTTATTGTACCTCCTTTTAGCAGAATTCACTGTACTTTGCCCGTAGAAAAACAGCCTCTGAAGCGTAGTAAATGCTACGCGCGACGTTAGGCGTCCTACGCCATGCCACGCGGCCGCGTTCTTCTGCGCGCCCCTGCCTGCCCACAGTGCACCGCGCCTGTGCTGTCCACTCCGTCGACTCGACCGTCTTCTTGTGCCCACAGTGCGTCGACTCGATCGTCGTCTTGTGCCCGACCAGCGCCTTGCAACGCGCGCCATCCAGCTTGCCGCCGTGCACCCACACGCTTCCGCCATCTGCACCTACCTACCGGGCGTGCGCGTGCTCTGCCCGTTGCTGCGAATTCTGCCTGCCGTGTCCTGGCCGCTTAACCCAACCAACATCGGCGGTGTCCTGCCTCGTCCCGATGCTCGGTCGCCAAGCACACGCCCAAAATCGCGCTCGCTCTCCTTCTCCCTCGATGGGACAGCGCGCTAGATCCGACTCCACATACATGTTCCGACGCCACAGCCGCCGCTGCGCCGCTGATGCCGCTCGCACGGGAGCCTTGGAGCAGTGGAGTTGATGTCGTCGTCCGTCGCCGTTCCTCTCCGTCCGTCCAAGCCGAAACACCATCAACAGCCTCGTTCGCACTCCTTGGGCAAACCAGCACAAGATGTGGAACCGTGCCACCACGGTAAACACTCGCTCTCTGACTATGTCGTAACCATCGTGTTGGGCCGGATGAGACCCACGTGCCCCACCCTTTTTCCCCTTTTGTTAGATTCTGTCATTATTTCAACTCAGAGATTACTCTGTTTCACTTGGAAATATTCAGAGAAATAGACACAGTTGCAAATGAAACTACATGTATGTAGCTTAAGTAGGAATTATCCATAGCAGATACAGGTATTGGAAGCCAATCTGCTTGGAGACAAATGAACACTTGTAGTGATTGTCATCGAAGAGCATCTCCAACAGTTTGATAAACCAGGTTAGCATCTTAAAAAATTTGGCAAAATATATAATTTTCCTCTCTAATAGCTTGGCAATTCACTTGGCATTTTTTCAGACTTGGCATCTATAGATGGCCAACCCGGCCGCCCGGCACGGCACGGGCACGGGCACGACATGGCACGGCACGACATGGCACGGCACTATGTGGCACGGCGGCCCGCCGTGTCGTGCCTGATAGTGCCGGTGTGCCAAAGAGGCAGCCCACGCACGGCCCTATAAGGGCTAAAGCGTGCCGTGCCGTGCCAACAGGCACGGTGGCACGCCAGTGCCCGTGCCGGCCCTGACACTAACACAGCTTAAGCAAAGCTTCACCAGTGCACAACTTCAGTTCAAAATCACATCTTGTAATCAAATTTGACAAAAAATGAACAGATCAACAAAATCAGAGCTCACACACAAGATTTAAGAATAATAGTAATATATTTGGGGCTTGTGCAATAGCTGTCTCATTAAAAACCTGCCTAGGTAAAACTCAACCTTGTGAGAAACTCTAGACAAGAAAAGAGTACAACCAAGCCCCATAAAGTTCAATGTTCAATACATCATCATTGTTCAAGTTCAAATTACAACCCAAGTTCAAAAGAACAGCAGAGAGACTAAACTACTAAAGATAGAAACTAATGTAGATGAATGTCTTCATTCTTCAAAAGCTCCAAGTTCGAGCTCCCAGCTGGCCTAGCTTCAAAAGAACAGAGAGAAGTTAGCAACTTAGCTTTTGGAGCAATATTCAAGATGAAGTTAGAAAAAAAAGGAACAATGATAATTCAGTAATTTACCTTAGTGGTTGGAGCACTAATCAAGGTAGAGTTGTTCAAATGATTCTTCAAGCTCCTTGTCCTCCACACTGTGCTGCAGCCTTGACTCCGCCATCACCCAGTCTTTGATGCAAGTGAGTACCTCCACCGTCTCTGGTTTCAGCCTCCTACACCGCTCCTCGATTATCCTGCCAGTAGTACTAAAGGTAGATTCTGAAGATATGGTAGAAACAGGAAGATAGCACTGGATAGGTGAGCTTATGCTCATGCCACCAGTTCAAGATGTCAAATGAGTCATCCAGTTGGCTCACAGTATCACAGTCCAAGTAGTTGACAAGTTCAGAAGCACTAGAGGCTGAAGATGTTGCTGCATGCAGCAAAGCAGTGGCAGAGGTGTCTCTGGACAGGTCAAGTGTAGAATGCAGGATAGTAGAAGATGTACCGCCACCAGAAGAGTTAGAATCATCATCATATATTTCATCCCAAGCAGACCTTTTCTTACCAAAGAGGTTTTGAGGGACAGTCCTCCTCAACCTCACAGCTCCATACTTCTCCTCATACTTATTGTAAACATCTGTGAGCCTAGCTCTAGTGCCAACCTGGTAAGCACTATAATCTGTAGTGGTAAGGTTCATCAACCTCCTCAACATTTTTGAGAAACCTTTCATTTTAGCTCTAGGATCCAAGATGAATGCAAAAGATTAAAGCAAAGGTATGTCCCTCCAATATTTATTATATTTATCTACCATAGGTTGAATCACAGGTCTCAGGTGAACATCATTATCATAATTTTTTAGGTGTATAGCAATCTTAACAAGATAGTGAATCATAAGTGGAGATGTATGATAGTAAACACCAGACAATGCAACTGTAGAATCATAGAACAATTCAAGGAACTTAAGTACTTTTTCAGCAACAACCCAATGTTCTTCCGTTATAAACAACTCACCATCTTCATTTCTAGGAAAGTTGGCATGGATGAAAGTAGTGAAAGGTTCCTTGTGAGGAAACAAATGCTTAAGCATCAGATATGTAGAGTTCCATCTCACATCCATGTCCAACTGAAACTTTCTAGGCCTAAAACTAGCAGCAATACAGTAATTTTTGTATGCTACAATCTCTGGTTTGAGCTGTTCAAAAATGATATTGCAATTCTAAATACTTCAATCAAAGGTTTAAGGTAGTCAAGTGCTTTCTTAACAATCAAGTTGATAATATGACATGCACAACGCTGATGCAAGAACATAGTAGAACACAATAGTTTCAGGTCTGAGGGGATTCTCTACAGGTACCTCAAGACCAAGATACTTAGACAAAACAGGTCTAAGTTTTTGCATGGCAGAAACATTGGATGAAGCATTGTCCAAAGTAACAGCAAACACTTTCTCAAGCACTCCATACTCAGCAAGAACAGAAGCAACTCTATCAGCAATGTTTTGTCCATTGTGTGAACAATCAATAAGCACAAGACCAAGCACCCTCTTCTCTAATTGCCAATCAGGGTTTATGTAATGAGCTACGACACTCAGGTAGTCCTCTTTGGCATTACCAGACCAGATATCAGATGTAAGGATCACATAATTAATTGAATCAGAAGAAAGTAGCTCAACAAGCTTAGCTTTACGCTCAGTGAACATCTTAGCTAGGTCTCTAGTGGTGGTTTGTCTAGAGACAGCAACAAACTTAGGATTATGAGCATTTTGTATATATTCCTCAAATGCAGCAGATTCACCCAAACTGATAGCAACATCTACCCTAGCAAGAAATCAACAGTTCAGTTCTAGCACGCATAGGACAGTAATCCCAACTACGCATAGAACCATCAGGATTAAAAGAGATCTGAGACTGAGACATGTTCCTAGTTTTCTCACGTCTCTTAACACATTTATCCCAATGACGACGGAGGTGGCCAGTGCCACCAGCAGATCTACCAGAGTACTCCTTGTTGCAGTGGTGCAGACAGCGCCATACCTTTGCTGCTTACCTTTAGGACCCGTTCTGAACAGCTTCTTGAAGTCCAGCCAGACATCAGAGGTAGAGGGGCGTGATCCCCTGTAGTCGTCGTTCTCAGCACCTTGGTCTTCATCTCCATCACCACCTTCTGCGGCGTCAAGATCGATCGGGTCCGCTGCTCCAGCTCCATCTCCAACTCCACGGCCAAACAACTCTTCTAGCTCTTCTTCGCCCATGTCGTCGTCGTCGGAGTTTCCTGGGAGGTCGTGGATCCTCTCCGTCTCTTCTTCCATGGCAGTGGTACTATCCTCCACCGTGTCTTCAGAGACAGAGGGCGGAGGCCGGGGCAGCACCCTCGCTTGAACTGGCCTCAATCGGCTTCTAGAAGAAGAGCAACATCAGCAAAGAACTAAAGATTGAAGGATAGTAGTCAAGAACAGAGAAAAATGGAGCTAGGGTTCGTACCTAGACGTCGTCGGCGACGTAGACGGAGCTCTGGCCAGCAACAGATCAGCATATCTGAAGAAAATGGCGATGGCGAGTCAGAGAAGAAGAAGAAGAGTCATGGCCGGCGGCGAGTTAGAGTTTCTAACCTAGTTCATCGAAGCTCCTGAGCATCTGGTGGACGAGAAGAAGAGGAGGGGCCGGCGGCGAGCCGCCGTCGCCCGCCCCCGTTGGAGCCGCCGTCGCCCTTCGCCACCGTCGTCGGAGCGGGAGGCACAGAGGAGAGGAGTGAGCGGCTGCGGCTGTGGGAGGTGAGGGAAATGAATTAGGGTTAGGGGTCTGGGAGGACTGGGGAGGCCGGCCAGCTTATATACACAGCATTACAACGGTCATATCCAACGGCTATAATCATTCCATACCCTAGATCGGACGGCTGTCATCCCTGAATGCCGTGCCGATAGCGGGCCAGGCTGTTTTGCCATGCCATGCCCGTGCTGGCCCATGGGCCGGAACTGCGGCCCAGGCACGGGCACGGAGGGGCCGTGCTTGGGCCGTGCTTTTTCGGGCGGGCCTGTATCGGCCCACCGTGCTCGGCCCAGTTGAAAAATTATATTGGCATCCTCCCCTTCCACGTGCGTATCTTTATGCGTGCGGACTCGACTCCGCAACTCTACTCCGCCCCGCCCAGGCCGCCAACGTTCCCGCTGTCGAGAGGAAATTTCCTCCTCTCCTTCCCGCACGATCAGTTTCCAGCTCGCGGCGATAAAGATCGCGCGCGCCATCCAGTCTCCTCCCTCGATCTGTTGCCGCGCGCTTGGCCGGCCTCTCTCCGCGCGCCGGTCTCCTCCGTGATCAGAACCCACGCCCGGCCTCTGCGATCAGAACCCACTCCGGTGCCGCGATCAGAACAACGCCCGGAGGCCGTGATTAGAACCCTCGCCGGTGCCGCGATCTGAACCCACGCCCGGAGGCCGCGATCAAAACCCTCGCCGGTGCCGCGATGTGAACCCACGCCCGGAGGCCGCGATCAGAACACAAGACCGGCCTCCGTCTTCCTTCACAGATCCCTTTAAAGCGGCTGCTGTTTGATGTCAGTCCTTCATCTATCTCGGTCGATCTGAACGTCGGCATCTGCTATGTATGCATCGGTCTATGTATTTATGTGCTGGGCGTGGCATGAGGTGCATGGTACTGTTGCAGATGTAGTTTAACTGAAATGAATGAACGGAGATAGATGACCTGCAGCTGTGCGCGCTGTTGTTCGTTTGATGGGACTGACGATGCTACTGCAGAATGCCGGCGTCCACTGACTGATGGTGTAGGTGGCCGACAGAGAAGATTCACTCCTGCGCTCCGAGCTGATGGATTGGTAAGATAAGAATGAGCTGCAGCTGTGCGCGCTGATGGTCTTGAATATGAACTGATGCTCCTCGTTTTCATGTTTGTGAATGGTCTTGAATATGAACTGATGGTCTTGATACGCCTGTTTCCCGTGGCGGCGTAGGTTGAAGGATCGCGAGGCCTCTCCAATGTACCCGTCAACAAACAATATTATGGGTGGGCTCTTCTTTTTTTTTAGTTTTGTCAAGTCAAAAATAGGGAACTATTAGAGGAAGGCTTAATTTTAACTTGGCATATATTTTGATAACTTAGCAAAACATAAGATTTACTAAGTAAAATTTGTCAAACTCTTGGAGATGCTCTAATCAAGAGATTCAGGCTCCCAAGTACCTCATCTTCTCAGGCCTCGTTTAGTTACCAAATTTGGTGGGCAAAATTTGCATAGTAAGTGTCCCGTCACACTGTAGCAATTTTGTTTTTATTTGGTAATAATTATCCAAACATAGATTAATTAGGCTTAAAATGTTCGTCTCCTAAAGTACAACAAAACTGTGCAATTAGTTTTTTATTTCATCTATATTTAGTACTCCATATATATGCCGGCATTTTGATGTGACGAAAAATAGAAATTCTGCATAGTAAATTTTGGATACCAATTTTGGTATCTAAACAAGGCCTCAATGTATGGCACAAATCTTGCATGTCTAATCGTAATAATATGGTATGCTGTTAGCATAAAGGAGACAAGGAAAATATCAGTACTGTACTCACAGGTACAAAACTTTGATCAGGACAGGCAGATGACTATCTCCAACACAGTAATACATGGGGATATTCACATCTCATGTCAACTTCGTTCGATATGCATATTCAAATTCAACCACAGAAATGATTCATGGGGCCAGATTAACATATAACAAGATGAAAATGAAGTGCATTTTCAAGTAGGCAGACAATAATATGTTCAGTACAACTAATACTCTTTAATAGCAGCAGCTCGTGTCATATACTCATATCTACATGTCATCAACTAGGATCAGAACTTTACTAGCAGTAACATCTCATATTATCCGAGTCTCATCAGCTGGTGAAGGAAAATACGAGCGACAGCATTCGTAGGATATTTCTTTTTCAACAAACTACAATACTGACTATCAGGCGACCATCCTTTAGTAGAACCTCCCACGACACTGTGAAGAACCACATTGACAAACTTTGGCTTTCACTCTTCTATTCAAACCTCGGACACCATCTATTTCAGAGTTATTATAGTCATAAGTCAGCTCGTGTAGTGGTGGAATCGTCTCTGCAGCAAATTACACAGTATGTGGCATCCTTCTGTCATCATGGTCCCGAAGAACATTTTGCACTTGAAGATTAGGTGAACAGCTGTGGTTGATGAACCTTCCAATATTTCCATACTCAGATGCATCTATAGCGAAGTGCACATCTTCCTTGGTCTGGGAGCAAGAGCTAGAAGAGTTCAAACCTGAAACATTTGATAGTAACCCACCACTATCATGATCATCATCAGAGTTCAGCCCTACATCAAACAAGTAACTGCTGTTCCTTCTCTTACCAGCCTCCTTTCGATGCAGCAGCTCACCAATATACTCACATATGAAACTGCCAGAAGGAATGGACCTTAGAGATCTTACGCCCCAACCAGTTTCGGGTGTCCTGAATACTTCCAGTGGTATTTTCATATCATGCTGACTGACCCTGTTGTGGCATGAAGGAGGACATTTACAAGATGGACCACACTCAAATATCACGGACTTGTCATTGAGAATTCTGCCATTTAAGTCAAACGGGATTTCCCCTCCATTCTTCACAGCACAGGCACAGCTCACAGAGTCTGAGCAACCATTGGTGCAGTCACAACCCTGATGTTTTTCTGTAGGCCGAAATGGATATCTAATTCTAGTGGTGTATTGGAAAGGTGCAGGTCGCACATCATCGACTTCATTAATGACACAGATGGGGGTTGCTTCCTTCCCTTTAGATATGTCATTCATGCACAGGCCTGGACGGCTTTTGTAGGTCGTCAATGTTTTAGCTATGTGCATAGGAAGCTGTGGTTGCCCAGGAATCTTTTCTAACTTGTACTTAAGCACCCTTGAACCTGGTTGACCATCCATCCAGAAATCCACCACAAAATACAATCCATCATAAGTATATCTTGAGACTAGTTTTCCCCCAGCTCTCTCAGTATTCCGACACTTAAATCCATGAATCACTCTTACAGGAGTCTTTGCTTTGATGCAATTCTTTAGTGCAAGGTTTCCGCCCTTAAGCCTTTGACCCTCATCTTTCTTCTTACCAGCAGGCCTCCCACCAGAACCAGTGTATATCAGTTCACCTGAGCAACCCAATTCATCAGGATAACCTCAAGAAGCAACAATGCTTATTGCAATAAGCATGCCATTATATGTGGTGGTCGCAATGCCTGTCCGGTAATAATGATGTAGACCAGCAATCGCAAGCTGAGATCTATATAGAAACTCATCACCAACTTCTACTCCAGGAACTGGTCCCACAATAGGACCATGTATGATCAAACCTGGTAATTTAGTCTTCATTACTTCAGCAGCTTCAAAGTCAACTCTCATCTTCAATGAACATTGTTCCATAATTTGTACTAGAGTCCGGCATACAAACTCAAACATCCTGGACAACTTTTTAAATCTGCTCCTAGGATCTGCATTCCTGTATCCATATTGCCTTTGACACCTCACACAAGGAAGACCCGATGAACTATAGAGATAAAGTTCGAGCTTTCTTTCACGAACTTTTATGTCCCTAAATATGTCATCAATTTTCAAGATGGAATCATCCAGTTTGCCCTTACTACCGGATACAGATGCTGAGGCAATCCTCTGATGATGATCTACAGCTTTTGGCTTCACCATTTTCATGTGACCAAGGAAATCCCTATTTGTGGCAGCCTTCTTTTTGTTTATCATGGGGGACATGTCTAGAGCCATCGGAGCTTGCATAACTCGATCCTTAGCGAAAGATGCAGCAGCAGTGTTGGATCTGTAGGAACTCCCACCATATTTGTTCATCACCTTGACATCTTTTGCTAGTGTCCTTGATGGTGTCTTCCTCCCAAAGTTCCCATTTACACCAGAGAAATCTCATGCAGAATCAAGCAGAGAAGCATTGGAAGAAACCTGATATCCCCTTGACTCCTTGGAGGGAGCATCTCCCTTCTCGCCATCTTTTGTTACAGCTCCAGCACTAGCACCAGTGCGTGCAGCAACCCCAATTTGCACAGCACGTCCATCAGCCAAAGAACTATCATCATCTAACATCTCCTCTGGCACAACCAAACCTCCATGAGCACGCCCAGATTCCAATGGCCGATACACCTTGCTACTGAATCCGCCATCCTTTCCACGGCCAGGATGTGAGGTGCGTGAGGCAGATATGTCTGTCACCGGCACATTCTTCCCCCACAATTCATGAGTCCCTGCTCCCCTTCCCCTGCTCTGTGCAGCAGATGATTTCACCATCCCATCCTTTGGACCATGACGACCTGTGTTCGCCATTGGAGCAGCATCACCCGTGGCATCCAGCTTCTTCAGAGCCCTCGTACCAGCATCATTGCGGGGCACCGCTCTCGACAGCACACCAACACCATCCTTGCGTGAGGCACCCCCACAATTCATCAGTCCCTGCTCCCTTTCCCCTGCCCTGTGCAGCAGATGATTTCACCATCCCAGCCCTTGGACCATGACGACCTGTGCTCGCCGTTGGAGCAGCACCACCCTTGGCATCCAGCTTGTTCAGAACCCTCGTCCCAGCAGCATTGGGGAGCACCGCTCTCGACAGCGCACCAACACCATCCTTGCGGGACGCAAGGGGACGAGCCACAGCATCCTTGCGGGCCGCGAGCGGACGAGCAACTGCCGGCTTCTCCACCAATGTACCAGAACCTCTGTTCTTGCGTTCCCCATCGTACCGTGTCCGCGAACCTGTGTTGGCGTCTGCACCAGCGAGCGGAGCAGGAGCAGGAGCAGGAGCAGCCGCGGTCCTCCGGGCGGTGGGAAGACCGCCCTCCTCTTGGGCGGCGAAGAGAGGTGCTGCGCGGGCGGAGCAGCCGGGCGCTTGCTCCCCACCCCACCACCTCGTTCGCCGCCGCGACTCTCCTCCCACGCCAGTGGCGCTGGCGCCTCACCACCCGCGGCGGCGACGGTCGCAGCATTCCGTCCCGCTCCCGCAGGGTCCGCGCTGGCACCGCCCGCCACATCGCGGTCCGCCACGCCGCCGCCGCGCCTCCCGTACCACCCCACGCCCGCCTCCTCTCCCGCGTTCCCACGCGCTCCCGCGCCGCCTCCCTCGCCTCGACGACCATTATCGGCGGCGCCGTGAGGAGGAGGACGCCGAAGCGGAGGCGGAGGCGGGAAGACGCGGCGGTCGCCTCCGCGCTGGGCCCACGCGCGGCTGACGTTGCTGCCCCCGGTCGGCCCCGGAGGCCGCGGCGCGTCGGGTATGACCTGGAACACACAAAGCACGAAACGAAAGCGCACGAGATCATCAATCGCCCTCAAAGAGCAGCAGCAGCACCGCGGAAAAAGCGAAAGGAAAACGAAGGCGGAGGCGAGATGATGCGATACGAAAGGAGGAATGAAGCTCACGGGCTCGCTCACCTCTGTGCCTTCGACCAATGGCGGCGTTCACGATGTGGGGGACCGGCGGAGAATGGAGGAGCGCGCCGCCGACCAGGACACCAAGTTGAGGGAAATGAGCCTGGGAGGCGGTTGGGATTTTGGGTTTTGGGGTTGGGGGCGAAGGAACCGGACGCGTGCCTGCGAAGAAGGAAGAGGTGGCCCAAGGAGGAGGTGGAGCAGGTGGGGACGAGGGGTCGTGGGGCCGGGCCCTGCCTGGCTCGTCTGAGGACTGGGGTCTTTGGGGCTGGCAAGGAAGGCAACACAGTGCGACACGGGTGTTGACTGGTGCGACATGAGAGCGTGCGGTTCGGACTTAGGCACCGTCGAGTCAGGTCCGAGCCGGGGTCCCTCGGAACGGACTCGCCACGCACACGGCGGGACTGTCCGGCGTGCCGCTTGCGATTTGCGAGGTTGGCTTAGGCGGCCAGGCCACGATGACACGATCTCCTCGCTCTTCTCCAGAAATTCTAGCTCGCTCTATCTATGCCTCTATCTATGATTTACCTTATTACTATATTTATTACGGAGTATATATCCGTTTTATTACCGTTGCCGCTATAAACGAAACTAACGTCCCATAATTAACGCCCCATACAAATAGCTAGATTAATACCCAATCATTAGCGGCAACTAAATTGGCCGGGTCAATAAATCAGCCACAGAGGACAGTAAAAACCGACGCTTTTGGATTTTTTTTGTTTACACGTGGGTTGCTGCATCGCACTTTTGCACGTCAATCCTGGGCAGCAGCGGCCATGCATTAGAACAATAACAGTACAAAAATATCGTACTACCAAAATTTATGGTATTTTTCTTAGGTGAATTGGTGTTGTCTCTTGAGACAAAATTGAGAAATGGAAGTTTGTAGCAAAGTGCGCTAGCGGGTCTCGAATGCTTTAAGCGTGGCTATTTTGATGTCTATAGGGAATGAGACACAAATTAATAGAGAGGTAACATTTAATCTCTATGGTGGATGAGCTTAATAGCCCGGTGGATAGAAGTTGGAAGGTGGGATGAAGACCTTATTAGATCGTTGTTTTGGTTGGTTGATGTTCATTGGATCCTCTAAATTCCAATCTATAATGGTTGAGAGGTTTTGGCCTCTTGGCATCACAACCGTAATGTCCTATTGGTAGCGAGACCAGCCTATCGCTATCAATGGAGTCATAAATTTAGGGATAGTAACTATGGATTATAACACGGGGATAGTGCTCCAAATCGGTATAAAGAAAGCAGTGGGAGCTCTCAATTCCGAGCAAGGTTAAGATATTTGCATGGCAAGCCATTCATGGGTGTATTTCGTGCCATGTGATCCTGGTGAACATACACATCACAAATGCGAAATTGCCCTATATGTCGAGCAAGCAAGAGAGGTGTGGAGCACCTTGGGTACATGGAACCACAAAGAGAGACTCCGATAGATTAGGGTCAACTGTGATCCAGGAAGTTATCAAGAATGGAGGCGTGGCAAGGGACCTCATCCACATAGGCTGCTGGTATATTTATTTGGTCGCAACGAAGGCAGTTAGTTTGTAGGAAGACATCTAAAATCCCCCAAGATCCGCCATGCCAATAGCAGCAATTACAACAAGTGAAGCAATTGCATTAAATAAGCAGGTAGTGATCAATAATGGTTGAAAGAAACCTTGAGATGGGGTTTTAAAGATTAACGTAGATGCAGGAGACCAAGGGATTGGGAAGTTGTAAGGTCCTAATGGCTAGAGGGGGTGAATAGCCTATAAAAAATTTCTTGTAAAATACTAAAACAACCGGTTAGTACTTAAGATGGCGTAGCTCCTTCTACCACTAACTCAACTATGCTATGCAAGCCACCTACATAATTATAGTGAAAGGCTATGATCTCTAATCACACCAACAAACCTAGGTTGCTAACTTACTCCTAGTGAACAAGACAAAGAAACTACTTTACTTCTAGAGAGCAAGCTAATTACAACTATGAAAACAAGCTACATAATTCTAGTAAAAAGAACAACTAGCAAGCAAGACAAGATATATTGCAAGAATATAAATGAGCAAGAGATTGATCTTTATACCGACGTTGTAGAGGAGATGAGCCAATCACCACAATCACAATCACAATCACACAAGAGAAAGACCTCGGTAATCAAGAATGACACAATGATTTTTACCGAGGTTCACTTGCTTCCTGGCAAGCTACGTCCTCGTTGTGGCGATGCACCCACTTGAAGATGTGCCCACTAAATGGCTTTGGCAAGCCAACCCCACGGCCACGGGTGCGGCACTATCAACACAAGATGAGGATCCTCCAAGCCACGAGCAATCCACTAGAGTAGCCAATTGTGATCTCCTATGGGGAAGGCTCATCACAAATTACCGGTGTGGCCTCGAACAATCACCAACTCGAGCTCAACCACCGCAGCTGCTCCAAGCCGTCTAGGGTGACGGGAATCACCCAAGAGTAACAAGAAATCCGCAGCAATCACGAAGAACAAGTGCCTCTAGATGCAAACACTAAGCAAATGCATTTGAATCTCACTCTCTCTCTTTTGGATGAAGCAACAATGCAAGGAGACGAGTAGAGGGAGTCTCTTCAGCTCAAAGGATGCTCTAGGATATTAGAATGGGCAAGAAAACACCCCCATGGCCGGCCATAGGGCTACTTATAAGCCCAACTCAAAATAGAGCCGTTACATTCAAATTTAGGAGGCCTACCGGAACTTCGGGTGGATTCCCCACCGGAACTTTCGGTCAGAGCAAATGTAGCCGTTGTGAATGATTCTTCAGAAAAACGCACACTGCGGACGTCTACCGGAAATTCCGGTCACCTAACAGGAACTTCCGGTCGTCCACCGAAACTCCATCGGAACTTCCGGTCGTGAACTGGAAGTTATTCGGGGAGCGCGGTTGCTCGGACTGGGCTGACCGGAACTTCTGGTCCAAGCCCACCGGAACTTCTGCTGGTCCAGCACCACCCCACACTGAAACGGACATAACTCTTAGCTCCAAACTCCGTTTTTGATGATCTTGGACTCTGTGGAAAGCTTACTCAGAGAGCTACACAAACCACATAACCTCTTGATCCAAAACACAAAGGATCAAAGTAGTTTTCCAATCCAAGAGCCACCATCTCTCTTTTCCAACCATTTTCCCGGCAATTATGTTAGTGCTCTAGATCCTAATGCATATGCTCAAAGAATGGACCTAGGAGGCACTTGCACGATGCGATAAAACGTGACTTCCCCTCTTGATAGTACGACATTTATCCTAAATGTGGTCACGCTCGCTAAGCGTCTAGATCACTAAACCGGAAAGCCCTAAGCAAACCTTTGCCTTGATCTCCATGGGCTCGCCTCGAATTCTTCGGAGCTCGATCATGTCAACATGTGCACCAAGTCGATCACCATGATCTTGTGGTCATCCATGCCACCTAGCTCCTCATCTCATGTTGCTAATCTTGTTTACATTCACTTAGCAAATCCATTAGCAACAAGGTTTGTCATCAATTAGCTAAAACCACAAAGGAGCTTTCAATCTCCCCCTTTTTGGTAATTGATGACAACCATCATAAAGATATGGAATTTAAATTCAATTGATGAAATTGAATTGTTTGTCTAATGTATTTTGTTCATGAAGCAAAGTTTGTACAAACATTTCAATTTCAGTTTTGGTAGAATAGCTCCCCCTACATATGTGCTTTCATATGATTGAATCAATTCATCACATATACATAGATAGAAATTGTGGGAGAGTTATTTCCACCAAAATGATGCTAAGGTTTATAGAATGGACCTTTGAAGCATGATACCAATTGGAGTGCGATAATAAACCATCCTTAGCACTATTATAGCTAGACATAGATCAAAACTCAAGATACCTTGTGAGATCAACATTAAAAGCACAATATCTTAAAAATCATGATAAACCACTATGTCTAGTTACAACCTATGCATACTAGTAGATCATTTCATCATTCAAGTTCTACTACTAGCATACACCAAGCAAGCATGCATGTTGAATTTAAATTTTGCAATGCAACATTTCATCATGATAATGCACATACAAATGCAATAAATAGTCCATAAGCTTGCTCCCCCTATTTGTTAGCTCAAATTTTAATTGATCCCCTACCATTGCCACATAGCTCTTGTGACTTACTTCTCCCCCTTTGTCAACAATCACCAAGAAGGGTATGTAGTGGAGAGAATTAAGTCAATCAAGCCATGGTGAGAATCAATATGTGGTCAAAACTAGATCATTTGCCGAGAATATGCAATTTGGTTTGAACCAAGGGCAAGCTTCTTCACACCTCATGAAAAAAAGGGTTATCTTGAACATGTTGAATTACACATCTTGAGCTCATTTTCTAGAATCAACACTAGGTTTGTAATCTCACAAACATATATGCTACCACTAGATCATATCAAGCATAGAAGCAATAGTGGTACCATATATCCATCAAATTCATTTAATTTTTATGATTGATCCTATAAATGCACATATGTCTAGATGATCTAAACAAATCCTAGACAAGTATGAATGCCATGCCAAACAACTTTACCTTGCTTTAGTCGAAGGAGAGGCATGTCATATAAAAATGTGGGGGGTGCATCAACTCATGTTTGAGAAATCAAGTATGTTCAATTCATTCCTCAACTTGCAAAATCTATTCTCATCAAGTGGCTTGGTGAATATGTCGGTTAGCTGATCTTCAGTGCCAATGCTCTCAATGCTTATATCACCCTTTTATTGATGATCTCTTATGAAGTGGTGCCTCATATTAATGTGCTTTGTTCTTAAATGTTGGACCATATTGTTGGTCATTTTGATAGCACTCTCATTATCACAAAACAAAGGCCCTTGCTTGAACTTGACTCCAAAGTCATTCAAGGTGGCTTTCATGCAAAGTAGTTGTGCACAATAATTCTCCGCACTAATGTATTCGGCTTCAGCAGTGGAAAGTGCCACACTATTTTGCTTCTTTGAAGACCATGACACTAGAGACCTTCCCAACAATTGACATGTGCCACTTGTGCTCTTTGTATCAATCTTGCAACCGGCATAGTCGGAGTCCGAATATCCAATCATTCCAAAGATAGACCCCTTGGGATACCATAGGCCAACATCTTGAGTGCCCTTGAGATATCTCAATATTCTCTTGGCTGCCGTCAAGTGACTCTCTCTAGGAGATGCTTGATATCTTGCACACATGCACACACTAAACATCACATCCGGCCTAGAAGCGGTGACATAAAGAAAGCTTTCAATGATTGATCTATAGAGCTTTTGGTCAATCATGTTTCCACTATCATCAAGATCCAATCCACCATTGGTGCCCATAGGTGTGCTAATTGACTTAGCATCTTGCAAGCCAAACTTCTTGATCATGTCCTTGATGTACTTGCCTTAACTCACAAATGTGCCATTCTTCATTTGCTTGATTTGAAGTCCAAGGAAGTAACTAAGCTCTCCAAGCATTGACATCTCAAACTCACTAGCCATCATCTCACAAAACTCTTTGCAAAAGTCTTCATTGGTAAAACCAAAAATGATATCATCCACATAGATTTGCAATATGAATAAGTCATTGCCAATCCTCTTGGTGAAAAGAATGGTGTCAACCTTTCCCATTTTGAAACCCTTAGAGAGGAGATAATCTCTCAACCTCTCATACCAAGCTCTAAGTGCTTGCTTCAAGCCATACAATGCCTTCTTGAGCTTGTACACATGGTTGGGCTTCTTGATATCTTCAAAACCGGGAGGTTACTCAACATAGACCAACTCATTGATGTACCCATTGAGAAATGCACTCTTCACATTCATTTGATATAGCTTGATGTTGTGGGCACAAGAATAGGCTAATAAGATTCTAATTGCCTCCAATCTTGCCACCGGTGCATAAGTTTCTCCAAAGTCAAGACCCTCTACTTGAGTATATCCTTGTGCAACCAATCTTGCTTTGTTTCTCACAACTAAACCATCTTGATCTTGCTTGTTCTTGAAAACCCACTTGGTGCCAATCATATTGTAGTTCTTGGGCCTCTCAACAAGCTCCCAAACCTTATTTCTTGTGAAGTTTTTTAGCTCTTCATGCATAGCATTGACCCAATCGACATCCTTTAAAGCATCTTGTATCTTAGTTGGCTCTTCAAATGATACAAATAAGTAATGCTCACAAATAGTTGCCAATCTTATTCTAGTTTGTACTCCTCTACTAATATCACCAATGATTTGATCTAGAGGATGATCTCTTGCAACACTTGTTGGTTGAATCACTTGGAGTTGATTGCTTGAGCTAGCTTGACCTTGATCTTGAGCTTCACCTTATGTGCCACTAGTACTTGCTTGATTTGTATCAATTTGAACCTCTTGACTAGTCATTTGCACCTCATCTTCATTGTCTACTTGTCTTGGTCGAATGTCCCCAATGTCCATGTGTCTCATTGCATTGGTCAATTGATCTCCACCCACATCATCTTGATTTTGGACTTTACTTTGATATCCTTGGGTTTCATCAAACTCAACATCATGAACTTCCTCCAAGGTACCATTTGCCAAGTTCCACACTCTATATGCCTTGCTATTGGTGGAATACCCAAGTAGGAACCCTTCATCATACTTCTTGTCAAACTTTCCAAGTCTAGTCCTTTTCCTTAGAATGTAATATTTGCATCCAAACACTCTAAAGTATGATATGTTGGGCTTTCTTCTATTCAATAGCTCATATGGTGTCTTCTCATGCTTTCCATGGCAATAGAGTCGGTTGCTAGAGTAGCAAGCCGTGTTGATAGCATCACTCCAAAACCTTTGGCTCATATTGTACTCACAAAGCATTGTTCTTGCCATATCAATCAAGGTTCTATTCTTCCTCTAAACTACACCATTGGATTGGGGAGTGTAGGTTGGTGAGAATTGATGTCCAATTCCAAGCTCATCACACAACTCTTCAATTCTTGTGTTTTTGAACTCACTCCCGTTGTCACTTCTAATGTTCTTGATGGTGGTCTCAAACTCATTTTGAACTCTCTTGACAAATGATTTGAATAGATCAAAGACTTCACTCTTGTCATAGAGAAAGAACACTCAAGTGTATCTAGTGTAGTCATCAACAATAACCAAACCATACTTGTTGCCACCAATGCTTGTGTAAGTTGTTGGCCCAAACAAATCCATGTGTAATAGCTCCAATGCCTTAGATGTGCTCATTTCACTCTTACTAGGATGTGGCCTTCCATGTTGCTTGTCGGCTTGACATGCACTACGTGGTCTATCCTTCTCAAATATGACATCCTTCAAATCTCTAACTAAGTCATGCTTCACTAGCTTGTTCAATTGCTTCATTCCAACATGACCAAGCCTTCTATGCCATAACCAACCCATGCTAGATTTGCTAAGCAAGCAAGATGTGAGTTGAGTTTCACTAGCATTGAAATCCACCAAGTACAAGCTTTCATGCCGAAATCCATTGAATATCAAACTTGAATCCTCTTCACTTATGACTTCAACATCATTCTTGCCAAAGATGCACTTATAACCAAGATCGCACAATTGTGACACCGACATAAGATTGAAATCCAAGCTCTCAACTAGCAACACATTGGAGATACTCTTGTCATTGGATATTGCAATCTTTCCAAGCCCCTTGACCTTGCCTTTCCTGTTGTTGCCGAAAGTGATAGAATCAATCCACCATTGTCATTCCTATCAATTGACTTAAACATACAAGAATCCCCGGTCATGTGTTGAGTGCACCCACTATCAAGCACCCAATGCCTCCCTCCAGCTTTGTAATTGACCTACAAGACAAGATCAATCTCTTTTAGGTACCCAAACTTGCTTGGGTCCTACAAGGTTAGTGACCAAACTCTTTGGCACCCAAATGGCTTTCTTCTTTGAGCCCATCCATGGTGTACCAATGAATCTAGCCTTCACACCATTAGCCTTCTTGACAAGAACATAGCATGAATTAAGCTTAATTTAAGAAACATAGGATTGCTTGTTCATACAACCTTGCTCTACATGACCAACTTGCTTGCAACTTTTGTAATAGCTACCATTGTTCTTCACAAAACTAGTCTTGTGAGGAGCAAAGGTGGCCTTGCCTTTCTTGGGGGTATAGCCCAATCCCTCTTTATAGAGAGAAGCCCTTTGGCTACCTAAGCACATAAGCAAGTGGTCCTCACCGCCATAAGCCTTAGCTAAGGTGTGATTGAGCTTTCTTACCTTCTACTTGAGTGTATCATTCTCAACCATTAGTGTGGAGTCACAAGTGAAACCATCACTACTAGATGAGTTATAAGTGTAAGTGCTACAAGAAGGGTTAGATGAAGCAACAACAATAGGCTTATAAAAAGATTCATCAAGAATATCACATGATATGCCTATGTTACAAATTTGAGCCTTTTCAACTTGAGGAGGCATGCTATCAAGCTTGTCACTAAGAGAAGAATGAGTCTTTTCAAGCTTAGAGTGAGCCTTTTGAAGCTTCTTATGGTCTTCCATTAGACTCTTATAAGATGCCACAAGCTCATCAAGTTTGTCCTTAAGGTGTTGCTTATCCTTAAGGGCATCCTTGCATTCCTTCCTAGTTTTCTTATATTGATTTTTACAATCCTCAAGCATGATGAAAAATTCATTTTTAATAGGGCCATCATCATCATCACTATCACTAGCATCATCATCATGATCACTCTCATCATCAGATTGTACCTTTGTGGCCTTAGCCATGAAGCACGCCGAAGGAGTGTCAAATAGAGAAATCTTCTCTTGAATGGCAATGCTAGCACGCCCCTTCTTCTTGCTTCTCTTGTCATTCTCATCTTCACTTGAGGATGCATCACTCTCACAAGTAGCAACATGAGATTCATTCTTCTTCTTTTGAGAAGCCTCTTTCTTCTTCTTTTGCTTCTTGGCCTCCTTCTCCATGGCATCTTCATCACCACTATCATATGGATACTTTCCAACAAGATGATCCTTGCTATGGCATCTAAAGCACTTCATGGTGTGCTCACTCTTCTTGGATGAGGATGAGGACAGGGACTTCTTGCTTCCCCTTCGGTGTGTCTTCTTCCTCAAGAGTTTGCCAACCTTGACAAACAAAGCACTCAATTCATCAACATCTTCATCACCCTCATTGCTAGAGCTAGCTTCATCTTCACTAGATGATTCTTGCTTCTTCTTGCTCTTGCTCTTGGAGGATGAAGCCTTGAAAGCCAAACTCTTCTTCTTGTCATTATACTTCTTCTCATTTTCCTTCTTCATCTTGTTTACCAACTCTTCCTTCTCATGATCCTCTCTAAACTCATCATCGACCATTATCTCTTGAAGAACTTGATTGGGAGTTGGTTTGTCCTTCATTGTGGTCTTGTTCATGATGGTGATCAATGTGTCAAATCTCTTGGGCAAGCATCTCAAGAATTTTGTTGAGAATTGACTATCCTTGACTTCTTCACCAAGTGCCTTGAGTTCAGTGACAATCACTTGTAGCCTATGAAACATCTCCGGCACACTCTCATCATCCTTCATCTTGAAGCTAGAGAACCTCTCTTGAAGCATGTATGCTCTTGCGGTCTTCACACTCTCGGTGCCCTCATATGCTTCCTTAAGCTTTTCCCAAATGTCATGAGCCATCTCTAAGTTCTTGATAAGCTCAAAAGCCTTATCATCAAGTGCCTCATGAAAGGAGCAAACTGCAATATCATTGCATTGAACCTTCCTTACTTCAACGGGTGTGGGTGCATTCGCATTGGCAACCTCAAACTTTGTCTCGGTCACACTCCACACCTCAGTATTGATTGAATTAAGATGAGCCTTCATCTTTAGCTTCCATTTTGCATAATCATTGCCATCAAATGGTGGTGCTCTCTTGGTGTTGTTGATGTGTAAACTCAATGTTGCCATTTCTTCACCGTAGGTTGTTAAGCCTCAAATAAATGGTGCCTAGCTCCGATGCCACGTGTAAGGTCCTAATTGCTAGAGCGGGGTGAATAGCCTATAAAAAATTTCTTGCAAAACACTAAAACAACCGGTTAGTACTTAAGATGGCGTAGCTCCTCTAGCACTAGCTCAACTATGCTATGCAAGCCACTTACACAATTCTAGTGAAAGGCTATGATCTCTAATCACACCAACAAACCTAGATTGCTAACTTACTCCTAGTGAACAAGACAAAGAAACTACTTTACTTCTAGAGAGCAAGCTAATTACAACTATGAAAACAAGCTACACAATTCTAGTAAAAAGAACAACTAGCAAGCAAGACAAGATATATTGCAAGAATATAAATGAGCAAGAGATTGATCTTTATAACGACGTTGTAGAGGAGATGAGCCAATCACCACAATCACAATCACAATCACACAAGAGAAAGACCTCGGTAATCAAGAATGACACAATGATTTTTACCGAGGTTCACTTGATTCCTGGCAAGCTACATCCTCGTTGTGGCGATGCACCCACTTGGAGATGTGCCCACTGCAAGCCAACCCCATGGCCTCGGGTGTGGCACTATCAACACAAGATGGGGATCCTCCAAGCCACGAGCAATCCACTAGAGTAGCCAATTACGATCTCCCACGGAGAAGGCTCAAGAACCCCTCACAAATCACCGGTGTGGCCTCGAACAATCACCAACTCGAGCTCAACCACCGCAGCTGCTCCAAGCCGTCTAGGGTGACGGGAATCACCCAAGAGTAACAAGAAATCCACAGCAACCACGAATAACAAGTGCCTCTAGATGCAAACACTAAGCAAATGCACTTGAATCTCACTCTCTCTCTTTTGGATGAAGCAACAATGCAAGAAGGAGTGGAGGGAGTCTCTTCAGCTCAAAGGATGCTCTAGGATGTTACAATGGGCAAGAGAACACCCCCATGGCCGGCCATGGGCCTACTTATAAGCCCAACTCAAAATAGAGCTGTTACATTCAAATTCAGGAGGCCTACCAGAACTTCCAGTGGATCCCCCACTAGAACTTCCGGTCAGAGCAAGTGTAGTTGTTGCGAACAATTCTTCAGAAAAATGCACACTACAGACGTCTACCGGAACTTCGGTCACCTAACCGGAACTTCCAGTCGTCCACCGGAACTTCCGATTGTGAACCGGAAGTTATTCGGGGCGCGCGGTTGCTCGGACTAGGCTGACCGGAACTTCCAGTCCAAGCCCACGGGAACTTCCGCTGGTCCAGCACCACCCCACACTGAAACGAGCATAACTTTTAGCTCCGAACTCCGTTTTCGATGATCTTGGACTCTATGGAAATCTTACTCAGAGAGCTACACAACCCACATAACCTCTTGATCCAAAACACAAAGGATCAAAGTAGTTTTCCAATCCAAGAGCCACCATCTCTCTTTTCCAACCATTTTCCCGGCAATTATGTTAGTGCTCTAGATCCTAATGCATATGCTCAAAGAATGGACCTAGGAGGCACTTGCACAACGCGATAAATCGTGACTTCCCCTCTTGATAGTATAGCATTTATCCTAAATGTGATCACGCTCGCTAAGCATCTAGATCACTAAACCGGAAAGCCCTAAGGAAACCTTTGCCTTGATCTCCATGGGCTCGCCCCGAATTCTTCGGAGCTCGATCATGTCAACATGTGCACCAAGTCGATCACCATGATCTTGTGGTCATCCATGCCACCTAGCTCCTCATCTCATGTTGTTGCTCTTGTTTACATTCACTTAGAAAATCCATTAGCAACAAGGTTTGTCATCAATTAGCCAAAACCACAAAGGAGCTTTTAGAAGTATAGGAGTTGCTACCAGAGGCGTTAAGTTCACATATATAGCTACGTTTCACATGTGGTAGATGTGGCTATGGCAGAGGCGCTAACTTCAACAACTAGGTTGCAATTGTGTATAGTTTCAATCAGATTGCATGGAAGTTATTAGTATGATGCAAGATGGAGGTTTCTCTGCCACAATAGCGGCAGCAATCTATGATATGTGTCAAATTGTAATACCCAATTTTAAGGAAACCAAATATACACCATATGTGAGCCCTGGATGTCAATTCTCACATACAGCTACAAATAAAGGGTAGTATCAAGTCAAAATGCTTAAAATTATAACGCACTTAGTATACAAGAGATATACCCTTAGATAGCAATCAGCGGAAAGACAACTCTGATCTTCAAGTAAGAACTCCACTCCACTGGATTGAACTTACTGGTTGATCACAAGCCTAAACTTCTCCTGAGGTGTTGGGGAAAATAGCAAGAGTGAGTCCATGTTGAACTCAGCAAATATAACATGGGTAATGAGGTTCAAAAGGATGACACTGGTTTAACTATGGTAAGATTTTGTTGAGTCAAATTTTAATCTTCAAAAGCAAGAAGATACGCATAAACTCAATTGAAACCACAATATCATATGAATCAACATGTTACCTCAGAATTAACCATTGTCAAGTCTGTGTACTATTTCCTCAGTTTTTTGGGCCACCCTTTTAGTGGGCATGAATGATATATCGGTTTAAACTCTGTGTAGAGGCGTACACTATCACCGTGAGTCATAATTTCCAAATGCCCAGGGGTCACGATTCCTAAAGAACCAAAAACCATATAAAGCCACCCATAGGTTCATCTAACAAGCTAGGGCCACAAGGTTATCAGTGTAAGAATTAATATGGCACAATTCCCTCACAGCTATAGACAAGGACAAAGGTCGTCCTATACCCAACTCGCAGACCTCTAACAAGCTAGAAAAGGTCCTATGAATGACTAGAGCTAGAGCCATGTAGCCCTCACAGTTGTACAGTAAGTCCCAGCTTTTGCCGAAGGATAAGTCCTCAAGGGCCAAGAGCATCATAAAAAAGCATATTTGTTGCATAGATCCATTATTCAATATTCACATCACAATTATTTAGTTTGAGCACTAGCAATACTACCCATATGCATAAATAACCCATTAGTAAGGGTGTAAGGTAATAATTACTAGGTAAATCCTTAGGGCGATCAAATTAGACACATGCAACATGACTAAATTATTTAGTGGTGAGTAGGTAGCTAGGATGATCCATGCTATACTCGCCTTAAACTTATATCCTTCTTCAAGTTCAAACCTTCGTAGAGCTTCTCCTCGATCTCCAACTTTTTTTTTGATTGCCAACGCAAAACTCACCGACTGACACATTCATAGAGCACCACACAAGCATCCAAACAAACACAACGAGGCAAACAATAGACTAAATTAGAGCAGCACACCAATCATAATAAAATAGATAGAAAAAACTTTTAAAACCAATCTATTCATTACTACGATTACACATATGCGAAAATCACTCTAATCGGAGCTAAAATGAAAGTTATGATTTAAAAAAGTTTTCCTATTATGAAAGAATGAATTAAATATAAGCTCAAATTTTAAAGGCAACATATTAAGTGCAAACCAACTACTAGAGAGGTGGGAGGGGGGATTTGCAAAAGTGCAAGTGTAATTACACTTTTGCAAATCTCCCCTTCTAACTCTCGCCCACAGTTGGTTTGCACTAGATACGTTCCCAAATTGAAAAGTGGCAAATAGTCCTAATAGTGACACTATCATGTAGATTAAGAGATTATGAATCAAATGTAACTTGAACGGACTAAAACGGAGTTAAAACAAAGATTTTATAAGCATTTGAAAATCAGTGGCAAAACTGTAAATACTGGGGAACGTATTTTGAACCCGAATATGATGAACTACGCTTTCCAGACATGAAAACGTTTGTCAAAAAAAAGCGCTAAGGATGCATGTTGCAGATTGAGGAAAACCAGGGGCTGCTTAACATATTTACCCCGCGAATGGGTACGGGTGAATCCCGTCCGTCGGATCGAGATTGGAGAGTCAAGATTAGATTAGGGAGTTGGGAGGCGGCGCTATTAGCCGGAGTTGGGGGAGGACGCAGTGGATGGCCATGGCCAGCGGCGAGGATCTCGCCGACATTCGTCGATTCGGCGACATAGGCCTCCGTTTGACAAGGGAACGGTACAAATTGAAAGAGTAGGCAGATGCTAACTCAAACAGAGGTCCGGGGAGAGCAACAACGACACGGAGGTGACGCGCGGCTCGAATCAGCGGCTCAAACTCACCGGCGAAGCTACGACGACGACGTCAACACAGAAGAGAGCGGGAGGGGGAGATATAGCGCGGTACCGGCCGCTTTCTTACCAGCTATCAGAGCTCGGGGAGCAACTCGAGGCGATGGCAAGGCAGCGGAGAAGGAGATCGACGCGGCGGCGGCAGCTCTAGTGTTTCGGCTGCTTTTGCGAGCTCGATTGGAGGCGGCGGCTTACGCTAGGGCTGGGGTAGGGCAGTGCAGCATAGGAGCTTGCTATTTATGGGGGAAGGCATCTGGTCCAAGCAAGGTAACCCGGGGTTCGTGGGATTGAGGCGGCGGTGGAGTCCGGCTGCGGCACGGCGAGAGGTTGGGGATGCCCCTGACGAGTGGGCCCAGCGTGGCAGCGGAAGAGAGAGGAGAGGGGCGCTGCGTGTGCGGGCCCGGTCGGATTAGCGCTTGGCTACGTGCCTGCGTGGGAGGAAAGGCTGAGCGGGCCAACTAGAAAGAGGGAGAGCGCGAGCGGGCTGGCCAATGGCCTCGGCTGAACGGGCCAAAGGAGAAGAGGGCAGGCCGGTTGGGCCAGTTCGGCCAGAAATGAGAAAAGGAGAGAGGGAGATAAGTGAATCCTTTTTCTTATTTCTCAAAAAAGTGAATCCTTTTTATTTTTATTTTTTGAGTTTTACAAAACCTCTTCAAATGGATTTTGAAATCCCTTTCAAGAATAATCTGAAATATTTTGATTTGTAAACAAATCCACACATTAAAAACATAATATGCACCATCATGTATGCTCAAGCATGTTGTTAAACCCTATGATGAATTTTAATTTAATAAAAAATATTGTTTTCCCTATGTTCTGATGAGCACAAAAATTCATAAATAGATCATTTAACTTTATTTTTGAAAGTGAAAATTTTGGGGTGATACACAAATATTGAAAATAATTTGATGTGATTTCCGCTAGTAATTATGATCGAGACGTAATTCCATTAGATAGTTAGCTAGGAAAGCTTTATGAGGAAACACCTCTCATATGTGGATAAGTGATCTCGCTTCCTTTATCTTACAAGTGCGAATCAAGAGGATTTGAATGCAATTATAGAACGAAAGATCAATGAATTATCCTAAGTGCTGAAATTGTACATACACTAGCATGACAAGCCACATTCTCCAATTTTTCTTACTCTACACAACAAAACTATATGCCAAAGCAAAGTTTGTATCCTGTAGAATACATAGGAGAAGGCCGGTAAGGTGAATAGTTTCAGTTTTAAGCACGTTTAGCCGGTCAAAACAAAAATGAGCTAGAAGCAACTGTTCTTGCCTTTGTTCGCGTTCAGTGTCACAGCAGCAAACCAACTTTCAACCCTCCATGTATTTCGCTTTAAAGTGTCTTAAAGAAATTCGTAGCTCATGGAACGTTCTAGAAACTGTATTAAGGGAGATTGTCACGTCTTAGCAGAATCCACTAGTACTATTCCGCTCAAGCAAAGAGGTCCCTTTGCTACAATGAGAGAGGCGAAAAGGGGACGACCTCTGCGACAACGGGCGGTGCCGGCAGAGGAGGCCGTCTTCCTTGCCTCCGGCGACCTTTTTGGCGTCGGGAGGTGGGGGAGCCATCGACCTCCGCCTGGCTAGGTAGGTTAGGTCCTAGATTGTCTAGGTTTCAGTTTCTGGGCGGCGATGGTGAGGTGGCGGCGCCGTCGACGTCGTGGAATAAGTCTCTCCAGCCCCACCCCCGCCTTACCCGCGTTCACTCCGTCACCGTTAAGGGGTTTGTGAGGGTGGGGTTCGCGGGATCCAGTGCTTCCGCGGAGGTTCCGACACCGGGGACTTGTAGCCACCGCCTGATTTGTCCGCGTCTGGCGGCGCCAACGATGAAGGTGGTGACGCGACTCAACATGAAGGGTGGAGCGGCTGCGGGCCCTAAGGCGTGCGGGTGTGTGGATTTGGGGGCTTCTTCCATCTTCTGATGGCGACCTCAGTTCCTGGGCCATGGTGGAGGCATGGGGTGCGTCCCCGGCCGATGGTCTACAACGGTGTTCCTCTCGCCTTCACAGGTGAGATTCTCATGCGGCTCTTATCAAAGCTTTCAAGAGATGGTGCCTTCCGTGGTCCTCTGTCAGGCTCCGGCGTTGTCTTCTTCGGCTTCGGGTTCCTGGTATCGGTAGTCGTCGGCTAGTCAGGGGAGCAGGGAGGCCTTCAGGGGCTTCGTTGTGTTTTTTCTTTTCTAGAGGCTTCTCAACAAGTTCGGATGAGATAACTATGCTTTGGATACTTTGCGTTTTGTACTGGTGTGTACGGTGTCTGTGTACGCTTTTCTTAACTTTTAATACAGTCTCGGCCGTCCTAGCACACAGCCGAAATCGCGCTCGCTCTCCTTCAACATCGCCGAGACAGCGTGCTAGCTCCGACTTCACGCCACGGCCGCCGCTGAAGCCGCACGCGAGCGCTGGAGCTGCGCCATCCTTCATCGGCGCTCCTCTCCGTCGTTCCGAACCCAAACACCATCAACACTAACCAGCACAAGATGATGTCACAAATTTGCATGGGCCTCCAGCGCTGACTTGACCTAACCATCGCGTTGGCCCGGATCAGACCCATGTGCCTGGCCCGGATCAGACCCATGTGCCTTTTTTTTCTTTATATTAGATTTTGTCATTTTTTTCTGTTTAAAACAACGATCTTGTAAAATCCGTATAATCAAATAACAGAAAACCCAAAAAGAAACAAACAAACTAAAATCCTATAGAATAAACTCGTTACACTCAATCTACATTCTAAAAACCACTAGTAGCAATTTTTTGTTTCGGCTTGCTTGCTTTGCTTCTACTACATCTGTAGCTTCAGCTTAGCGGCCACTACGATTACACCAGCACTATGGAAATGAGAAAAAGAAAGAGAGTACTGCCTCGGTCTAGAAAAAGGAATACAATTTAAACCATTTAAAGTTTAATCAAATTTATAAAAATAATTTGATATTTATGCCATTAACTAAATATATTTAATAAAGAATATATTAATACTTATTTGGTGGCACAAATATCGGTACTTTTCTATATAAATTTTGTCAAGCACAAATGTTTTGACTTAGTATTACGCTGGACTGTATTCTTCTCTACATGGAGGAATGATACGGACACACCAAACATCCAAAAAAAAAATGAAATCATCGTTCCTCTGTCGAGGACAATACAATTTCATTGTAGTTGCAAGGCAAATCATTTTTATCTAACAAATTTTGTGTTAAAAAGTGTTAATACTTATGATAGTACCTAAATATTATTATATATTTATTGTAAAATATATGTTTTTATGGTATACATATTTAAAGGCAGTAGCTCAATTTTTTTCTTGGTCAAATTTGACCGATGCTATTTAGGAGGGGAGCGTTTAGAGGGGCTTTCATCGGTTTCGCCACCATAACAACGTCGCTGAGCAGACGGAGGCCTAAAATTAATCATGGCTCGGTGACTCCTTCTATGCAAATCCGATTAGATTTAAATAAGGCTTGATACATGCGTAGTTAATTAGAAATTAAATTAAATTCTACGGACGTGTGGTGCGAGAGTGCCTGTGATTTTGTGAGAGATTTTAAATTTTAATATTTCTGGACGTGTGTACCGGTTCAAATGGTTGGACAAACAAACCGCGAACGGAGACGTCAACTCGTCAGGGAAGACTAGCCCGAGTGCCGAGTGGGGCAAGACCGAAAGCGAGGCGCACGACAGTCGGGACCCGCCACCCCCGTCCTCCTGGCTCCCTCCGCGCCACGCCACGTCGTTCCGGTGGCCACGTCGCCGCGGCGACCGCCGACCTCCCGCTGCTCCCGACTCTTCTCCACCTCGCTCTCCCTTCTTCAACCCCCGACACCAATCACCAACACCAACCCCGAACCCCGGTCCCGGCGGCAGCAGTACAACTGCAGGCAGAAGCTTCCCAAATCCTCTCCCCTCCCCTCTCGCGCCTCCGACCTGCCTCCAGCCGCTTCCCGCGCCTCCCCTCCCCGCGCTTTTTACCTTTGCGGTGGGGCACTCCCGGGTAGTATTATATAACCCGCGCCTCCGGTGAGGTTCGATCCAAGTCCATGGGGCTCGAAATGGAGGTCATGTCTGAGGCTGTTCCTAGTACCGCTGTGCCTGCGGCGGCGGCGAGGGAGCACGGGGTGGATATTTACCCGCTCACCCGCTACTACTTCGGCGCCAGGGACGCCGCCGTCGCCGCCGCCGCCGGCGTGCCCCGCGGCCTCGAGACCGCCGCCGACCGCGCGCTACGGCTCAAGGCAAAGTGAGTGCCCGCTCCCTGTCTTCGCAACGCAACTGCCGTTGTCCTGGTTTCGCCCAATCGAGTAACCCGCTGAATAAATGATCGTAGTTACTGAAAAAAATAGTACTAATCCTCTGCCTATGCAGCTTCGCAGCGCACGGGCTCCGCACCAGCGTCCACGGCGTGCTCCTGGTACCTCCACCATCTTTGCCTCTGCTACTCTGATTAGCTCTGAGCAATTTCACATGTGGCCACGATCGTTCTCGAATGATCTTGATGTAACCGTACACCAGCAGCAACAGCAAGCGCCCGGTGTTCTGAATTTTGGCCGCTGGTTTGTTTCGTTGCAGGTGGTGCTGTTCGATCACCCGCACGTGCTGCTGCTGCAGGTCCGGAACTCCTCCTTCCTGCTCCCTGGAGGCCGCCTCAGGCCCGGCGAGGAAGGTAGGCGTTCGTTCATACAGTTGTGTGTACCTGGCTGCAATTTTCAAGAATTTGCCTACTGTACCCTGAAATTTCCTGCACTGGATGGAGGCTTGATAGGTTTGTTCTTGTTCGTTTGCTGATTGCGTTTCAGAGGTCCAAGGGCTCAAGCGCAAACTCTCCAGCAAGCTCTCCTTTGTCGATGATGACCAGGGCATTCAAGAAGAGGATGACTGGCAGGTAACCATCGTGTACAGAAATGTTACCAGTTCAGTGATAGGATGGCTGAAATGTTCCACCCTTTTCTCACGTTGATGATGGTTGACTAGATTGGGGAGTGCATTGGGATGTGGTGGAGATCCGAATTTGAGGCCATCCCATTTCCATACATGCCTCCAAGCTTCCGTGCACCGAAGGTACAGAATTTTGGCATATCTAGAATACCTAATCCACTAGTTAATTTTACTCTCGTCACCATTGTGCCAACCTGAGCGTGTGAGTCCTGTTTTGCCCTGAAGGAATGCATCAAGCTGTTCCTGATCAGGCTGCCGATGTCTCGGCGGTTCATCGTGCCCAGGAACATGAAGCTCCTGGCCGTGCCCTTGTCCCAGATTCATGGCAACGCTCAGGTATGTATAGGAATTCTGCGCCACAGTCCAAAGGTTTTATGTGTAGTTCAGAGCCAAACTTCCTCTTTAACGTTCATATGATCGCCATGTGCAGGTTTACGGTCCAATTATATCCGGCATTCCGAATCTACTGTCCAAGTTCTCCTTCAACGTCATCAGTGACTGAAATGTGGAAACCAGAATTTTGAGGGTTTAGTAGACACATATTTCGTTGATCGTTGTCATAGAGCAGTATGCGATATCGATGGAAGCATGTATTGATTGAGAAGTAGCTCATCCGTTGTGTTTGTATAACGTATTTCTCCTCCTCTGGCTGATTATTTAGATGTATACTGTATGTGTTTCTTGCGACATGTGTTTGACCGCGACAGGAAGGTTCAGTTCTGTACAATATCTCATGTTGCTTACCGACAGCTTGTCACTTATGTTGTATAACGTTATAAAATTTGTATGGCTTGTAGCCTTGTACAATGTACATTGATATGTATTGCACAGTGTTTCTTCTGATATTTTTTTACCATATAAAGATTAATCACTTACGCACGATAGTTGTATTACTGTGTCTTACAATCTGGATATAGCAGTATATATAGCACACAACTCATTTAAAGTTGAAAAAAACGTCATGGCCTCTAGTTCTTTTTTCACAACATAGGTCAGTTACAAGCTATACCACTACACCAGAAGTAACACAACAAGAACCACCAGCTGAGCAGAACAACATAAGTACTCATCTTGAGATGATCACTATCTATAACAAGACGCCTTTACACCTTGTGCTGCTGAAGCCCGTTCCACTGTCTGACCAAGGCTGGGCGGGTTCTCTTGTGCTGAACCACACCCTCCCAAGGCTCTGCTTCAGTGCACCCTGAAACAGTGAAGCAACAACTAGATTCGATTGACGAAGAACTTGAGGCAAACTTCAGCAGGTTTAACGACTAAAAAGGACTCAGGAGTACTCCAGCAGCTTCACACGGCACGATAACAGTATAATACTACTAGCATACAGGGTAGGATGAAATGCCAAGATAACATGTTCTCCATGCTAATGGAGTCAACCATTGAACCCGTGTTCCCAGCTTTACTTCTGTGGGAAGTTTAACTACCGTAGCGCAGTTCGGCTTGCCCAGGAATCCTCTGTAGCTTGTACTTAAACACCTTGGAGCCTGGTTGGCCTTCTCTCCAGCAATCCACAACACTATATAGCCCATCATATGTGAACATTGGGGTTTCTTCGCCCCTTGAATGATTGCCTTCCTCTCTGCTCAGACCTTTAAATCTGTGAATCACTCGGACAGGAGTTTTTGTTCGGATGCAGTTCTTCAAGGCTAGGTTACCCTTCTCAAGCTTTTGATCCCCAACACCCTTCTTACCAGAAATCTTTCCTCCAGAACCGGTGTATACCAATTCACCAGACCTCGATAGCTGATCAGGATAACCCTCCAGAAGCAACGACAGGTTACGACACTAACTGCAATAAGCACACTATATTTATCTCTTGTGGTGTCTATGCCTCCCTGGTATGGGCGGTGGAGACCAACAATGTTCAGCTCAACTCTGTAGAAAAACTCATCACCAACTTCAATTCCAGGCACGTTTCCAACAATAGGCCCATGTTGAGTAAATCCTTGAGTTTTCTTGATTAGATCAGCAGCTCCAAGGTCAACTCTTTCTAGGTAACTTCAATGAGTGTTGTTTCACAGCTTGTGTTATAGCCCTGCGTATAAACTCAAACCTCCCGCGCATCATCTTGACCTTGCTCCTAGCATCCACATTCTGGACACCATATTTTTCTTCATGAGCAGCTAGTGCCTTCAGAATTTCATCTTCTATGTTAGATGGCAGCATAGATTTCTTTACATTTTCCTTTCCCTTGGAACCAAAGGAGTTCCTACTTGTGGCAGCAGCCTCTCTATCTGTCCGGGGGCACTTGTTCTCAGATGTGGAAGCCTGCACAACTCGATGTTTGACAGACCCAGCAGTATCCTCAGAACTATTCGTGATCACACACCTTCCATGTTCAGTCTTTTTGATCTTGAAAAAGGGTCTAGGATGAGAGTCTGGAGCAGATTTCTGAATCAATTTGGCAGGCCTAACTTCTTTTCGAGGTGCGCACATGACCTTATCTCTCCTCATAGCACCTTGACCAGACGTGCCCGGTGCAACACCAGAAATTGCCCTGTCCATCTTAGTACTGACCAGATGTTCTTTGGAAGGACCTTCAGACAATGATTGAGCAAGAGCATTGGAAGAACTCCCTGCAGATTTGATCACCACCTTGACACCTTTCGCAACCACACATGATGGTCTCTTCTCCTGACTTTGCAAACTGATTGCAGGAACAGAAGGCTTGTCTCTACAAGACGCAGATTCATGCAGAGCAACATTGGTACAACTTTGAGATCCTTGAGGCTTTACCTTGGGTGCAGCAATCTTGCCTTCAACGAATTCCTCCTTGTGTGCTGCTCGATCAGTACGAGCTGCATTGCATGGAACAGCTGCAATCTTCATGGCATGTTGTTCTGCTGCTGAAGCAGAGCAATCTGTAGCCACCACTTCTTCTCTGGTAATGGCAAGTGCACTTCAGTGCTGCCTCCTCCAGCAACTAGAGACGCTCTGGGCCTCCCGCAGCCAGGTGGGAAGCGGCGAATGGCGTAAAGGCTCAGATGATCTCTGCAGCTCAGCCTCCAGACCGTGATGACCGCTGTCAGCAATTCGAGTGGAGACAACCTCAGCAGACGACTTCACCTGCATCACGCTCGAACCAGCCTTGCATACTGAAAGAGGAGGAGCCGTCTTCTTCAGTTCATCGGAAATACCGTCGGCGAGTGCAACCACGTTTCTCGAATCGTCGTCCGCGGCGACGACCGGAGCGGCGGCGTCCCTCCGGCATCCGGGCGCGGAACGGCGCGTGGCCGACAACACTAGCCTCCGCTTGGGCGGCGGCGCCGGCGGGAACGCGGCCAAGCCCATGCCCCTCTTCCTCCCCGTCCCCGCGTCGCCGCCCCCCTTCTCCTCCACGAAGTCGAGACGCCTCTTGCCGCCCAACTCGGCGACTCCCTTTCCCTTGTCGCTGTCGGCTCGCGCCACCCCAGGCGCGGCGTCGCCCGCAGCCACCGGCGCCGCGTCGCGCGTCGCCACGCCGCTGCCGTACCGCGTGTCCCGAGCAGTACCCCGCAGCACCCCGTCCGCCTCGCCCCCGCCGCCGCTGCGGGTCTCGCCTCTTGAAGGCGGAGGAGGGCGAGGAGGAAGGCAGCGGCGGCTGTCCCCGACGACGCCGAGCTGCTGGGCCCGGGGTTGCCCCTGCGAGTGCGAGGCGGAGGTCGGCGGCGCCCTCGTAGGCACCACCCGGTGGCGCGCTGCGTCGAGCATCATCTCTTGCAAGTCCATCCCGGACCGACCCTGAACGCCGCCGCCTGCAAGTCTGTGACCTGAGCACAAAAACACCCCCAAAGCCCCACTAATCAGCCACCATTTTCCACACGGAAATCGCCACGCACGGCGGGGCAAGAGACAGAAGGGAAGCAGAAGCAGGAGACAAGCGGGTGGAACCACGGAGGCGAGGACTGACCTTGACCTTTCGTTTTCGGAGCCGGCGGCGGACGGCGAGGTGGTGGCAGTGGCGGAAAAAGAAAGGCAGGCAGGGTCTCGTCTCGCCTCGGCTCGTTCTTCGAGGAGGAACAGCCACGGGGGAGCGCTGCTGCTGCCCGCTACCGCCTGGTCGGGTCAAGTCTGATGGGACGTGTCAGGCCGGAGCAGAGCCACGGCTCAGGTCCGTCGGACTCGCACTCGTACGAACTGCGCCGGCTCGCGTCGGCTCCTCTATGGGAGTCGGAGCAACGCAACGGCTAGCTGATCTCGCTGGCTGGAGCTTGATTCGACGATCCATTCGTGCTTTCGTAGTTCGTTTAACTTTTTTTTTTTACTTTAACTTTAATTACTCGTTTTATTTAAAAAATTTGAACAAAACTAATTAAATTTAAGTTATTCTCGAAGATCTTTGATTAATAAAGCAAATTACAATAAAAAAAAGATATTTTAAAGAAATTTTTAAATAAAATAAAATGGTCAAATTTAGGATAAAAAAATCAAACGAAATACAATTTAAAACAGACTAGTAAGAGGCATGAAAAAAGGGCTACATTCAGTGGCGGAGCCAGTGTCGTCCGACTGGGTATGCCAAAGGCGTGAAAGTGGGGGTCGGGGCCTCAGAGGTGGTGGCGGCAAGCGACTGTTGGCCGGCGACGGAGTGGGGGTCGACCAAATCTTGTTATGCCTTGGCATACAGGGGCATATCCCTGGCTCCGCCACTGGCTACATTGTGATTGATTGTTGCCTCGAAATCGTCATCAAGTCAATTTTTGTTTTATATTCATAAATCGCCCATTTGCTGTAGTAAGCTAAATTTTAGTCTACTTAGCTAAATTTTGCGAGCCGAGCTACAACCAACCACAGACGCTAGCTGCTCGTGGGTGAAAAAAGGCTCGTTCGAAGTGTTACACCTCCCAATCCCTTCCTAATGTGTGCAAGGACGCGCACACTTGTGTGTGCGTGTGTTGTGGTGTGAGTGTGGCGTGTGTTTGTGGCGTCCTCGTTGTACCATCTCAAAAAAAAATATAGCCAAAGCAGGTTACTAATGCGTTTCCTAGCGTTCAACATACTTATAGAAATATAGTCCTCTCTCTTATATAAAACTACTCTCCCTATCAAATATATCCATACGTTGCAATGAGACATATAAGGACGCAACTTGAAAACTTGTTAAATTCAATAACCACAACTTTGTTCAAAATACAATGAAAATCTAACTCTATTTGGTGCTCGAAGATTCGTTGGCCTCTGTTTCTGTAACTCGTATGGACACAATAGGGCTAAAGATGTATCTAGTGATCTTATGGTGCGTTTCAATGTATTTAGGAAGTTATGGTTGCACCATGCAACACATGCTTCTATTTTATTATATTATCGTGGACATAAAAGAGATGGATCATGAAAAATATCAAGTCTAAAATATTATATTCAAAGAAGATTTTTTATTTTATATCACCAAGAAATATATAGTTTTATTTCCCAACAAGCATATGAACATTGTATTTCTTTCTAGTGCTAAAGCAGAGTACCATGCCATCACCCACGCCATCACCGAGTGCTCCTGGTTGCGCTAGCTTCTCTAGGAGCTCCATCTACCGCTACACTCCTCCATGGTTGTCTGCTGTGACAATTTCAGTACTGTATACATGATAGCAAACCCCGTCTGTCACCATCAGACCAAGTACATTGAGATCGACATTCACATCGTCCGTGAGAAGGTCGTCCTTGGTGAAGCTCGTGTTCTCCAAGTGTCGTCCTCGCATCATTTCATGGATATCATGACGAAGGGCCTACCTGTACAATTATTTACTGATTTTCGGTCGAGTCTTTGCATCCATGGTCCTCCCGCTACTACTGCAGGGTGTTTTAGTATGTGTATATCTGGGGTCCAATTGTAACCGTAGCCGTGTGTAACTAACCCCTCCCTAATGGGTGTGAGGTGTTCTCTCTATTCCTTTGCACTCCCTTGTTCTCTTTGGTATGACTTTTCATTCTTTTCTCTTCCATGGCATTTTGCATGCCATAATTGCTAGGGAATAAATGACAAGTAATTTAAGTATGAGAGTTTCATGTGCTTCTGCTAAGCTAGGATGTAAACACAAAGCCAAGGATATTATTTGCAGAATCTGGCTATATTGATTTGTTTAGAAAAGGCTAGTTTAGTGACACTTTAACCTAAGCTCCATCCAAACCCTAGAATACAATGCAGATATACACATTCTATGATGTAAATAGGAAAGACATTAACATATACGGCACTCAAACTAGACAATCGAAAAGTCCGATGCAATCTAATTGGAGTTTTTAAACGAAAGAAGGATAGATGCATATGCATCAATATTACAAAACAGATCATAGTAAAATTAATGTACTAGAAACTGCTATTGTAGTAGGACTAGAATTTTAGGTTGTCTATATAGGATCAGGCCCTATACTCAGAACATGAGTTGTTATGTATGGATAATAGAGTTCAAAGAATTCCTGACAGCTAGTATTAAATCCAAACCATCACAAATTCTTAACTAGTGATGGAAGCATCACTTTTATGTGAAACAAAAAACTACATTGCTTTATATGTGGCACCATAGGTTGATATGAGTCATCATATATAGAGTATGACACTAACTCAACCTCACTTGTTCTCTGCAAAACGAGAAAGAAATGATCGTTGTTAGATGAAAACTTTTTAGTAGGATAGAATGGCATACATTTTGTCGCATGTTTATTAGAGAGAGTGAGAAAAAGAAGCTATAGAGTCATACCTCAGGCATTAATCCATCTTCATCCATGAAAATCTCAGTCACTGGGTCCTCACCAGTGTGAGACATTAATCCGTCTTCATCCACACAAACCTCAGTCACTATATCTTTTCTAGACTGATCACCTGGATAATGTATCTCCAATGGTTTTAGAATGAATGAATGGAGAAATCTCTTCTAGACTCATACTTTTCATATCTGAAGTTGGTTGGGTATGAAACTACATGAAAATACTTAAATTATCATATACTCACACTATAGTAAAACAACATAAAAGACAAAGGTACAGAAGCAATGCTAAAAAAATGGGGCTTGGACCTAAAAAAATTACAGAAAGACATGTACGAAGCCATACCTAGGACTACAATTCAACAAGATCAAGAAAGTTGCTAAACTTCTCATTTCTGATGTTATTTTCTCAAGTGGTAATGCAGTACAGAAGATAGTCTCCAATTCAAACAACTTTAGGACAATTTGCGAGGGTGAGGGTGAGGTACAAGACAGGTTGCGGTGTTGCTGGGTGCTTGGGCCTTGCGGGGGCGAGCGCGACGTGTGAGTGCGGAGGGAGGGGGTGGATGGCTAGATGCGGGAGTGGGGGGTCCGACAGTAGCCAAGGCGTGCAGGGCCGTGATGTTGAAGCATCCGCAGACAAAAAGTAGAATTTAGGAAAATATTAATAATAATACAAACAAATTAAGGATTTATCTTTCTCATCATGTCTAATGGAACTTGGTGAGCCTACAAATTAATAATTTGTCTGTCTCATCAAGTGTGAGGGTGTGTTTGGAAGGGTGGCCGTAGGCAGCGTGGCCTAGGATCCAGGCCGTGGCCTGCCACGGCCTGGAGGTTTTGGGCCACCCTTCCATGTTTGGCGTCTAGCCCAAACAAGCCTTGCCTTTGCCAAGTTGTGGCCGTGTTTGGTGGCGGGCTAGGCTGCACAGCTGTTGGCGGTCCTTAGAAACTATTTTTAACCGCCAATATGTTATTAAAATAAGTAGTAGGTAGAGCTTTAAACTAACATTTCCACAAGTTTTGATGTATACTTGACTTGCAGGTATGGTACGTGGAAATGCACAAAAACCATAAAGAAAGCGCATTCTAGAATTCGTATTCAGAGAAGGCGCAACCAAAAGAAGAAGAGAAGCCCACCTTTGTACAAATCTGGGCCTGATCGTAATCGCAGGAGAGGTCGAGGCCTAGAGGGGAACCGACCACGCGAAGGCGGTGGCTAGAAGGGCCCATCAGGGGACCGGCTGCCCCCCAGTTGGCTCATTCCAGGCCCAGCTTTCTCAGGCGGTTCCCCCACGTCGGTTTTACCTCCTTCCATATTTGTTGGCACCGAAACCGACCATCTTGCGCTATAAAAGAGAGGGTGCTCCTCTATTCTCAACACACAACATCATTCAGAGCCAGTCACCTCACCTCTCACTTGTATTCTTTAGATTAGTTTTAGTAGTAGAGCAAGGCAAGAGCTAGTAAGGAGAGCTTGTCTCCTTGGAAGAAGAAGAACACCTTGGTATGAATACAATGCAGTTCTCTTCCAAGTTCAAGTTCTTATCTTATTTATATAGCAATGCATATGAACTAGAGTATAGTCTTGTTCATGTTATGATCATGATATATGAACTAGCATATACTTTATGTGTCATGTTCTTGACATGTTCATCGTTGTTCTTCTTTCGACTTAGTATGAATAGAGGAAGAACTAGGGATGAGATGATGGTTCGTCGTTCCTTCTCGGTTGCTCTTAACCTAGCCTGTCAATCCGAAGGGTTGGGGTCCTAGGGGGTTAGGAGTTGTTTCCAATTACACGGGCGTGGTGACCGGGTATACGGAGATCGGCGGATAGGTGGGTACCCCAAGGGTAGAGGGGTAGGTGGGCAGGTGGTGACAACACTGTCTATCCCAAGCACTCTCCCACGTTCGGGTATTCAGTAGGAGTTTGTAAAGTCTCTATCGGCTGGCAGACCAGCTGCGGGGATCTCCCTGTCATCCCAGACCTAGTCCTGATGTTAGACATGCTAGTTAGATGTTTACTAACAGTTCTTTGCATAGTTATATATGACCAATGACTGCTCAATTAGACATATTCTTTTATTCTTTGTTTCTCTTTTATCCTTGAGGTTGGCTCAGATGTGTGTGTCCACTATCTTTGAACCATGATTTACCCCTACCTATGTTATGTCTACCTTTGCACCTCAATAAGTGATCATGTTTATACCAAAGCTAGATGCATTCATCCTAACCTCCTATGAGAAATTATAAATATGACACCCCCTGAATACTCACGGGTTAAAATGCTACAATGATAGTTCTGTATGCTTGCGGATTTATTGTAAATTCATACTGAGCTATCATGATTGGCGTACCTAAGTACCATTACCTAAGAAATGTAATTCTTGTGCACCCCATGGCGCCATGCTACAAGATTGCATCCTTGTAAGTAATGACGATTAGAAAGACCAATCTGACACTTCTAACTATTATTACCAGAATTGCAATACCTTGGCCAGCGCAGTTAAGGGCCGAGAGTTACTCCTCTGACGTAATGGTGGTTAGGTATGCCAGCACACGTTTCTAGCACTGTTACTAGGGATGGACTTTTAGTCTATCTTTTGTGACGACATTAAGAAACGCCAACTACAGCCTCCAGGAACTACCACCATCCACCAGCAGCACAACCTTGCCCCCAATTTTTTTGCCTCAACTTCAATGTATGCATGAACACATCATAGGCAAATGTTTCCTGATTTTGGCCTCAACTTTGGTATAAGATAGATGAACTAAAAATGTACATTTCTTTGATGGCTAGAAGAAAATAGAAAGACAAACAAAAAACAAACAAGAACCACATATAAACTCATGCCGGCCCCAGGGGACATGAATAAAAGCCATCATCTCAAGGATTAGTTACAACACACCACTGATTCATAACAATTAGGCCACAGGCATAGTAACAAGAGCATAAAAAGTTTTAGGGATTAGATACAACCACCATCACAGCCACCATCAGCCTCAAGGCTTGTCATCATCGAGAATGGAACATCACAGACACTTGTTGCACCTAGAAAGTCCAAACCTTATGGAAACAACAACAACAAGCAGTGTGGCAATGGCAACATTTTTGCAGTAATCAATCTTACCATGAAGGAAGATAGGTTGGAGCAAAGGGGCAGACTCAATGTCATCATGGAAAACAGGTTGGGATGCAGATGACGAAGGAAGAGCTCTTGCATTGAATTCTCTAAGAGCAAGATCATAGTTGTCATACTGTTCATAAACTGCCCCTACTCCATAAGAACATATTGACTACAATCAGCCATGTTTTTTCTCCTAGAAAACAACATACCAATGGCCCATAGTAGTTGTTGAAAAAATATAAGATGGCCTCAGATAAGCAAGTAGTACATAGATGGATACAAAAACAAGATAGTGTCCTTAGCTATAAAAGAATTGGCATGTTATGTTTGCATACTTCACATATGGCTGCACAGAACAAGAGGGCGTTCTTGAAAGGGTGGCTCAGAACTCATGGCTGTCATGGAACCCATGACCACATCCATCTTGTGCCATCATCCAAAGGATCACTTTGTTGTTGCAGGGGATGGATGTCAGCCACGGTTTTGATGATAGTCATGACATATAAGTAGTGAAAAGTAGATGAAATCACAATTGCAGCCATCTCCATAATGATGTGCATCATTGGCCATCTCATAGCACTAGAAAATAGGGAAGACAACCATGAACATATAAGTCATTGTAGATAAGAGTCATTGCCTCATCCAAGGAAATAAAACTGAAACAACCCATGGGCAAGGAACTTGAAGATCTACAATATGGTTGGGAACCAATTGTAGATCACAAGCACCTTGCTTATGAGTAGCACCACTAGTTATAACAAAGTATGTTGACATCATAGGCTAGACTACAACTTGGCCTCAACATAATCTGAAAAACTCATGGCTGCCATGGAAACAATGGGCACATCCATTCCTGCCTTCATCTAAAGGACCACTTTGTTGTTGCAAGGGATGGATGTCTCTCACGGCTTTGATGTCAGTCATGCAAAAAATCCCAATCAATAATCTTTTGCTTCATTGGCCATCTCAGTAAGAGCAAATGGGACACAAATGTATTAAAAGCACAACAAAATCCAGGAGATCTCAGAGGTACTATGCAGACAACATGTCATGATAACCAACATTGGTGGCCTAACACAACTCATACATTCAAGATCACAGTTGGCATGGAAGCATGTGAGACATCCAACCCAAGACAACAACATTTTCTTAGGTATGGATGTCTCACATGTTTTCATGACAACCATGAGAAAATAAATAGAATGAAGCCATTTGTAGGCACCATGGATTTTTCATCATGGGCCTCCAAACAAATTGAATCAAGTATAGGACAACATTGTTGCTGAGTGGATTCAGTAGACAATTAGGCCTCAGCTAAACATATACAAGTACATTAGTGCCATGGAATCCATATGGCCATCCACTCCCTTGCATCAGCATGATTTGCAACCCAAGTTCTGCTATAGAATGGATGGTACTGATGAATTTGATGACACCCATGTGAATGAAGTAAGTAGCAAGCCATCATCATTGAACTCAAATTGCATCACAAGCCACATAGGAAAGGAATTGAATACCAAATAAACTTGTTTCAAACAAATGTAGGAGATACTAGTACAATTTGACCTCAACAATTTTTTACCATGGAGTTCATACCTTCTCTCAATCATTGGTGCTTGGCTATACCTGGATGATAAGAAAAAGGACATGCCTGCCATGGAATCCATGGGCTCATCCACACATTTCCTGGATGAGAACAAAAATACATCCAAGAAGGGGGATTTGATGACATGCATGAAAAAATAGGACAATGAACCCAAGCCAGACACCTCATTCCCATCGTAATTACCAAATGCCATACGACATGATTTTTGCTAGTACATGTGAGATGTGAGTCAAACTGGCATTTGATGTTGTGTTCAAACTTTTAAAAAATGCAAAGTCATCACCAAATTATATTTGGTGAGTTTGGTGAATCATAAGGTGGTTTAAGTCTTAACTCCTTGGTGAGGAGATCAAGGACGTGGTGAGTGCAAGGAAGGTGTCATGGATGTTCTTCTCGGCGTGATGGACTTCTTGCGGTGGACGATGGCGGCAGGTGGGATCGGCACCATCCTTGTGCAACACGTTGACGACCTCCTCCCACTCCTTAACGTTGCCCGGCTGGCAAGGGCTGCTTGTGGGCAGAATGCTGATGCACACTGCCGCCTGCTGACCGGCCACCAGCGAATGCGGACTCTTAATCGTTGTCGTCAGAATCCAGAGGACATAACAACTCTTGTAGGGTACTAGTAGCTATCGTCGTCTTCTTCCTTCTACAATTCCGACGAGGACGCTAGTGTCAAGGTCTTCTCGGTGTGGCGACCCATCTGCCGATGATGATCCAATCAGCCCCTAATCGAAATGGCTGATGACGGAGTATGGGGGCAACAGATTAGGGAGGTAATGATGTGACCACTCTCACGAAAGGAAGATATGAGGTGATGAGACAGGGAACGGGGAGTCACGAAGCCTTGTGCGAGCGCGGCGTGCGACGCGACTCCTCGCGGCGATAAAAGGAAGCGAAACACGCTGTCAAGTAAGGATGTCTCTCCTTCATAATCGTTGGATGGTAAATCTAGTATGATCTGATGAAGAAGATATGTGGCGGGAGGCCTCCAATTCCTTCACTCTTTTATAGTATAGATTTGCATCATAGGCCACGGAATAAAGCAAATCAGTCATAGGTGGCATCTATCAAGACAATAGGCAAATTGTAGGATACAACACAAGAAGCAACAAACAATTGTTATTGGTCTCAGGCCTGTCCAATGATTATTACATATTCCTGGTGCTTCAATTAGTGCCATACCAGGGTTCATGAACTAAAGTAGAAGACAAGTTACATGCATGGATCCAATAAGCCACCCTTCCAAACCCTATCATAGCATAAGCTAGTCCAATAGTTCTCCAAGTAAACGGATGAAATCATTAAGCACATCCTCAACTGAATCCCCATTACCTTCATCAACACTATTAGCAGCATCTGAGAAAAGTTGTTCCATCTGCTGCCTAGTAGGGCTAAGCCTCCTAACAACAATGGAAAGCATAACAACTACCATTGCTGCTGTATTTCTAGACAATTTCTCATGGCTTTGCTGCGGATCCATCTACATGCATTGAAATTAAAAATGTACTAAGTTCAGAGAGCCCTGGTTGGCCTCAAGATTATTGAAGCTTATGTACACACAAATGTATTAGCACGGCTGCATGATTGAACATGCCTCCCAGTGCTCAGGACATCATCATAGACCGTATCAAAAAAGGCATATCAAACTCAAACAATCAAGCACTGATAGCAGGCACATCAAATCGTAGCACGAATCAAAAGCAGCAACGACAAAAAAGCTAGATTTGGGGTAGATATCACCTTCGGTGCCTCTGCGGAGCACAACCAGAGCAGATCGGAGACGAACAAGCCCAGACACGAGATCCACTGGATCTGGAGCAAGAAGAGGCAGATCCAACGCGCAAGCGCCGCAATCTCACCACCGGATCCGAGGAAGACGAAGGAAGAATCCCGCCGCCCGGAGTCCCAGAAGATGTAGTGGTGCGCTGTAACACGCTCACGGAAGATTCGCGTCGCCGAAACAGAGAGGAAGACCGTCGCTGCACACCACCGCCGCCCCAAGCCGGTCTCTCCAACGGGTGCTAGGGTCTAGGGTTTCAAATGGAGGAGAAGGAGGCGAGGGGTGGAAGAAGGGAGCTCGGATCAGCGACGGAGGGAGCGCGTGCAGAAGTTTCACGACTCCCGCACAAGACCGCCGGAGCCACTTATCGCCACTGAATAGCCCCCCAAGAGCGCAGCGCGCAGCCGTGCCTAGATGGTATGCGAGAATCTGGCGTACGAGTAGAGTTGGGAGGACAGGCGAAGAGGGTGGAGGGAGAGAAAATGAAACCAAATAACTAAATGAGCCATAGGGAAAGCAATGGCCGGCTCGGGCCACCCTTCCAAAAACACGTTGATGAAACTTGGCGAGCCAGGCCTGAGCCACAGTCAAAAGGACCAGGTTGGGCTCGCACTGCACGGACTGTGCCAGCTGACCAGCTCGCGTCGGGTCATCGGCTCAGCGACTGGAGCAACGCGACGCAACGGCTAGGTGATGTCACATGGGCCTGACCCAACAACTTTATTCCATTTTTGTTCGAGAACATGCATCTTTGATGTGTTTTTGATACTAGTATCTCTGAATAGTAAGCCAATTTTTTATTTGTTCATAAAATTATACGACAATTTTTCGATAAGTCAAATTTCAATATTCTTACCAAATTTGGCTAGCCAAGCTAACTTTAGTTGCTGGTGCTCGGATGAGCTATTAAAGGTTGTTTTAAGTTTAGCTTCTACAAATTACTTCTACTGACCAACTAAACAGATGAAACTTAAAACTGTTTTTCTAGAAGCAGGTGTTTTCACGTAATATAATTTTTGCGCCATGATCTTGCTTTCGGCTTTCTGCTTTATGCTTAAAATGGGTGGAAACAGAAATACGTTTTTACATCTGTTTCAAGAGAGATAAAGAGACGAAGAGTTACACAAAAGTTTCAACTAAACGATTTTGAACTTATTTCGCAGCATATAGTTTACAACACTTTTTTTTGTGGCTCAACTAAACACACCTAAGTTGTTGAAAGTAAAGCAAGTTGTTATATGTCATAAGTACATAGGATCAAAAATATACATTTACGGTTAACTGTTTGATAACCGAGGTTTGGCACATTCTAGCCAAATTTTAGCCATGACTAGTTTGATAACCAGTTTTGATTAATAATAAGGAGATTAGGAGAAGAAGCATAGCATCTTTCCATGTGCGAGTGGTGCTCCCCAGCCCAGCCTAAGCGGTCAGGGGCTTTGATTTAAAGTGACTACTCGCTAATTACATTTGCAACCGTGACAGGCCTACACAGCCCGCCATTGCGCATTGCGAAGGTAAGTTGCAGAGATTCGGTATACGATGGGTGCAGTGGGAGTGCATGCATGGCGACAGTGCCTCCGTCCCGGTTCCTGAGGTGTAAGAAATTCTAGGATTTAAATTTATCCCAAATTTTGGTGGAGGAACCCTTTCTTTTCTTTTTTTTTCTATAAATGTCGTTGTTGCTATAGTTTAGACTACTATCTCTGTGGCTCGGTTTTGCATTCACCGTGCTTTTGGCTTTCTCCTTCTTAATACAAAGACATGTAAAGTCGTGTTTGAGAAAAAAATTATCCAAAATGTATGGAACATTGGCTAGCTAAAAAGGTGACACTAGTTGCAATATGCACTATTCTTGATTCTTGATAGAGGGACGTCGGTTTACTACTACGCAATAATAACTTGGTTGATAATTTTGGTGCTTAATTGAAGGGCACCAAAATCATTTTTCTGTACATGTCAGAAACGATGAAGTAGGTGACACTGGTATTTGGTAACTGAAATGAGAGACCATAACTAGTGGCAATCCTACCACAATCAAACTATTTTCAAAATTCATAACAAATAATAAACATATATATTGCTGCCTAAATTAAACTAGAGAGCAAAAATCTATTGTATACTAATATAATACTACATATAGTTTTTGGAAATACAGTTGTTATACATTACTACACATGAGTTTTTATGCATAATAAACTATATAATATGTATTTTAGACCCGAATTTGCTTTAAAAACAGCCTACGGTACAATACACGACGCAGTTGCATTACATCTCGACGAGTTTATATAAGAACTGTCTAACAGTACATTTCTGACGTTTTTAGTATAGTCATTGTTGTTAGATGGGTTTGACAAATCGACGACGCACTTGCATTACATCTCCCGGCGATGTTCTTGCAGTCCGATCCTAATTTTCTGAAAATATCATGACGCATAGGGATTTAAAAGATAATTACTACAAGATAATAAAACTTGCAGGCTGCAGCAAACTGAAAACGGTAAGAATGCAAACATGGAGATTATTGGCATACATACATGTAAATATGAAGCCTGGACGCATCCTGTTCTTCACCAGGGATCCTTTAGCCATGTGCAGGGAAAGTTGTGGTTGCCCAGGCATCCTTTGCAGCTTGTACTTGAACACCTTTGAACCCGGTGAACCTTCTCTCCAGCAGTTCATAACATGATACAACCCGTCATACGTGAACGTCGAGATCTCTCTGGCCCTCGAATGGCTGCCGAATTCCTCTCTGTTCTGATCTTTGAATCCATGGATCACCCGGACAGGAGTCTTCATCTGGATGCAGTTCTTCAGGGCAAGGTTCCCATGCTCAAGCTTCTGATCTCCATTTCCCTTCTGACCAGAACCTGTATATATCAGCTCGCCTGAGCATGAAGACAGTTCATCAGGATATCCGCCTGAGGCGACGACGCTTATGGCGATTCGCACGCCGGCTTCATGCCAGGTGGCGTCAATGCCTCCCTGGAACGGACGGTGGAGACCAACGAGGGCCAGCTGAACCCTGTACAGAAACTCATCGCCGACTTCGACTCCAGGAACGCTCCCAACAACTGGCCCCAGTTTGGTGAATCCTGGAAGTTTCCTCATCAGTTTATCTGCTGCGAGATCAATTCTTCTAACCTTCACCGAACGGTGTCCCGCAGCTTGCACTATAGCCCTGCAGATTGACTCGAACCTGGTGCAGATTAGCTTGACTTTGCTCCTAGCATCCGCATTTTGAGGCACACATTCAAAGTTTGTTTCGTGAGCAGCTAGGGCCTTGAAAACTTCATCATCTTCCAGTTTCTCAATGCTACCCAACGCGGACCCAGAGGCAACGTTGATCGGAGGATGAGCAGGACATTTTACAGTAAACCTCCTTTTATTCAGCTTCTTCTTCTTCACCCTCTTCTTGGGACCAAAGAAGGCAGCCTCTTCTCCATTTGTCCAGGTGGACTTGTTTGCTGACATGGGATCCTGAATATCTCGATCTTTGGTAAACACACCAGTGTCCTCAACATCATTCATGCTCACACTCTGTCCAACAAGTTCAGTTATCCTCTCGATTTCCATGGAGAAGGGCCTACACTGAGTGTCAAGAAGAGAGTTCTGAATCAAGCTGGGAGGCCTAACTGATTTCCGAGGTGTATGCATGACCTTCTTTCTCACCACCGCACCTTCACCAGCTGCAAAATCCGAAGACGTGGTGTCAAATGCAGCACATTCAGAAACACTATCGGTCTTGTGACATTCTTTGGAAAGACCTTGAGCCAAAGATTCAGCAACCACATTGCACGAACTCTCACTAGGTTTGTTTGTCACGTTGGCATTGGAATCAATTGCAGGTGCCGCTGATGAACGCATCTGCTCGCAATGCCATTTGTTCCCAATTCTCTCCCCACTAGAACTATGGCTTGCATTTACATCCACAGGACTGACTGCTGGAACAGAAGCACCATGACCGCAAGCTGAGAGCCTCAGGCAGGGTAACACTGGAAGAAAGATGAGATCCTAGACGAATCACAAATTCCATGTCGTGAAGAGTTTTCTGAATCAATCTGGGAGGCCTGACTGACTTCCGAGGTGTATGCATGACCTTCTTTGTCATCACCGCACGTTCGCCAGACACTGCATCTTCAAAATCGTCTGAACATTCAAAAACACTCTCACTCCTATGACCTTCTTTGGAAGAAAGACCTTGAGCCAAAGATTCAGCAACCACATTGCACGAACTCCCACCAGGTTTGTTTGTCAAGTTGGCACCGCTTGCAGGTACAGCTGATGAACTCATATGCTGGCAATGCCATCTGTTCCCAATTCTCTCCCCACTAGAATATGGCTTGCATAGACTTCCACAGGACTAATTGCTGGAACAGAAGCACCATGCCCACAAGCTGTAGCCTCAGGCAGAGTAACACTGGAAGAAAGATGACATCCTGGACGAACCACAAATTCCATGTCATCTCGATCTGCACGCACCACCAGCTCCGACGACGACGGCAGACACACCACTTGGTTAGTCGTGCCATCGCCAGCGGGCAGAGGCGCCCCAAGCCTCCGGCAGCCAGGTGGGAATCTACGATTGGCAGAAACCGTCGTCGGCTTTGGTAGCAAACGCATGGCCACCATCGGCCCTGCAACGGCGTCCATGAGAGCGCCGGCGGTGGCTGCAGCCACACTGTTCCTGCCCGAAGCCTCTGATGATTTCACCAGCCTCTCCCCTTGACAATGATGGCCACTGTCCGTCGTCACACCGGCGGCAGCAGAAACCTTCTCCAGCGCACTGATCGAACCACCATCACCACCAGCTGAAACAGCAGCAGCAGCAGCAAAGCTGGGTGACGACCGCCGCTTCGAAACGGACGCTGTCCACCTTGCCGCCGGCGAGAGCAGGACGACGACGAGGAGGAGGAAGAGGCAGCTTGTGCGGTGCGCCAGAACCGCCGCCGCCGTGGCCGCGCGGGGTTAAGCACCGCGAAGCGTCACCGTCGTGGGCGCTGGCCGCGAGCGGCGGCGCCGCGTCGTCCCTCCCGCAGCCGGGCGGGAACAGGCGCCTGGCTGCCGCCGCTGCTGCCGCGGCCCTTCGCTTGGGTGGCGGTGGCGGGGAGCGCGGGCACGGCGTCGTCGGTGACAACGGCCTCTTGCTCCGCACCTCCTCGCCGCCCGTCTCATCCCGCGCCGTCGCACCCGTTGCCGAACCAGCCACGGCGCCGCGCGCGCCGTCGCCGAGCGACGCACCCGCGCGCAACGGCGTCGGTGGCGGGGAGCGCGGGAGCGGCGTCGGTGGTTCCAGCCGCCTCTTGCTCCGCACCTCCTCGCCAGCACCGTCTCCCGCCTCCTCCCGCGCCGTCGTCGCACCCGTGGCCGAACCGGCCACGCCGCCCCGCGCGGCGCCGCCGTCGCCGACGAGCGACGCACCGTCGTCGCGCCTCGCCACGCTGATGCCGGCGCCGCGCCACGTGTCGACGGCCCTGCTGCTGCCGGCCCCGGCATGAAGAGGAGGCGGAGGAGGAGGAGGAACCGGGGGATGATGCTGCGGGCGAGGAAGGAGGCCGGCATGCTGGTAGGGGTAAGGCGGCCAGGCGCGCGTGACCTGGGCGTGCGCCGCGGCGGCGGCCTCCATCATCCGGTGCTGGTGCCGCGCGGCCTCGAGCCTGGCCAGGTAGAAGCTCATTCCCACTCCGACTCTCGCGCGCGATCACCAGCCTGCAACGACAGACATCTCACGGACCGAAAGCGAGAGGCTGGAGACGAGCGGCGGACTAGTCACTCACCTGAGGACGTACAGATCGCCTCTGGATCCGCGAGGAGCACGACCACCGGCGCCGGCGGCAACAGAGCAACGACGGCAAGGCGATGGAAGGAGGGCGATTGGGGTTTTGGGGACGGGCCGAAGCAGCGGCTGGTGTTACGAGATGCCAACGGACGGAAGTGGAGTACTACTGACCGTGACCACCTATTCTTTCTTCTTCTTCTTCACATGTTGATTGTCAGACAAGCACTGCACCGCGTAGTGATATGGTTACTGAATTTGGAAAGGCCGTGCGATCGTAGTGCCACCGCCCAGCCTTCACCTTTTTCCCCTCGCAGGGTAAAGACAGCGGACGCCATCTTCAGTGCGCGGTACCTTTTCGTTTTCGTTTTCACTTTGATTGTCATGGGTAAATGTAAAAATGCAGTGGCGAAGCATAATTCATAACCACACTGACCGATATGAAGCTCAATCAACAATTGCATAACTAATGTGCAACCACTGTATTTTAATACCAAATTCGACTTGTAGCAATAAAGATGAGAGACTTTGGCCGTAAATGTGTAATCATTTCCAATAAAAACAAGTGATGTCCGGTGGTTCGTCAGGAACGGAACCAGAGCCGGAATAGTAAGAGTGTTCGACGTCACCTCCAATGCGATTCGGACAAATAGTTGCACGTAAAGTAATGGTATTTATTTACATAAAATAAATATTCGTAAGTAGATTTCTTGCATTGCTGGTGAACATAAATTTTCACTGCAAAAATCAATCAAGTTACACCAACGTAAACGTTTATTCAATGCTACACATCATACACTCAGGGTTATTTGTCAGGTTTTCTAAGTGGCTGTGAAAATTGGGGGGCATATTTATTGGATTGTACTGTTTCTGAAATCTTGCTTCTAAAAGATAAAATGCAATAAAGTACTATGTACTATTTCTCTTGCATTTGTGCATCGAGAACCCTGATCTACTCCTTATTTTTTTCCCCACCTCCTTATCTCTAGATTTGTCGATTGACATGCACAAGTATATTGTTTCTATGTAATTGCACCCATTTTCCGAAGTTGAGAAAATATTAGAAACTAAGATAACGAAGTTATTGGATAACTTCTTTTTTATCCTGCCAAAAAAAATTCAAGATTAGGAGTATATTTTAGAAACTCTCGTCTACAACCCTAAGATATTCACATGAATCTAGCTAAAAGCTTTTGAATTGTTGCACTATCATAGATAACTGTCATCCATGTATATTATCCCTATTATACCTAGATAAAGAATTTTTAAAAAAAAAGAAACAAGAGGCCATAGGAGAATTGGTTTTGCAATTTAGGAATAATCATTTTCACTTGTTTCTACGTACAGTGTTGCATATCTCCATCACGAGCAAAAAGATAGCAAACAGATGATGGATTCGCGATTACACCAGGCAGAGTGCTCCAGAGATAGGAATCTCCGGGCATTGATCTCTCCGGGCATGGGAGCACCTCGATTTCCTCCTAGGCCTGGGGTTGCCTGTGCTAGGCATCCAGGCTGGTGGCCACTGGCTATAGGGTTCTAACCAAACGGACTCAGGCAGAGTACATGCAGCCTCACAACGCAATTTAACTCCAGGATTCCATCCAAACATCCCTTTAGTTTCTTTATTACGGTCAACCATGGTCTTAGCACACCACTCTTTGAAACAAACATCATTACATCATTTTTCCGACAACAGATCAGACGCAAGCAACTGCCAGTACAATGCAGAGTAACCACGCCCTCCAGAACCTTTTTCAAGAACATTGTCGTCAAGCGGACTCCTATGAGATGATCACACTGAGGAACAGCTACCTTGAGGGCCACATGTTTACGCCTCAGCCTGCAGCAGCTCCTGCACTGTCTGACCAAGCGTGGGTTCATTCCTGATGCTCTCAATCCACCTCGCGCTGATCCGCACCTTCTCAAGACTCTGCTTCAGTGCTCTCTCGAATGAGGGCTTGATGCGGCCAGCAAAGAACTCAGTAACCTCGGTAGCTTTATCCTCAGAGGTGAACTGATCAGCACAAGATACAGAAAACGGGCTAATGTTACTAACTTAATAATGATAGAATGGGAGGAAATGCAAGATAAGTCTCCAGTATACCGGTGGGACAATGGACTCGATGAAGTCTGATATGAGTGAACTCGATTTCCATGTCTTCAACACGTAATCCCAATTTTCCTGAAATGGGGAAAATATAGGCATAAATATCTAGAATGTTTTCAATTATAGTGCCTAAAATAATAAGATAGTCCATTTCAAAAATGTAAGGTGTTTTAGTTTTGACCTAAGTCAAAGTGTAGCAGATAACCAAGACATGTTTCATGGTGGAATTTAATGAAACTAATTTGATGCTGCAGATTTGGTGCATTTTTCTTATATTTGGTCAAAGCTAGAGATGTTTGACTTGGAACAAAGTTAAAATACCTTGTATGTTTGGGAAAAAGGGGAGTAACAATTTTTTTTTTTTAAAAAAAATCTTATATTAGTGATCTCTGTGCTATCTAGTGCAGCCAACTTTGCCCCTTGCAAATGTGATTCGTCCCTCTTTTATGTTCGCAAAGATTTGTGATCCATCTTTTACTTTTTAGATGACTGATATGTACAAGTCAATTTCAGTATTTTTAGGTGGCTTAGATGCACAGTGAATGCAACACAATTGCAGATGAACAAACTGCAATAATTTCAGGTAAACCAGATTTCATATTTGTGGATATATGTTATATGCCCTTGTTGTCTTTTAATATACAATAGTGGTTATAGAAAAAGCAACAAAAGTGCAGATATTCCTTGTTCTCTCACATGCAATAGCGCTATAGCAGTTCTACTTGATTGCACTTGTTTCAGGGACGATTGTACAGACATGCAGAGCGCTAAGGATACTATCTTAAGTGCATTGTTTTTTATTTCATTATTATTTAAACCATTTAGTATAAATATTAACATAAAAATTTGATGGCATATGCTTTATTCACAATGTTAATCAGTAAAGAGATCAGGTAGAAGTATAGTATGTGCTGGTTGCAGCCTGTCTGCAGTGGTCTGAATACTAAGTGGTTATATTCATTTGTTTAAGAACATTGCTTTTGAAGCAGTTTCCTATCTGAATTCCTTAAAGCAGAAATAAGCAGCATAACTTCCATACATGTATCACAAAATTAATGACATGCCACGCTAATTTCTCAAGAGACCAGAAGCAAACTTTGAACTATATCAGGAATACAATATGATACCTTATCAATATTATTCTTTAAAATATATCAGAAATATGATGTGATATTTTATCTGATATTGTGACAAAACATGTCCTGCAACTATATAACATACCTTCAGCCAGGTCCATGCAATTTCTCGTCCTTCTAAGCTAATACCACCAAGGATGTAAAATGAATCTTGATTCCGCACCTAATAATCAAACAACAGATTAGGTTTAAGTTTGTACATACAGCTGGGCAGATCATGGTTTAAAGAAAGAACAGGGACAACATTTCACTAGACAAACTTTAATCAACACTTGGCCTAGCCACCTAGTCAGGTCAGACTAAAAATTAGTTCTTGCAACGGAACTGCTAAAATCGAGCTCATTAAACTGTCGTTCATACTGGACTGTGGTGCATGGGAGAAAATGAAGCAGCTCCTGAGAACCGAACTGGGGAAGTTCAGGAGACAATTGAAGGAGCTCCAACCACTTCATAACCAATTGAGTAATAATAGGCTGCCTGGTTTGTATAGCCTAACAATCCTCAATTTTATTTCTTCTCTATAATATTCGAAACTATTACTTTACTATTTTACTTTTATGTTAACATGGGGCCAACCTGTGTAAGCTGGTGGTTGGACCACAATGCTCACTGGCTCCTAAAATCATGGTGCAGACTGCAGACTTGAAGACAGTAGAATATGGAACAATTTTGCAATATAATGATATGTTAATTAAAATAGAAATATGTTAACCTCATCAGTAAACATAAAGTTCAATGCCTCCAAAACAATATCCTTATCCGGTGATGAAGACAAGGAGCCTGGAAACAAAGAAACATTATTTTCAGGATAACCCACATGATGAAACAAAAAACTATGTTGCTGACTAGCTGGAAAATCATGAGGTGTACACAAACCTAAGACGCGTGATTTCTCCTGTGGTTCAGATGCTTCTCTGTAGATTTTAAGGAGAGCATCATAACCAGATCTGTTTGATGTGCTAACATTTCGCATCACAGCAAGATATGCAGCCTGCACAACATTGCATATTAGACATCAAAAGAGGTAGCAATGCGACGGTATGTAAGGAAAAACAATGAGGCCTATGACCTTTCTAGTATCTGGTGGAAGAAGGGAAGTTTTGCGGTCTTCAAAGAAGATGTGAAAACGCCGAACTCCTTCATTTATAGTATCATTATGTCCAAGTCTGACCAGCGCAGTCAAGAGCAGTGATCTAAGCATCACATCGAGATGGCTCTCACCATCCTTGGGGTCCCAGCCTAATTTTCTGAAATATTAGGTACATGGAACCTTTTAATATGGTCACAAGTCATGACAATGGAGCAGCAAGAATGTTTGTAGTAGCAGAAATTAACACTAAGCTTAAGCTAGTTCTCTGTTTATATGTGTTCTCTGTTTATTGCGTATGGATAGACAGAAGTAGGACACAAATAAATAAACACGGAAACTTAACACAATTTTATGTTAGCCCACAAATAAATATGGTGAAAACAAATAAATATGAAGCTTATTGGCATACATGGCAGCTGGGAGAAGAAGGTTGATCAAAAGCTGTTTCATATCTTTGTTCAAGTCAGGAGTTGCATCAACTGATATTTTAGAAATGCTTAAGCATACCTGCCAAGAAAGAGGGCACAATAATCTGATATTAAATAGAAGCATCAAATGCCACAGAATGGATTTGGAGATACAAGGTTTTAGAATCCAGTGGAGGTGTTACTTACAGAGGTTACATGTGAAAGTACAGTGTAATCAGACTCATCATTATAAGCATTCAGCAGTCGCAACAATGACGTCAGTGTTTGCTTGCAAGCAACAGAAAGTGCATATGAATCTTCCACAATACCTGCAAGAAGAATGTGGCACCTTGTCAAAACCTTGAAAAAGTACACAAATACAATAGCACTAACTTTTTCTTATCTTTACCGATCTTATCCATTAATGAGAGCTTTTTCGCTTTGATTGCGTTTACAAGTCCAGCTGCAAGTTCATCATCATACTTCACTCTATAAAATCCAGTTTGATCAATATTTAATTTGATCCAAATGTTTTGATTCTTCTCTCCATCAGAAGTTTGAGCAGCAAATTCTTTAATATTTATCTTATCCATTTTATCTTTCAACAGGAACTTCTTCTGTGCATCATATGAGCCACAGCATGATGTTACAGGAACAATCCACATGCCAGGACCAGAGGATCCATCAGACAGAAACTGTGCCTGTAAGGGGACAAATGACTTAGCAACAACCTTTGACTATAACATAAGCACTGAGATGGACAAGCAGGTGCACTTTGCTAGTTCATTTTGTAAAGTTTGGCTTCCTTCCAAGAAAATGACATCACACACAATATGGCAAGGTAACAAAGTTGTTTCAAGGTCAAACAACTGAGAATCCTGATTCAAAAAATCTTAATGGCTGCACTGTGTGCTATACATACAAACAGATAATGTATGAAAACAAAGTCGAAGGAAAGGAACACTAATGTTATCATCAAAATATTATTTTGAAGTCAATATGAAAAACAGGTTCAATGTTAACTGAACCTGACAATAAGAAACTATTTTGATAATAACAACTATGACCAAGAAACTAGAGGTCCCAGAAACAAGAAATACCAACCAAGTGACCTGAGACACATCATATAGCTAAATAAAATAGAAATAAAAAATAACAAGTAATATATTGCTGAACACAAATATTGAAATAAAGTTCTTTCAGCACACCTGTTCAAGTTCCAAATCATGTCCATTGATTTTTGCATAAATAACAGGATATCCTTGTTGCTTAGTCCATGTAGTCATCAAATCCTTAACAGGCTCCCCAGATTCCTCCTCAAGAACAGCCCATAGGTCTTCCGTCTTAGCATTCGAGTAGGCATACTTCTTTATATATGAAGCCAAAGCTTTCTGAAACAGTAAACATTTGCCAAAAAAAAAAGTGGGTACCAGAAGAATTCAAGTAGGAACAGAGCCAGATAGGAAAACATAAAAAAAAAGCATAACAAATAGTCATTTCACTTGCAAACATAATAAATTAAAAACATAACAAATGGTCACTTAACTTGTATTAAGAAAAACAGTAATTTTAAAGCTATTCTTCTTAGAAATTTGGTAGGATGTCTTCAGCTAAGATGCACTGTATCAGGATAGTTACAGCGACAAGTAGCCTTAATGACACATAATTTAGAGAGACTAACCAGACCACATCCTTTTTTTCTCAAACATGCAGGAGAGTTGCTTATAGTTTCATTTATAAAAGAGGAGTACAAGGGAGAGAGAGCAAACTCGCAATCCCGAACACACCCAAAAACTCAACCAGACAACCTCTACAGTGAGTTGTGTTGCAGAGTTGTAGCAAACTCTATAACCTTTGAGTTTGTGCATCGAAATGGAATGATATGAGTTGCATTGCAAATGACAATTTGTACAATGGTGGCAGCATAGTCTCACAGTCCTAAAATTTAGCTTAAAGGGCAGTTGCTTCGCGAAACAGCGATATCTTTCTCTCACCTCCCTCCATCTCATCCATGCCATTAAAATACTATGTGGCATTGCAGGAGACGACCTATAGACTGCTAACATGTACCACTTGCACTTTATTTATTAAGAAAATGAAAGAAATAATGTGCAAGGGAGGATAAGATACAATGTTCCACCAGCAAAGATACAGAATAGGATAGAACTCATAGGAGAAACAGCATCATACCTGAAAACGCTCTGCACCAAGGTAACTTTGTAGCATACGAATAACAGAAGCACCCTTGTCATAGCTTATGGAATCAAAAATTGCATCAATTTCACTGGCATGGCTTACCTCAACCTGGACAAACAAGACAAATGGACATGCTAACGTTGTGAAATACTGAAATCAGAAACACTACTGAATGCTGAAATTGGCAATATATTTGCACATTGCTGAAGTCCTCTAAAAATATAATGTAAGCCTCTACATCAGAGGTGTCAGCTCCTCCAGAGCTGGAGACGCCCAAAGCCAGCAGGCAGCACAAAATACGACATGGTCGATGAGACATGAGGTTGTTGGTAAGGAGACAACATAGGAGACTGGCAGCACTGCCAGAGATGGCAATGGTACAAATGGAGAAGATAGCAGTAGTGGAGGGATAAGAAAGGCAGCTGGGATTTAGTCTTATGCCCTCAGATCATCTTAAAAGGCAAAGAGATGTTACCTACATCTGCAAACATTCCATTGCTATACCAGGTCTGTGTACGACTACAAGAGAATCATGCCTGTTGGAGACTATATAAGCTATACGGCCCAAGTTACCACACAAACGCATGCTGCATTTAAGATAAATAGTCAAACAAAAGTTCATCTAAATTTCAGAACATTGATTGAACCGTAATAACATCAAAGGGCAGCAATGATTCAATCACTGCACATGTCATGTGTGTCTGATTAATCTACTATTTGAGTTAAATGTATCTCATCATATGTTTCCATATCTCCAGCACAAATGTTTTACCACAACAGCTGTAGAACTACCAGAAATTGAGAAATATACAATATAATAATGGTAAAAATGGAAAGCAACCAATTCCATAACAGGAACTGGGATTATAATGAAGAATACCTCTTTATATACAAAAAGAAGAATACCTCGATAGGATGAGACTCTGCAAGTGCATCCAGTCTGAGGCCAGAGGTCGTCTCATCAAGGAATTGTGTCCAGTTATTCCATTCAGGAAATAAAGATTCTACTGCTAAATAGCTTACCTGTTGAAACATAGGACATAGGAGTTACAAAAAGGAATTGATGTTACACAGTAATGGGCTATTAATTGCTCAGTACTGATGGAAGGATTGATTACCCAGGAAGCAAAACCCTCGTTTAGCCACAAGTGAGTCCACCATTCCATGGTCACAAGATTGCCAAACCATTGGTGCGCCAACTCATGTGCAACAGTTATTGCTACCTAAATAAAGAAGATATCAAGGGGAAAAGAGGAGATATACTTGGTTATAATTGTAGCAAAGCAATCTAGCAAACAGTCATCAATCATAGCCAATGAAATAAATGGATTTGATTTAAATATTTCTATAACCTGTTGCTTGTTGGATGCTGATGATAGTAGTTCATCATACAGCAAAGCTGTATCTCGGTAAGTGACTAACCCATAGTTCTCCATGGCCCCAGCAGAAAAATCCGGGATAGCAATCATATCCAACTTAGGTAGTGGATAAGGAGTGGCAAAATAACTAGAGGCAAGAAAATGTCATTAGTAATCCTGATCCCAGTGTGTAATTTATTACAGTTTAGAATAAAAACTAGATTCAAACTTACTCTTTATATAAATCCAGGGACTTTACAGCAACATCTAGTGCAAACTTTCCTTGGTTAGTCTTGCCAACTTGAGTATAGACACGAACTTTGGTTCCTAATTAAATAAATGAATTGACAGAAATGGGATTAGGGAAAAAACAATAGAAAAGCGTTTTGAAAGAAATTGTCAAAACAGTGAACAGTGAAAACTGATCTTGTACCCTCTGATGTTGAACTCTCTATATAATCAAAGATGCCGACAACTATAGCCACAAGATAGGTTGACATAAGTGGAGATTCCTCATAATAAACAGTCTTGATGGGTCCACTGAGAGTCTCCTTAGCCACTGGCATGTTGGACAATGCCACCAGGTCGGATGGAACTTCTAGTGTTAGCTTGAACTTAGCCTGAAAAAAAATATAAAGATAATAAGTTATTTTAGATGGTGAATCATATGTTTTTAAATTCTAAAATGAAGTAAGAACATGTTTTAACCTGCATGAAGACTCAATAAAAAAAGATTTCACTTGTTTATTCTCATGTTTGGGAATATATGAAAACATTGTTCCGAAAAATAAAGAACATGTTAATCACCTTAAATGAAGGATCATCCCAACATGGAAAGCAACGCCGCGCATCAGCGGCTTCAAACTGTGTAACTGCCATATTTCTTGATTCTCCATTGTACATGTATTTGCTGCAAGGAAATGCCACCAGAAAAGCAATAAAAGGAGAGGTCAGTTCAAGCAGAAAAACATAAATCTCAAGAAGATTTGGAATTACATCATTCGACAACCAAAGATATAAATATCCCAATTACACTATTGCTTTTTTAACAATCCACAGATAAAAGTTCCAGAAACAGTTATGAACTTATGATCTCTCTCCAAGCGCATTAGCCATAATGGCATGGTTAATATGCACAAATTTACTGCATCCTGCTTGTTCTAGTTAACCTTGACAGTTTACACTAAATATGTCAGCAATAACATAATACCTGACTCAACCATGTTATGGAAAGAGACAAGTTGTTTAGGTGAGTTATCAAGTCGGTTAGTATTAGGTAAGGTTATGTCTATTTCCAACTTTACAAGTTACTAATTATAGGGGAATCAATTAAGATGGATTAAAAAACATTTTTTCCATATGGTTTTATCAGATCTTCTTCTAAACAGAAGATGCCTAGTGTCAGATGATGATCTACCTTGGGCATTGATTAGAGGCCTAGTCTACAGGTGAAGCCAAGAATTATACAACAATCCTCCGTATGTTACCCCCTTTTATCCACTCTGCATTGCATGTTAACCATCATCACAGGTTCCTCTTCCTCCATCACCACCACCACCAGCAGCAGCGATAGAGCATGTGAGAGGAAGTGTGTGTGAGAGAAAAGAGGCGCAAGAAGAGGGGATGATGAGCTTGATGTCCACAGATGTGGAGCCCGTGGCCGGAGGCGGAGGAAGGACTGCTGGACTGTAAAAAGGAGAAGACAACCAACACTCCCCTAGATAGCAAGGATGGAAGCAGATAGGAGTTGCAAGGATCAGTGCTGGCTTAGGTTCCAGCACAGAGCACACGGTGAATCCAAGGCCATGGAAAATGAAAATAGTGAAAGGTGAACTGGAGTGGTAATAAATATCCCTGTCAAGCTACACCAGCCAGAAAGGTAGGTGGACAATAGGTCCTGGAGCACTCTGTGTGATCAGTGGCGGAGGACTCGGTAGGGCACTCGCCATACCTTGACTCTACCGTGGATCCCCACCCTGAATCACCGGCGAGTCGCCGCTGGGCAGCCATGGGCGCAGCTATGCCTGAAGATGAATGCGGCGTGACTGGCGTAGAAGATAATAATGACTGTGTCGAACCGTTCTTTGGGCCTTGGGCTGTGACTCTGGGTTGGCACCGTATATGGGCTTTAGTTTACATATTGCCTCATGCCTATCGTAAACTGGAGTTGCCTTCAACCATCGTCCATTCCTTTCCTCTACAAGATGGTTTCTTGTGCTAATTTATACCAAAATTAGTTCACCTAGACCTACCTGAAGTTTCATTGTCACTCAAGTCTGAATATTAATTTCACCTGCATCTTTCTATTTATCATAAGTGTTTTTACTTTTATATTTTGTATGAGATGATTACTGCACATCTTAAAAATATGTATAAACCATTTAAAATTCTGCATTATACTACTTTGATTTTTTTTTATTTCGCCATACCTAGAATTTCCCAGTCCTCCGCCACTGTGTGTGATTGCAAGTATGGTGACTAGCAGATGGTACAGTACAGATGACATACTGCAGGTTATCAGCATCAGCATCCTGCCTAAAATCCTGGTTGGTAGAATCATGATTGGACTGCCAGATAAGACTGACACTAAAGATGCCAAGATATTGGTCACTGCTCTGTAACTACCACACACTTTTAGCATAATATGCATGGCAACAAGAACCCATCCAGATGTCCATGGTGTACACAATTGGTGTGCTAGTGAAGAAACCAGTGAAGAAACTGTATTGGTTGGTCCCAAACACGAGTTTGTCACCACTGAAACTAACAATTGAGAGTAAATACCAACTAGGAATAATTGGAGTCTGGCGTGCACAAGAAACTAGTAGTAGTACAGTAAGAGGCAGCGTACCTCCTGTAGAATCCCCTCATCTGATCGTTGAGCGTCCCGGTGAAGTCCACGGTGAGCACGCCCTCGCCGAGGGGCAGCTCCCGGTCGAAGCCGATGACCAGGATCTCATCCTCCTCGAACTGCGCCACATCTGTCGGCGCCAAATCCTGCAACAACAGACACACAAAAAATTCAGTCAGTAAGATGAGAAGAGACTCGATCGAAAGGAGATGGGGGCCACGAGTGCTTGCCTGGAAGCGGATGGAGGCGTGATCGACGTCGAGCTCGGCGGCGTTGAGGACGAGGAAGCGGGTGGGCGCGGAAACGGCGACGGCGATGGCCGCGGCGCCCGTGAAGGTGCATGCGGCGAGGTCCGGGCGGAGGCGGAGGTCGTAGCGGAGCGGGGCCGCGAAGTGCGGGAGGCGCGCCTGGCCCCGGAACTGGTCCGGCGAGGCCGCCATTGCCGCTGGTGGCGAGGAAGGGCGACCTTGCGGAGGCGGAGGAGCCGGCGGCGCGCGGCGGTGGACTGCTGGGACGCGAGAGAATTGCGGAGACGGCGACGGCACGGCAAAGCAGGGGACCACTGTGACTCTGTGAGTCGGCTTTTTTTTTAACAGAAAAGTGGACAGAGCTGGGCTGGGTTTGCTTTCGGGCCAGGCTTTGTCAGCCTATTTATTGGCCCAACCTTTTGCTTTAGAGGAATTTATTTATATATTTATTTATTGGTTGGCATAGTAGGATGACACGGCATAAATTTTAAAGTATTCTCATATATATTAAAAAACAGTAGACGGGACCATTGGGAGATTGAATTATTTCTATGATGATTTTTGTCATGTGACGACATGAGCAAAAGATATCTATCTTCATGGATAGAATAGAGTATTGTAGTACCAATCTATTATTGTTCCTGTTTTGGATGTTTTGGATAGAATAGAGTATTATTGTTCCTGGTGGATAAGCTGACATGCCAGTACAACTAACAAATCATTTTGAATTATTAATTTAATACTCGTGACAGTAAACTAATAAGTTGGTGCTTATATAAGTTTCTACAACTGGATTGAACCATTACCTCAACATTGTGATCAGTCTAATTTTACAAAAGAAAATAGTGCACACAAAATTCTTCCATAAAAGAAATTCAACATCTAGAGTGCTAAATCAATTGTTTTTGCCATTGCAATTACTAAGCCTAGGGCATAGACTATTTCTTAATAACATACAAACGAGAGTTTTAAATAAAATCTACAAGAAACACCAAGTTTCAAATATGAAAAAAATTGTAAATAATAAGTCAAAATGAAAGCTAAAATATAGGTTTTGACTTCACGGCACATGGGCTAGAATAAGGGTTCGTAAAATTTAAGCTAAGATTTCAACTAAAGATAAAATATAGACATGTATAGATGTGAGGCAAAATGGGGAAATCTATGACATAACTTAAGTAATTGGTAGATCTATCATATAGATAGAGATCATAGACAGATCTATATGGATATCGTGCGCAAAGACTACAATTTGAGTTAATTGTGGGAGCTAAAGTTGTCCATCAGCTTCTAATGCTTAAGAGTAGAGTCCTTGCAAAAGCACGAGTGGTTATAGTTTAATTTATTTTGGTTGTGTGGCTCCTATATAGAACTTGTTAGCTGAAAATCGTTGCTCATGTCATTCCAAGGTCTCCTAATTATTGTAGCTTGAACTTTACTAACAATTTCATACTCATTGGATCATGTAGAATTTAGTTATAGATTTATCAAGCATAAACCCTAAATTAAATCTATGACTAAGCTATGCATGATCTAATGAGTATGAAATTGTTAGTAAAGTTCAAGCTACAATAATTAGTCCACAATAAAAATTTTGCCACAATTGGAATTTTAAATGTAGAATTTTGATTAATTGAATTTTAAACAATTTGATTGACTAAGGTAACACTTTTTGGGCAGAGGTATTTAGCGTCGCTAGCTTCCATGTTCCAACCCATATTGGACATGGTCTATCTTATCTGTTTCATAGAAGCTGCATGTTTAAACAGAATCACCCTTTTTTGAACCTTGATCGAAAAGATTCGTGCATATTTGGTTGCTTGCCTAGCCATGCAGCAATCCATGCTATTGATTTTGACTACCTGGTGGCCACTGCCCAGGATTTGTTGCTTCGCATTGCTAGGGTACCAACCAAACATGCCATTTTCATGTCCCTCATGTCCTTCTGCTTCACTTTTTAATGCAAATTAAACCATGAATCAAGCAGTAGGCATTCACGGTGACCTCATCAAAAGTTTTGCTGACGTGACTCAACCAAATCGCTTGGATCAAGCGATTGCCTCTTCAAGTCGGTAGTCTCACCTTAGTTTTTTGTTCCATCCAAATTGATCATTGTCTCTCAATCCCTCCAATCGTACTTGGTATGTAGATTGCTATATTTTACATCTCAATTTTATGGTACATTGGATTGAAACATTGTGGTATATCCACATTGTAATCGCTCTATTTTTACCAAAAACAAACTAGTAGTGCACACAAAATTTTTGGACAAAAGAAACTCAACATATAGATTGCGAACGATTGTTTTTGCCATTGCAATAACTAAGCCTAGGACCTAGACTGATTTTTTTAATAATAACATACAAAGGAGAGTTCTAAATAAAAGATACAATAAAAATCGAGTTTCAACTTATAAAATATGAAAAAAAGAGTAACTAATAAGTCAAAATGAAAGCTAAGATATAGGTTTATGACTTCACGGCACATGGACTACAATAAGGGCTGGTAAAACTTAAGCTAAGATTTTAGCTAAAGATATGATATAGACACGTAGAGATGTGAGGCAAAATGGGGGAAGTCTATGACATTACTTAAGTAATTGGTAAATCTGTCATATAGATAGAGATCATAGATAGATCTATACAGATATTGTGGACAAAAACAAACAATTTAGTTAATTGTGGGAGCTAAAGTTATCCATGAACTTCTAATGATTAAAAATTATAGTCCGTGCAAAAGCACAAGTGGTTATAGTAATAATTACATGTGGAATAGTCAATTTTATCTTGCTTGTATGGCTCCTTCTATAGAACTTGTTAGCTGAAAACCATTGCTCAGCTCTTTCCAAGGTCTCCACCAATCATCTATACATGTTGTGTCACCCGCTAGTCACCGGTTGTGCGGCGGCTTCACCACTGGCTGGCGATGTCCCCTCGAGCTCCAAGAGTCGAGCCACAATCCCTTGCTTCTTGGCCTTTAGGTCATCGATCTTTGCATCCAACTTCTCTAGTTTGGCCCTCAGCTTGGCAGCATCAGTGATCTCCCCAACTTTCTCCTTTTCTTTGTCCTTGCTCTTCTCTTTCTTTTCCTTCTTTGGCTTCTTTTCCTTCTTGTCTTTCACAGGTTTTGCCTCTTCAGTGTGATCCTTGCACATTTCGATTTTGAAAAAAAAGGAATGAATAAAAAAATGTAGATGCTCACCATGTTTCATAGACATAATTATATTGCAAGACAATAAACTATGAATTGATTGTCTGGTATGGTGCTGCCTAAATACATGGGCAAACTATTGCATTGATTACCTTGTCCTTCCCCTTTGCTGGCTCGTGGTGAGTTGCAACTTCTCCTTCCATCTGTATTGTTGTAGGAGACCAAGAAATCACAAAATATGTTAGTGTAAGATCCTAGAAGACACACATCAATCAAATAAAGTATATTTATCATCAACAATGAATTCTCCAAACAAGAAATCTAAGTGTTTGTTTGAAGCCAGTACTTTCCTTCACCAAAATGTTGCTATAATGTTGTTAGATCCGTGAAATTGAAGCAAAGCCTGAAAAAAGTGACATGCTTAAATTATAATGTTCTAGGCAAATTTAATTGTGACTTGGAGCAATGCATTTCTATAATTAGGGTTGTGTATGGATTTGGGCATATGTTGTGGGGATAAGAGTGGAAGTCTCAGCAAGGCAAATGACATCCACAAAAACTTAAAATCCATTTGGGTAAAAATAGCATTTCCTTTTTATAATGAAAAGTACCATCTAATTTGAATTAAAACCCATGGGAAGCGAAGAAAGTCATCATTGCACACTCTTGTAACAAGGCTGTAGGATGCAGTCTTTTCACTAGACACATATTGTAAGGCACCCAAAATTGTAGGCGCCCTTGAAACATATTTGCAGGTTCTGTTGGGCGCCTACAATTTTGCATACACGTGTAATGGACCCAAAATTGTACAGCTTATTAATTAAATATGACTAAAATAAACTGAAACTAAAATCCAAATGATACGCTTGCTTTTTTGTAGATTTTTCTCCACACGCTTCCCAAAGCACTCAAAACTCCTTTTCGGAAAAGATATTCTGCTGTTGGAGATGCTAAGGTCAAGACAAATCTCTCCGGAATCTCAGAGATGTTCAGTTCAATTGCATTGACAGAACAACTCCCACTAACATTGTTGTAAAAAAAAAACTAAAAACTAAAGTAGATAGAACAGAAACTTCAAAAATGTACAATGTACTGACATTCTTTCTTTGCATACAGGATTCTTGAGTTGCATATACGACCCAACGGTACAATGTGTAAATCTCTATCAACAATCACAACGAGACAAAAAGAACAAGTTTCAACAAAATCTAGATCATTGCTTCAACTAAATAAGGGGAAAAAACAATGACCATGAAAACATACAGAAGGTAGAAGCTGGAAGCCGCTACAGATCTTCAAGAAATTTGATTCTATGCACCTAGAACTATGTTACAGATTTATCACAAATTTGATTCTGTGCAAAAGTGGAGTCAACACTGTCAATTATCATACTATGGTACTCTTCAAACAGGAGATGAAACCATTCAGATCATATTATAGTGCTTGATTTTGATATCCTTTGTGCCTCTCCCAAATCTTCAAGAAATCTGCAATACATCAGAAATTTGAGAAACTCTATGCAAAAACATGAAGGTTTCCAAAACCCTGGGCAAATCCCTCCAAATAATCATGTGAAATGCAAAGGAAACATTGATGCATAGTTGATACCTCTTTGAATTTAGAACCACTGAACCTCCAAGGAAGAAACGAACTCCTGGATTTGCCGCATTATAAAGGGCTACCGATCTTGCTTCCTCATAAGTTGTCCCTCCAACAATGAATATGACAACATCTTGAGGCCTGTGAAAAGCAACACTCTCAGCAATCACTACAGCAAAATTACACATTTCAAATTAAACAACCACTGCTGACAAAAAGAAAGCGTTCCAGAAAATAAAGGTCATTGTTTCACATGGAGCTCAAGGAAGGGTTTCTCATTCATGCCCACAATAAAAACCTTCTAATTAATTTCACAAAACAAAACCCATTTCGGACTAACCTGCCCTGCTGGAAATGATTGCCAACAAGTGGATAGTCAACATCTCGCAATCTCCCTTTCACAATCCCTTCCATCGTTTGTACGATAAGAGGCTGGTGTTGGGTGTAGACATTCTCAACTCCCTGCAACCAATAAGGGCATCAGAAGAAGCAATATTTTATGTAACATTCATTTGTACAACTTTTATGCAAACCTTAAGCCCACGAGCCATATTGCGAGCAATATTTAACAGATCACGGTTCCCATACAAGTCGCCTGTTCTCTTATCAACACCAGCTTGCTTAAGGAGGAATTGAACAAGCTGCATAAAAAACAGTAATGCTCATTGGACTTGTGAAAGGTGAGGAACCATGTATATCTCAAATCTAGGACTATTGTAAAATGAGATTGTAACCATAAACACCCTATCATGACATCTTAATACGTGCGCACAGCTGTCTGGTTTTGTCCTGTGCCAAGTGATAATAACTATAAGCAGGGTTCCATTAACCAGTTCCTAGACCTTCACTGGTAGTGCTAGGATAGAAACAAGGCACAATCAGCTAGTTTCCAGTAGCTTTCTTATCAGCTTGTTTTTTATTTGTCTGTCTCTGTCCTTCATTTTTGTTACCCTGACCATGCACAGCTTAAAAGGCTAATTTGATGGCATTGCTTTTAATATCTAGCCAAAAAGGATTAATCACTTATTACAGGTACAGTCCGCTCACAGAATCACAGAGCTAACTTTCGTGCTATGACCAAGTAAAACTGAACCTTGATTACTAGCCAAAGGAAACTGAATATCAGCTGTAAGCAGATCCAATAATCAATCAGTATTACGAATGCATCAAAGGGAATCAAGGACGTATTGCAGAAGACAAATTATAGCAGACTCCATAGTCCATGAGCAGGGTTGTCCATGACACGCCAAAAAATGTTATTGGTATGAAGAGAAAACACGTTCAAAGTATGTCAGCAGTGCAAACATGAAACATTTATGATTCAAAACCATCTTCCCCAACAGAGGGGGAAGATGAACTAGAAAGTTAATTAACAGTGACGAAACCAAAGACATGTGTGACTCAATAGAACTTAGGAGAAAAGCATGATCTAGCACAAAAACTAGTGGTATGTACATACCCCTGACTTGTATTTGGCAGAATGAGAAGCCAATTTGTTGAAAAGTTGCATCAATTGAACTGGACTCTCTTTTTCATACCGCAAAGCATAAAGCATTACTAACCGCAAGCGGTCAATATCAGATACACTTTCATTGTTTAACAAGGAAGTGACAGCCTGCAGAAAATCAACAGGTCAACAGTTGTAAGAAGAGGCATAGTTTTGACCCATGCAGAGGTAGAAATAAAGCAAAACAAAGTACATTCTCATTTTTTAATTAACATCAAATCCCTAGGCAATGAACATAGGAAGCTTACAACTAACTTTCCGAAGTTCATAGTTACATTAAATAAGACATCCAACCTAAAAGCATGAAGGTGGGTTCTGAACAATTTTGGGCAATTTCGGTCAGTATACTACTGTACAGACGTAGACCCCAGATCCTCAGTGTATGATTGGTTCAATTCCATGTTCTTCGGACTAACAAAAACAGAAGAGGAAAAGACATGGGAATGAGCTGGACAAACTTACACCCATGAAGTTTACGTAGTTCCAGATTTTATCAGGGCAATCTTTGCCCTTAGAGTTTTCAATGTGACAGACGAGGCTCAGTAAAAAAAACAGTATGTGTCTAGTAAGAAGTTTTCTTATGGTCACTTGGATTGATTTGGAATATTTGAGTGGAAAGTAAAACTATTTCATTTACAATCATAGTTGAATATGAAACTGGAAGGGACAGGGACTAAGACTTGATATGGAACTCAGATTTGTAGGTGCCAACTCATCACCACAAGTCAACTGGTTAAAGGACAAAGTGCTCACAGGTAATCTAGAATTACATAAACTTCATGGCTGCCAGGAAAGTAAGATTTAGGTCAACTAATGAATGATAATTTAATAATTTGTGTCACAATAACAATATACTGAGTGGTTACAACATGGAATATATTTGTTCACATAAGCTAAATGTATTACATTAAAAGGAAAAGCCTTATTAGCACACTCAAGTTTTGATAACTACGTGCTATGTCCAAGCGAGAAAATGCACATAGGAATATAGGATATCAAGGGCCAGTTGTCACTGATGGCATGATATACTATATGTACAAGAAAATGCATACCTCAAAGGCTGCTGCTTGTCCACTAGTACATGCTAGCTCTTGTTCTGTCTGTGAAACTAGCATAAGTTTCCTTTCCTCCACAATTTTGCTCAGCTCGCTCACCAAATTGACATGTTTCGATACATTTCCATGTGTCTTTCGATATTCTGGATAGTTGCTCACAAACTTTGCCATGTCACCTAAAACCAATAACGCGTAAGATTTTGAAAAATCGTATTGGCATATTACATATTTTCAATGTTTATTTATTTCAGAGGATATAACGCAAAATGAAGTCTAACTTACCTATGCTCTGAAGATTAAGGCTGTTCTTAGAAAGATGCTGAAAGTCATCTACCATTCTTTTGAGGTTCATACCGAGGTCCCCAAAGTTCTCAAACATGTTAGCTCTAAAAAAATCATCTTGAACCGATGATAGAACCACCTCCTATGTAAGTATATTTGAAATGGATCAACATTAAAAAAAAATACATAGCGATTTTTTCATAGTATTTCACAGAGAAATTCAACATTTATTAACCTGCTGGTCTTTAGGTACATTAGCAAATCCCCTAAGATCCACCTTGTTGTTCTCAATTCCAACAAGCTCATGAACCATTGCCTGCAATCCATACAAGACCAACTGTAAACTAAGAAAAGTACATTTGAACAGGAAAAACAGATCAACTCTTTTCAGGTTACCTGGTAGGTCCACTGGTTAAGTAAAGGCGTAACAGGATCGTCCCTCCTGTCGATCACCAACAACAAGGAAGAGTTTTCTGTTCGTCTAAAATCAAACAGGCCACTCTCCTGTTCATACATCAATTTCTGCATAGCCCAAATCATAAGTGCTTATGAACAAGTTCCCTGAGTTTTCGTTTCAAATAAATATTCAATTGTAAATGTTATTGGTTTTCTGTCGCATAAAATAAGTGGAATACAGAAGATATTTTGGTGTTCCTCCACTTCTACAAATTAAACTTCTTCCAACCTGTAGGCTAAGAAGTTAAGTGGATAATGAATTGTGCTTGTGGACTGAATAAAGAAATAAACACTTGTGGTACTCAGATTTATGAATATAAGACACACAGAAACTCATGATCACACTCAAAAAGTGCCCAAACAATAAAAATGTAACTACAGACACCACCTCTTATGTTTATACTATTCCACCTTTTTAGAGTCATAGGTATTTCCCAAGTTCAACACACTTCTGTGAGATAATGACCAAAGTGTTATAACCAATTCATAATAGAACAAGTGAAAATCGACAAGCACATCAAAGGGGTAAAATATTTTGCTTTTAGAAACAAGTTGTGCTTCTCTAGTGTCTTTTTTAATTGCAGTTAGTTGAAAGCGTCTTTGGTCGAACCACAGTAGTAACAAAATTCCCATAATTATTATATTCCCATGTGCCACATAGCAAACCTAAACTAGGGACATGTGAGTTAACACCCTGAGATGTGTTTGAGTAACAAAAATCTGACGAGCTGTGATCTATGAGCACAACATATGGAAACTTCATATTGATAGTCAATCTAGTTTCGGGACATGAAAATAGCAATGTTTTGCAATGAAAGTTGACCCACCGCAGTTTCTTGTGCAATCCTTTTCGCAACATCTGATGTCCTCTGATATCTAATAACAGGGCGGCGCTTCAAAGCCAAGAAGACAGAAGCAATGCCGTCAACAGCTCGATCACAGAAGCTCTGCATACCAGGAGGATCAACCACCGTGGGGAGCATGTACATGTGGTTATTTTGTATGTTGAGGGTGAAATGGTATGGGTCGATGACACCAAAATCAGCATAGAACTCCTGAAAAATAGATGCACAGAAGATAATGTCATCCTCAGCATTTGAAATTGCCATTCCAATAAGCAAATGGATTGAATGGAGCATTAACCTGAACTTGCTGCACAACCTCCTGCTCATCTGAATCAGCGAGTATTTGAATCTGCGGAACCTTCAATATACTGGAGAAGACTGTGAAGGCACAAACCATTAATTACAGAAACATGAGAACCAAATCAATCATTAAGGAAAAGCCCAGAGCACCAAAGTTCCACAGCAAATCGATGATTAAGGACGCACAGAGGTGGTATTCCGCGAAGCGCGGCATGGCGAGGTGCCTGCGGAGCTTCTGGACGTTGTCGCCGGAAGGCCGGAGGAAGTAGACGGCCTTGAGGTGCGCCATGGACTCCCTGGAGCTGGAGGCGTTGTCCATGGTCTCGACGAGGAAGACCTCCTTCCGCAGCAGATCCGACTGGCTGTACACCACGCTCACCATCCCAACCTGGGAGGGGGGCACGGGATCTGGTCAGATCAAAACCCGGGAAGGAGGAGAAGGCCGCGAGCGGCGGGAGGGAGCTGAGGTCTCCCGGGGAGAGGGAGGCGGAGCGGGCGCACGTACGGTTTGGGGGTCGAGGACGAGGACCTTCATGCCCGGGATGTCGTGGAGCATGCGGTCGATGTAGTCGCGGACGAGAGTGATCAGCACCATTGCTGATGGTGATGCTGCAGCCGCGGCAGCGGCAGCTTGGTGCGGAGGGGTAAGGGTTAGAGTTGGATCGCCGGCGGCGAGGTATCAGGATTCAGGAAGTAGCCGAAATTTCTCGGGGACAGGACAGGTGCAGTCGGGAAGAAGGAAACGGTAGCAGATCATCACACTTGTTGGGACTTTGGAGTTGGGAGGTTCCCATGCCCATCTCCAGCAAAAGTTTTTTTTGTTGAATTCTCTGTAAACTCTATTTTGAAAATGATTTTTATTTGAATGGGTAGACGCTAGTATTCTTTTAAATAGATTATAATCAAAATTAGAGTTGTTTGTAACTTAAAATAAAAAACAAAGTAAATATAATTTATATTGGATGGTGTACCACACTAAACATCTTACCAGCAAGTATGGATAACTATTTATTGATGAGTGGGTTCAATCAGGTACAAAAATGCCATTATTACTTGGTTATTTGGATGCTACGAGATTATACCTGTGTATACGAGGCTTAGTATTTCTGAACCAATTTGAGTTCCGCTTCTTGTACATGTACTCATTTAATTCAGCTTTCTATGGTTACGCATTATCTCGTCTTACGTGACAATTAACAAAAACCACTTGTCGAGTGCCTGAATAAGAGATACTCTTAACTCTTAACTAAGCAACTCAATCCCTGTATTAACAAACCTAAAATCATTATTATTATCCCTCAACCCAAAAGTACATAAGATATCCGATCAAGTATCAAACTGCGCTGGGCCAGTCCATGAACGGGTCTCGACGAACCAGGCTACTGTTCACTCGACGGGACCCTCTCGACTCGAAGCTGTCTACTCGGGGGAACGATCACCCCCTCGAGTGATGGAACTCCCCTGGGCGAACGATCACCCGTCGAATACCGCGCACCCCCTCGACCCGCCTAATTCCCGTACGATTCCCCAGGCATTTAATGTATTTCACCTGTTCCCGTCTAACCTCATGGCTATAGCCGTGGTAACAGTGGACAGTACACCGGTCAAATCCTCCTTTTACTGCCCATACCCAGGAAACCAGCGGATGTACCGCACTGTGTCGCCAAGCCGCGGACTGTGTCCCATTCGGCACCCCCTCGAGAAGCATCTATCAATATAAATTCCGCATTTTCCGGGGCCGTTCCTATCCGTTCCGGCCTCGACCCACCTTGGGCACCCCTCGACTGAGCCCTTAGCCGGTTTCGGTCAGCGCTACGACGACCCCACTGCGTCATCAATAGCGAGCCGTACGCTCCCAACAGGAGAACACGTCTTTCGACACGCCGCTGAGGTACGGTAGTGTCATCATCAAGGCCGGTCAGCCACCGACTTCGTCGAGACACCGCGGGATGGCAAGGCATGCTGTGTGCAGAGCTCAACCTTGCTTCGACGCATGTCGCTACAGTCTCCCGGACATGATCGGCATCCACTTTTGACGTCACCTCCTACGCCAGCCCTACAAGCACCATTTCTAGGGTTACATTGTACACCCATGCCCCTCCTTAGCCTATAAAAGGAGGCGCCGGGCTAGCATAGAGTAAGGAGCTCACCCATAAACAGAGGATAGCCAGAGCCCGCAATGCTCAAGTCCTAGCCAACCTCACTCGCTCGCTTGTATTCACCCTTGTATAAGCACTTCGGTGCAAGATAATACAAACTCCCCCCCCCCCCCGCTGGACGTAGGGCCTTCTATTGCCCGAACCAGGATAAACCTCGTGTGTTCTTCTTGCATCACCATCGGGATTAGGGAGCACGCAATACAAATTCACTCGTTGGTGCTCAGCCCCCGGGTCAAAACACCGACAGTTGGCACGCCAGGTAGGGGCACAAGCTTTTGACGGCCGGGTTCATCAAGGAGGTTCATCATCCCAAGTGGTTAGCTAACCCTGTATTAGTTAAGAAAAAGAATGAAAAAATTAGGTGTGTGTCCATTATACTAGTTTAAATAAAACATGTCCTAAAGTTCCATTTCCTTTACCACGTATTGATCAAATTGTTGATTCAACTGCGGGATGTGAGACCCTCACGTTCCTTGATGCTTATTCCGGTTACCATCAAATCAAGATGAAGGAGTCCGACCAGCTCACGACCTCCTTTTTGGCATGTATGGTTACATTACCATGCCCTTCGGCCTTCGAAACACCGGGGCAACGTACCAGCGATGCATGCTTCATGTTTTTGGCGAACATATAGGGACGACGGTCGAGGCCTACGTCGACGACATCGTAGTCAAATCTAAGAAGGTCGACAACCTCATCGATGACCTCAAGATCGCGTTCGAGTGCCTTCGGGCCAAGAATATCAAGCTCAACCCCAAGAAGTGTGTCTTTGGCGTGCCTCGAGGCATGCTCTTAGGATACATCGTCTCTCAACGCGGTATCAAGGCCAACCCCAAGAAAGTCGCGACGATCACCAAGATGGGGCCGATTCGAGACCTGAAGGGCGTACAGAAGGTCATGGGCCGCCTCGCGGCCCTCAGCCGCTTCATCTCGCGCCTGGGAGAAAAGGCCCTGCCGCTGTATTGTCTTCTGAAGAAATTCAAGCACTTTGCATGGACCGCCGAGGACGAGGAGGCCCTCGCTAAACTCAAAAATATGCTGACCTCCCCTCCGATTCTCGTATCTCCTAAACCGGCCATGCCACCCAATCCAGCCGAGCCTCTTCGACTATATCGCCCCAACCACCCAGGTGGTCAGCGCGGCCATAGTGGTCGAGAGGAAGGACACTCCCTGCCCGTCCAACGGCCGGTTTACTTCGTCAGCGAGGTACTCTCGAAAACAAAGGTTCTCTACCCACAAATCCAGAAGCTGCTCTACGCCATCGTGCTCACGCGTCGCAAGCTCCAACATTACTTCCTCAGTCACCCGATAACCATGGTTTCATCTTTTCCCCTTGGGGAGATTATCCAAAATCGGGAGGCCACAGGAAGGATCGCTAAGTGGTCGATCGAGCTCATGGGTGAGACCCTCACTTATGCGCCGCTCAAGGCCATCAAGTCTCAGATGCTGGCGGACTTCATCGCCGAATGGACCGACACCCAACTTCCGCCAGCACAGATTCAAGCTGAGCTGTGGACGATGTACTTCGACGGGTTGCTCATGAAGACAGGAGCAGGCGTGGGCTTGCTCTTCATCTCGCCCCTCGGAGTCCATATGCGCTATGTCATCCGCATCCACTTCGCCGCCTCCAACAACGTCATGGAGTATGAGGCCCTCATCAACGGTCTATGCATCACAATCGAGATTGGGTTTCGACGCCTCAACGTTCAAGGCGACTCACAACTCGTCATCGACCAAGTAATGAAAGCCTCGAGCTGCCACGACCCCAAGATGGAAGCCTACTACAATAAGGTACGTGAGTTGGAGAACAAGTTCCATGGCCTTGAGCTCAACCACATCGCTCGATAGTACAACGAAGTTGCAGATGAGCTCACCAAAATCGCATCTACTCGTGGCACCGTCCCGCCCGACGTGTTTTCGAGGGACCTCTTCGAGCCCTCTGTCGACTTAGGCTCGGGGGCTAGCATCACGTCATCAACACTCGATCCCCTGCCCTCGAACGAGGCCACCTCGAATGGGACTGAGGTCATGGAGATCGAGAGGTCACCTCCACCATCAAGCCCACCACTAGACTGGCGCATTCCCTTCCTCGACTGTCTTATTCGAGGGGAGCTCCCAGAAGACCGAACCGAGGCTCGACAGATAGCTCGACGGGCCAAGACCTATGTCATCTACGGCGATGACAAGGAACTCTACCGACGAAGCCCGTCAGGGATCCTCCAGCGTTGTATCAGCATCGAGGAAGGAAGGAGGCTCCTCAAGGACATACACTCGGGCGCTTGCGGCCATCACGCCGCCCCAAGGACCCTCGTCGGCAACGCCTTCCGGCAAGGTTTCTACTGGCCAACCGCCGTCTCCGACGCCATCAACCTCGTTCGCTCATGCGAGGGGTGCCAATTCTATGCCAAGCGAACGCACCTACCCGCCCACGCTCTGCAAATGATCCCCATCACATAGCCTTTCATCGTTTAGGGGCTCGACCTCGTTGGGCCTCTGAAGAAGACAACCGGGGGCTTTACGCACTTGTTGGTAGCAGTTGACAAGTTCACCAAGTGGATCGAGGCTCGGCCCATTACCAACATCCGCTTCGAGCAAGCAGTCTTGTTCTTCACCGACATCATCCACCACTTTGGGGTCCCCAATGTCATCATCACCGACAACGGCATGCAATTCACTGGCAAGAAGTTCTTGGACGTCTACGACCACAATCACATTCGTGTGAATTGGTCCATAGTCGCTCATCCTCGAACCAACGGCCAGGTCGAACGCGCCAATGGCATGATCCTTTAAGGCCTCAAGCCAAGAATCTACAACTGGTTGAAGAAGTATGGAAAGAAGTGGGCCGCCGAGCTACCCTAGGTCCTATAGAGCTTAAGGACAACACCTAGTCGAGCCACGGGGTTCACTCTGTTCTTCATGGTCTACGGGTCCGAGGCTGTCCTCCCCACCGACCTCGAGTACGGGTCCCCTCGACTTAAGGCCTACAACGAACAGACGAACGAGGAGGCCCTCGCAAACACCGTCGACCAGCTCGAGGAGGCTTGAGATATGGCCCTCCTCCACTCCGCAAGGTACCAGCAGAAGCTTCGACGCTACCACGACAAACATGTGCACAAGAGGGATCTCCAAGTTGGCAATCTCGCCCTCCGTCGATGACAGAGCAACAAGGGGCGCCACAAGCTGACACCGCCGTGGGAAGGCCCATACACCATGGCTGAGGTACTGAAACCTGGAACATACAAGCTATCGAATGGCAAAGGCGAAACCTTCAACAATGTTTGGAACATCAAACAGCTACGTCGCTTCTACCCCTAGGGCCTTGAGGCCTTATACATTTATCGTATTTTGTACAACTATGGCATCATGAATGAATAAACAAAAAACAGCTTTGATTCAGCATACTTTCTTATTTATTCATGTAAGGTAGCCTTGACTCTACTCCCTCAGAGTCGAACCTCCCTCGGGGGCTACAAGGGGGAACCCCCCGAAGTCCTAAAAAACTCGCACATTTTTTTGAAACTCAATGTCTATTCTTTCTTACGCGCCTCGATATGTGTCGCCACTTAGCCAAAAATGCCACGAGTGTCCCGAGGGTCGAGGCTGTTGAGCCGGAAGCTTGCCTATGCCTCTGCGCTACGGTACCTCCACTCACTCCCCCCTTCGAGGGACATGACCGTGCATCAAGTTTACTAAGTAAAAACACAATCAGGGCATGCAAGAAAGAAAATGACTTAAAATATGCGAAATATATACATGCATAATGTTTCAAGGCCACCAGGGCCACGTTGTCACGATTCGCAAAAACTAATCTATTACATGGGCCTCCTTGCCCACATCTGGCTCACAGGGTTTTGTCCCCATCATCGCCACCACCCTCATCGCCGGCGCCTTCTTCACCTTCGAAAGGAAGGACCTCGGGCTCGAACAGCTTCGCCCGCTTCTCACCCGGCTTCTCGGCAGCATCGATCAAGCCCCGGCACCTCTCCTCATTCTCAGCGTCCGTCTTAGTAAGGTTGGAGATGAAGCCATGGGAGATGACGTCCATATTATACGTGAAGCCAGAATAGACGACCGCCATCGCCCGCTTCACGCCAATATGGAGTGCGTCTCGGACATGATCCCTCATGGTGGCCCCAAGGTAGTACAGTCGGTCAACGAGAGCGGCCCCGCACACCTCTTCCCCGGCATCCTCCGCGGGCTCGACCCCCCAGGAGTCGCAAAGACCATTAATCGTGGTGCAGAGCCTGTCGGTCAATGCCGCCTCGGCCAAAAGGCCCTCCTGAAGCGCCTTCGAAGCCGTACGGACAGAGAGTAGTTCGGCCTCGAGACTGAAACATCTTCAATTTTCCACAAAGGGAAAATGCACAGAATGGCGGATAATATAATAGTTCGAAGCATCAAACCATCTCATTATCTCGCAACAGTCGATACAGGATCCATACATCGAATAAAAGAGTATAATTAGGGGGAATTACATAAATAGTTTGCCGCCACACTGGCGGAACCATCAGAGTAGCAGCAGCCTCTGGAACGGCTGTGGAAGGCGGAAGTACATTAAATCTCCAAAAGAAGCCTGAGCATAGGAACGAGACGTCTACTCCTCCTCATCGTCATAGTCGTAGTCGGGCTCACCTGCCAAATAATTTTTAGTATGGTTTGTACTGGCCATATCTCCCACCCTATGCTTTGCTTTCGCTATGTAGTATTTGGTGGGATGAAAAGGATATAATCAGATCGACCTAATATGTGGCTGTAGTTTCCTATGCGAATAGTGACCAATTTCATATAATGTAGTTCATCAAGTTTTAACCCATCTCATCCACATATCCAAACCCATTCCTTCCCATCACACACATCTCACCCTCTCGCACTCAGTCGACAGGTCCAACTCCCTCTTGGGGCCTGTCTCAGCGGCTCACAGCCGGAAGGGTAACACCAGGGGGAGAATAGAAGGACTCCTCTCACTACTCTCGAAAAGCGTGGGTCTTAGGAAAAAGCCATACCAGTGGCTCGCGGACTATATATATAGATTCATAAACTCTGCAGAGCGTGTACTCCCATAACCACAAGATCACTATCATCGGCGATGCCCCGCCTAAGCTGATTTTGGCTGCTTTCTAACCGGTACGATGCCACCCTACCACTCAGTACTGGGACATCGCGGATAGGTACCACCGGCACACTGAGACTGTGAGACATAGTACCGGGCCCCCCCCCGTGGTCACTATGCTGTCTAAGGAGGGTGTGGGTCTCCACGCCCGTACCTCCCGACACTATCTGCTAATAACCTAATAGTAGTGGCACCGTCCTAGCTAATCAGACATCCGTCTCCCGCCCATACAAGAGCGAGTGGTGAGCACGTAAGTCCCAAGGTTCCGGTCCTCAAGAGATATCAGGTCCTAGGGGGATCAGACAGGATTATCTTCCCTTAGGGACTACAACAGTCCGTGCTACAACAGCACCTCCTACCCGGGGCTTCGCTCCACAAAGGTTCTTACCCCCGGATCTCCTTATACCTCACAATGTGCTCGCCACAAGCACCTCACACGGGAATGCCCAGAACACATTCCCCGGCAAGACTCGCCCACATGGCTCGTCGTAGAATCCTGTCCGATTGACTCAACCCTCACCACACACCTAAGACGCACGCAGCAGTCTCCCCGAGTAAAGTGGCACCACGTGCCTTAACCATATAACCATACTCTCCACCACGCATCACATCACACAGATACAAGCGTAGTAGAAGTAAAGCATTATAAGTAAATAAGCATGCGTCTAGCCTATCAGCAGGTGTGCAGGAGTAAGGTTGCGACAAGGTAAAGGCTCATTAAGCACTTCTACCATGCAGCCTATCAACAGGTGATATTCGTAATTAAAGCACTAGCAAGCTAGATATTATGCCATGCGTAATAGGATCTACGAGGTTGGGTGGGCTGTGGCACCTGTGAAGTCATCACTGAGCTCCTCCTCGTACTCATAGTCGTCCTCCTCAAGCTGATCCTCCTCTGAAACGAGACATAATAGCCACGTTAGCGGCTCCTATAGAGTCAATGCAAAGAAACAATAAAATTCAAACTCCAAATGCACTCATACATAAGCCTATGACGTAGAGCTCATTTTTATAAAAATTTGGACAATTGGTTCATATTTTTCGGAGATCGTATGAAGAAGTTATGAATTTCCAAAGTCTATTCTATTTTCTGAAAAAGAAAAAGGGCAGATTAACCTGGACGCGACACGTGGCGGCTCCTGATTGGGCCACGTGGCGTGCGGGCACAGTGCAGCTGGAGCTGGGATGACGTCATGCTGACATCGTGCTAACGTCATGCTGACGTCAGCACTGACGGGGGACCCAGTCAGCGGCTGATAGGTGGGGCCCACGGGTCTGGTCATTGACAGGTGGGGCTAGGTCAACGGTCAACGTTGATCGGTCAACGGTCAACACCGACCGGGCTTCGACCGGGCCTCGTCGGGCCTGGGCAGGGCTGGATCTGGGCCGGGTTGGGCCGGCCCGGCCCAAACACGTGTCGGCTCATTAGCTGGGCCACGTGGCGGGTAGGAGTCCAGCGGGCTCGGTCCATGGTGTTCTGGCTCACGGACTCGATTCACGGTGCACCGAAGACTGGGTGGCTAGGTGGCGCTGCGCGGTTGGCTGGCTGGGTCTACGTGGTGGACTTGATCCACACGGGCAGGGACCTTCGCCCCCCTTTCTTCTCCTTCGCGTGGCCGGGCACCGATGCCTTTCGTCGGCGGCGAGCGGCGCAGCGGCTCTGGCCGGCCCGACGGGCTTGAGCTACTGCTACGGCTGCGGCTAGGCTAGGCAGGTGCGGAGGTGGAGTCCAAGCGGCTCGCGGGACACGGCCTCGTCGGCGGCGCACACGGCGGCGGCTCCGAGCGGCGGGGACGCGGCGACGGAGCGCTACGGCATGCGGGGCTCAGCACTAATTAGCGCAACGTGGTCACGGGGCCAAGGCAAAGGTGGCAAGCAAGATCAATTTGGGCACGCGCCCTCTAGTGAGGCAAGCAGCGGTGGCGGGTTCAAGACGGCGAAGGTCAACGGCGGTCGGCGAATCTTCAAATTGGCGCAACATCGAGCTTCATCTCCTCCATCTCCTACCGTGTGGAGCAGCTGGGAGCTCTGAGCGGCTACTGGTGCAGCTATGAGGGCTCGCGGGGGCGCGCGCGACAGTGGGGTCACAGCGACGCACCGGCGGCCGGGAACCGAGGTGACCAGGGCCGGCAAAGGTGCCAGGCCCCACTATGGTCCACCCCTTGTCCCACGAAGTTGCCATGGAGGCGTTCTAGACCAAGGCGGAGTTGAAGGGGAAGCTAATGACGAGAAAGGAAGAGTGGAGAGTGGGAATAGCGGCGGTGCACTGGCAGCGGCCATGGCCAAGCGGGGCGAGAGCGGGGGAGCTCACCTGCGTAGCAACAGTCTAGGCAGGCGACGAGGGCTTGTTGGCGGCTTGGTGCAGGGAGGCAGAGCCGGGGCGTCGAGACGGTCGTGCGGTGCTCCAGGGTCCTCCTCAGCACACGGACGGCAGCGGCGCTGCGGTGCTCTAGCTCCGCGCGGCAGCACTTCCTTCCTACTCCTCCCTCCTTCTCTTTCTCTCGGCTGGTCTGGGCAGCGGGTCACCACAAAGGCGGCGGAGCGATGGGGAAACCCTATAGGGCCGGGCGCTCCTTTCTTTATAAGCACGGCGGCCGGCGGCGGACGGTGGGGATCGGAGATCCTCATCAAACGTCCGAGCGCGGCCGCGCATTAGGGTTAGGGTTCGAGGAAAGGCGTGACGCGGGCAGGTGAGGATGGACGGCATCCGAGGCGCGGTGGCGGGTCACGGGCGAGCGGCGGACGGCATTGCACGGCCATGGCCATTTTTGGCACGGCGGACGCGACGCGCGGGCGGCCATAAGAGGGAAAAGGAGAAGCTGACAGGCAGGGTCCAGGTGTCAGTGGCACAGCAGTGGGCGCGGGCGCGCGGGCGGTCTTGCTGGGCCGGCTGATCTTGCTGGGCCGGCTGGCCTTGCTGGGCCTCGGCAGCGCGGCGAGCGGGCAGGCGGCGCGCGGGCCGGCGGCAACGCGTGGCCTTGCTGGGCCGCGTCGGCCATGCTGGGCCGCTGCAGCGCGCAGGCGGGCGACGCGCGCGGGCAAGGCAGGCCGAGCGCGGGCGCGGGAGCGCTGGGCCTGGCAGGCCAAGCGGCCGCGGTGGCGGGCAGGGCAGCAGCGGGCCGGCCTGAGGTGGTAGCTGGGCTGGGCTAGTTGCTTCGTGGATTTCCCTTTTCTTTTTTTCTTCTATTTTCCAAATCCTTTTCTATTTCTATTTCTTGCCAAGCAACTAATCAAGCCATGATTCTAGGTTAGAGAGGTTAGTGACCATGGTGCACACACCATGGTAGGTCCACTAGGGTCTCACGGTCATGGTGGGTCCCTTTCCGAGGTTAGTCGACAAAAATATACACATGCGATGTTAGGTTATTTGATTTTTATCGGTCATCACATAAAATCGAGTAATGCGAATCAAACTTTGGTAAATTAAATGCAATGCTTGGGCTAACATTGGGTGCTACTTGTGAATCTATTGGCGGGTTTCCTATATGACATCCACCATACACTGGTAATCTTTAGAAAAAAAATTTGAAAGTCTGTATTTTCGGTGACCGGATTTCTAGGGTTGTTACAGAGACCTAGCAGGCAGAATAGGAGTCAATAGTGGCAGATGGAGATAAGAACCTTAGAGCTAGAAAAAAGAACTCACTAGTGCAGTGGGTGTCGAGGATCGCATGTGCGTCCACTGCGTCGTCGCGCTCCTTCTGGGCCTCCTTGAAAGCGCGGACCGCCTCAGTCTTCTCGAGTCGCAGATCCTCGATCGTCCTGCCGGCCAGAGCGATGGACCCCTCCTTCTCCTGAAGGGCCACCTTTAGCTCGACAACTTCGGCAACAAGGGCGTCGGCGCGACATTTCTCTGACCCCACCGAGATGCTGAGGGCGTCGTGGGCCTCCGAGACTTGATCAACATCGGTTTCGAGCCCCTTGATACGCTCTGCGGTATCTCGAGCTTCCCCCTCAAGTGACTTTACGCGCTCAAGGGCCAATCGCACCTCCTCGAGGGCCCGTCCTTCGTCACTCCTAGCCTTCTCGGCTTCTTCCTTGGCCAAAGCGGTTTCTTCTTTAGCCTTCCGGCTCTCCTCCTCCATCGCGGCGTTGTCCTCCTTGGCTCGAGCCGCCTCCACTCGAGCCGCATCAGCGTCCTCTCTGGCCTTAGCAGCCTCTTTCTTCGCCTTCTTCGCCTCCTCTTCAGCCTAGGCCACCCCGAACCGGGCAGCCTGCCGGCCTTGAGTTGGTGCCGCACTTCCTCCCGCCCATCATGCGACGAGTGGAGGAACTCGTACTTCACATAGGAGGGCCTCCTCAGGTCCTAAGGACAAAAAGCAAGAAATCAGGCATCAAATCAAGAAGTTATCCAAGCTCAACACACTCGGAGAAACACTTACTGAAAAAACCCGGCCCAGATCCTCGGTGGCGACATCAACGGCCAGCTTTAGAGCATGGGCCATCCATGCTCGATAATCCTCCGCATCCTCCCAGTGGTTTATCTCTGCCGCATCATCCATCCAGATCACAGGGGCGCTAGGCTCTAGCTGATTTTGGAGCGGGAGGCGCTCCCTACGCCAAGAAGGGAGAGCCGCCTCGACCCTCTCTCGCACCGATGACCTGATGCGCTCCACCACGTCTCGCGAACCGCCGTAACGGGCCACCCGATCGGCCAAGGTGGGGAACGGCGGCTCGACCCCCGCTCTGGCCTCCGACGACTCGGCCTAACCGCTCACCTGCCCCACCAAGGCAAAAGGGCCAGGGTCGGACAAGTCGGGGCTGCGAGAGGCACCCTGAGCGACTGCCGCTCCCGTAAGAAGAAGGACGTCTCCCTCCTCCTCGCGCCGATGCAACAGCAGCGGGCTCTCGACAGCCACCTCCCCGAGCTACTCCCGCGACGCGAGCAGAACCACTGACGCCTCCTGCGCCGTGCTCTGCTGCAACGACTGTTGGCTCGAGGCTACCGCGGTGTCCCCCTGCTGCTGAGGGAGGCTTGAGATCACCAGCTCCCCTAATGACTCATCCCGCCGCTGAGGCGGTGGGTCCAAAGGCGTCGCGTCCTCCGGCGGCGTCTGTTGGTGCTGCCGCTGTTCTTGCTGCTGCTGCAGCTGCTACTGGTGGTACTACTGATGTTGTTGTAGTCGTTGCTGCTGCAGCTGGCTTGACGCCAGCCTCTCCCCCTCTTGTTGCTGTTCGGGCTGGTTCTCGGCCAGCCCCTCTTCCTCCTGCCGCTTCTGCAGCCGGTCTTCCTCCTCCTTCTTATGCGGGTTCTCCTGCTCCTGCTTTCGCTGCACCTCCACCTCGTGCAAGCCCTTTGGCCATGGCTCCCGCCCCTCTAGCTGGAAAGGTAGCGCTCCTGCTTCCTGGGGACGCTCCACCATCTCCTCGACGGAGGGAGAAGGAATCGCAGCCTCTTCGTCCCCAAGGACGATGGGGGCATTTTTCGACCCAGGCTCGCGGCTGTCGAGGGCTCCCCCCTCGGTTGCGAGGGCCTCGACCTGGCCAGGTGTATGGGCCGTGGACGTTGAGACCGGGGCGCCAACCCCGCTCTCCGGCATCTGTCCCCAGTCGGAGCTACCACTCGCCACGGCCCCCGCACCGCTCGAGCCTGCAACGAGAGTAGAGCTCGTCCGTCTACCCCGAATAATTGTCGCTTGGGCTTGTGATAGCCAGGCTGCCTCCGACGTCGACATGGGCCTCGGGATCACACCTGCCCCTCCTGCCACCATCCTCGCGGCCGCGTCCACCTTGAGCCACTTGGCCGGTGAAGGGTTCACCTCCTCCACTTGGCGCTTGAGCCTGGGCAACATAGGGAAAGGCAAGAACATCAAGTAAATTCTGCGAATCACAGAAAAAGGGAAGAAAATTTTGGACGGCAAAAGCTTACCCTAGAGAAATGACGACCGACCCGGGCCCCCTAGAGTTACCTGGGCGCCTTGAAGGCCCCTCCAAACCAGATCCTGTCCAGAGCTAGATCTATGCAGAGCGACCGGCTTGGACCTCGGCGCATCGAGCTCCACCGGGGCAGCCTCCCACGAGTCGTGCGCCGAGGGTGGTGTCGCCTACTCTTTCGAGCCTGTCTAGCCCCGGGTCCTCACCTCGAGCGTCGAGGACCTAGTTTGGTGTGGCGAGGCACTGGACGGACCCCGGGACGAGGCCGGCGGAGTGCCGCCGCGCTGGCGATGAGACGAGGACCCCGCGCGGGTCGAGGAACCCCCTTGCCTTCTTTCCTGCGGTTGCTCCAAGACGTCCTCCTATGTAGGAGGTGCGTCAGCTCGAGAAAAGCTAGAAAGATGGGGCTCGAGATGCCCCGCCACTCCCTCGACATCATCATCATCATCATCATCCATGTCTATCTCCTCAGGGGGGACTCCTCGATAGGAAGCCCATCTCGCCTTTGTTTAGCCCGATGCATTTCGAGCGCCTGGCGCGCGAGGTTCTTCCTCTTCCTATTTTTCTTCTCCGGGTCTTTCCTCTTCTTCTCCTGTTGCGCGTCAAAGCGCCTCACCTGGCGATCGGGGTTGTCTTCTCAAACTGGAGGCACCGAGACCCTGTAGTCGATGTTACCCTGTGCTCAAAACCACAGCCAGAATGTCAAGACAAGCCAAAAAACAGGGGAGAAACTCGAGGACATGAATTTGAGGGACTTACCAAGATGATGCTACGAGGATCTGACAGCATCGGGACACGATCCACGTCCCCTGGCCCGAAGTTACCGGCGACCGAGCTCCTAACCCATTTGCGACGTCCTTGGGAGGCAGGTCCGTGGGCAACGTCCGGCACCCCTTGAGCTGCTCAGGAAGTGCCTCGGGCCCCATCTGATCTAAGCACAATGGGCGCGCCATCAAAGAGAGGACTGTTCGACTGTGGAAGCCCGCGACGACATACACGGTATGCACACCCTGCTCAGACAAGGTGCGCAGCGTATCGAGGAGGGGATTTAGCCTCCACTGGAAGGGCTGGGCCACACCCCAGAGCCAGTGCCCCGAACGCGTCCCAATGACGCACCCAGTGTAGGCGAGCAGCAGGCCGTCGTCGTTGCGGATGTAGGACCACCCGGACTTCCAATGACCATGGTTGATGGACAAGCCTGTCCTGATATAGAGCTCGGACTTCTTCTGCGCCAGGCTATAGCTGCCCATGCGGACAATCCTCCTCTTCCCCTCTGAGATCCACTTGGTGTAGTGCTCACCCTTGAAAAGCTGGAGCCACAGCTTCCAATGCGGTTCCATACCCATGTACCCCTCACAGAGCGCGGCGAATATCGCCGCATTGGAGATGGCGTTGGGGGTGAGGTGTTGGAGCTTGACCTCATAAAAGTGGAGCAGCGCACGCATGAAGCGGCTCAGAGGCGAACCAAATCCCAACTGGTGGAACTTGACGAAGCTCACCACTTAGCCCTCCGGCGGTTGCGGCTCCCGATGCTCCCTCGGCGGCACGATCCACTCTGGCCACTCAGCCGAAGCGGCGGGGCGGAGGAGTCCCTTGTCCACCAGCTTCTCCAGCTCCCACTGCGACACATTGGAATAGGGCCAGGCCTCTGGAAAGAGGAACATGGGTTCCATGGGTGCAGCACGAATCTGCTCGGAGGACGGGCGACCGGGAAGATTCCCAATCCCGATTTCTCTCTCTCCGGTTCTTCTCTAGCGTAGACAGATGGAGGCTCGGGCGCTCTGGTGGCGGCGGCGGAGGCAAGATGGCAAGATAGGAAACGGAGAAATCCTACCCCTCGTATTTATAAGCGAATGGGGACGAGAAACAACGGGCGGATCCGGCAACGGCACAGTAATTCCCCACGTTTAATGCGCTCACTTAACCGCTCCTCGATTCCTGGAACAGGCACACGCATCGCCCGCAAGATCTCTAGCCGTTACCCGGGTCCACCACGACCGCGCCGCTTCAGCTCTTGCCTAAAAAGACGTGCCCAATGGACAGGAGAAGTTATCCACGGTGTTTTCTTCTACGGGAAGTAAAACGGACTCCGGTCCCACATCAAAATCCTCGAGGGAGCGGAGGCTGACCCTCGATCAGGGTTCGACAGCCACCCTCGAGTACCCAAGTCAGGGACACCCAAGGGGAGCCAACATGAAGCTCAGCTCAAGGACGAACCCTCAACATCCCCTCGGACGTATCCAAGGCAAAACGAAAGGATTACCATGGAATCCCCACGGAGGGAGGCATCGAGCCGCCGAGTCCTATCGAATGAAACCAGTATCCATGTATCTACATGTTTGCATCAATGAGAATGTCTCAGGGCCACCAGTCGACCCCATCGAACGGGGCACGAGCTCTCACTTGGATCTTCCGTTATCAGCTCACAGAGAACATCGAGACTCGCCCAATGGAGGGTAGTACGGCGCTTCTCACCTCACATTCGATCGAAAAAACTCATGAGATAGACGCCCGAGGCTAGCAATACCCTAGCCACACGAGGCTCGGGGGCTCAACTATGCCAGGAACCCCTCGACGAAAGAGGGTCGAATACACCCGGGGGCTCGACGACTCGAGACACCCCTCGACTAGGCGCTACGACTCCAGTTCATGTTATCCTAACTTTTCAGGAACGCCTGCTACATCCAACTGGACGGAAACACCTTTTGGCAAAAGACAAGTAAAGCCCTCAAAGGAGTCTCCCCACTCATCCGAGGCCTCGGGGGCTACCCCTGAAGGGTACGCTCGCGTGCACCCTCTAGAAAATTATGGTCGACACCTCGGTCTCGATTCAAGACCCCCCGCATGACTCCCAGCACTCACACGGGAGCTTGGGGGCGACTGTCGGGTACCTGAATAAGGGGTACCCTTAACCCTCGACTAAGCAACTCAATCCCTGCATTAACAAACCTAAAACCACCATTATAATCCCTCAGCCCAAAAGTACATAAGATATCCGATCCAAGTATCGAACTGCGCTGGGCCGGCCCATGAACGGGTCTCGACGAACCAGGCTACTGTTCACTCGACGGGACCCTCTCGACTCGAGGCTGTCTACTCGGGGGAACGATCACCCCCTCGAGTGATGAAACTCCCCCGGGCGAACGATCACCCGTCGAATACCGCGCATCCCCTCGACCCGCCTACTTCCTGTACGATTCCCCAGGAATTTAATGCATTTCACCTGCTCCTGCCTAACTCATGACTACAGCCGTGGTAACAGTGGACAATACACTGGTCAAATCCTTATTTTACTGCCCATACCCAGGAAACCAGCGGATCGTACCGCACTGTGTCACCATGTCATAGACTGTGCCCCATTCGGAACCCCCTCGAGAAGCATTTGTCAACATAAATCCCGCATTTCCTGGGGCCGTTCCTATCCGTTCCAGCCTCGACCCCCTCGAACACCCCTCGACTTAGCCCTTAGCCGGTTCCGATCAGCGCTACGACGACCCCACTGCATCATCAATAGCGAGCCGTACGCTCCCAATAGGAGAACACGTCTTTTGACACGCCGCTGAGGTACGGTAGTGTTATCATCAAGGCCGGTTAGCCACCGACTTCGCCGAGACACTGCGGGATGGCAAGGCATGCTGTGTGCAGAGCTCAACCTCGCTTCGACGCACGTCGCTATAGTCTCCCGGACATGATCGGCATCCACTTTCGATGTCACCGCCTACGCCAGGCCTACAAGCACCATTTCTAGGGTTACATTGTGCACCCGTGCACCTCCTTGGCCTATAAAAGGAGGTGCCGGGCTAGCATAGAGTAAGGACCTCAACCATAAACAGAGGATAGCCAGAGCCCACAACGCTCAAGTTCTAGCCAACCTCACTCGCTCGCTTGTATTCACCCCTGTACAAGCACTTCGGTGCAAGATAATACAAACTCCCCCCCCCC
>CM041643.1:28929305-29015752 GCA_023333625.1 Bothriochloa decipiens | reverse complement strand
CGCGCGAGGTAGTGCTAGAGCTCGTGGCCGCCTACTAGAGAAAAGAGATGGGGAGGGGGTGTTTTGGCACTTTAGGATGCGGAGGAGGGGTGTTTTTGTTAAATGACGTGGTAAAACCGGACTGGTTTTAGCATTTGGACCTGGAGTAGACCGGTTTCAAAGTTTTTGTAGGCAAATAACTGGTTTTGTAGTTGATGGACCTATTTGAAACAGAGGTGTAAGTTAATGAACCTACGTTGCATTTTTAATGCTAATTTCAATGTAGAGGTTATGCCATTTTTGGTTTTGCACAACTTTGTAGCCAATAGTCCTGAACCACGTACTTTCGTGGCTGGCTGGCTGCGTCACGAACATGTACATGACACATGAATGTTGACGCTTTCATGATCAGTAAAAGTAAAACGGGGGAACCACTTTTACAAAAAAAATGAAGGTACCATGACATGAGTCACCACCATTCAACTTGAAAGAATGAATGCAATTTTTCTGATTCTAACACATGATCAGTAGAGTATACAAAATACAAAATTATAATACTATTATCTTATATGCTCCCTGCTCCGTCAGTGTTACACTTGCACACAAGACAAGGTCTAGTACGTACGTATCCACGATCGTAATCTCATCGTCGTTGCTCATCGATAGCCAAAAACAATGTTTAGGCACGGCGCTTGTTACGTTGGAGTTGCCTCCACCCCAATGACACACGCCGCTCCCGCGCTCCGTCAGCATATATACCGTAGTGTGCACGAAACGGATCGGTGTAGAATGATCGAATTCATCGACATTGGTGCAGTGCCTGCGAATTCAAAAAATACGGATCAGATCGGATCACACAAACTTAATAAACAAATCTCCAGCATCATAGAAGGTGAGGCTATTCTTTCTGATTCAACATCAGAATCAGATCTTAGTGCATCTTTAATTAATCTGAACATCGCCCCATGCTTCCATTGAGAACATGTGCCTAAACACCTGTCAACCAAGTCACTGCGCATACGTTTGTCAGAGTATTGTGGTAGACTACGTAATTTATGAACTTGTATATTTTTTTCAAGAAAAAGTAATAGCAATAAAACGAGCAGTGAATCGCAATTCGCAAGTTAATTCAGCACTATAACGTGGTTTAATACTATTCATGTCTCGACGGAAATTTCTCTTCATTCAAAATTATAAGTCACCGGTCTATCAACCTATGCTCTTTGGGAAGGTTTATAGTCTCGCCCAAGTCGTCTATGTCATCTGTAAAGAGCTCTGCGTCTCTTTCTAAGGATGACTCGGCCGACTCAAAGGGTCCAACCGACATGACTTCCATGGGCAAACCGTGAACCGGGGGAGGTTCTGCCACTGAGTTTTTAGCCCTGGTGACTTGGATAGAAAATGAATCTCTCCCCAACTTAACGTTCATTTCCTCTGTTCTCCATGGATTAGCAAAAAGCTTCTCCAAGGGGTGTCCAATAAGGATGCCGAAATCCCGGATATCGAAAACGTGAAAGTCCAGGTCCAGATAGACATCTTCTATGTGGAGAGTGGCTTTGTGCAAAACCCCAAGTCCTTTTAGGATTGTGTGTGGCGCTACTCGAAAGGACTTGTTAGTTGGAGTAAGTGGTTTGTTTCCTAAGGAAGATGTTGCAAATGATTTTGACATTATGTTTACTCCAACCGTGGGATTGTACATCGCGTCCACCCAGTCTCCATGAAGCTTGCATCGAATGGTCGAACAAGGAGTGTGAATCTGAATTTCTTCAAAAAAAACTCTCCTTCCGCTACCCATTCGGAGCTCATGATAGCTGACAACTCCCTGACGGATTCCTTAAGAAAGGTTGGATCAAGAGGCTCGCTAGGGGGCTTAGGAACTGGTGGTCTCCTCTGACATTCGTAATTCGAGGTATTTCCGAATTCTTCAAAAAGTTCATCCTCGGATACGGAAAGATCCATGGATTGAGAATCTTCCTTTGGGCTGCCTGGTTTGGGAGAGGGTCTCTCTATAGATAGAACAGGTTCAGCAATTGCCGAAGAGGCTTCCTCTATAGTGGGCTCGGGTGTAAACCAGATATGTTCTAGCGGGGGCGTGTTCTCTCTAGGATACGCTCTAGGAGCACTTCACATTCCATGCGCAAATGAGCCACCGGCTGCTATGTCGAGCTGTAGGGCAGACTCTTTGCTAAGTCCTAACCAAAAGTGCTACAAAAGCACGTGGTTGGGTATAGACAAATCTGGGCCAGATCTGGTTAAAATTAAGAAACGGTCCCAGGCTGCACCTATAGTCTCGCTACCCTTTTGTTGGAAGCTGAGTATCTCTTGTCGTAGGGAAGCGATGCGAGATAGAGGGAAGAATGCAATACAAAACTTGTCTCGTAAGTCTTCCTAATCTCCGTTTACCTTTCCTACTGTGTGGGCGTACCATTGTTTCGCTCTCTCGTTTAGAGAGAAAGGAAACAACTTCCACCTCAACATTTCTTGTGACATGCCTGAGATGGTCAAGCAAGCACAGAGCTGCTCAAACTCTCGTAAGTGGTGATATGGGTTTTCATAATCGAAACCTGAAAAGGCTTGTTCCTGAACTATGGCTATAAAGCCCAGGCGGAGCTCATAACTAGAAGCTTCGAGGACTGTGGAATTGTAATGAGCTCACCCTTAGGAGCAGAAAGATCATGAATGGTGGGTAGCTCCATGTGTATTTTTGTTTTTGAAATAAAAAGAAAAGAAAGCAAAGGTAGAGCAAGGTACACTGGCGAACTAGGTTCTAAAAAAGCTTGCGTTAACCGTCCCCGGTAATGGAGCCAGAAATGCTTGTTGGTGTTTCTTAGCGAAAGCAGTAAAATTCGCAAGCGCATGGAAATACCGTTGTAACACTTCACCTGGTGGTAAGCAGGGTATCGTATATTTCATGAGGAACGGTAAGTTCAAGCTAATTCCTAGCGAAGTCTCCCAGAGGTAGGAGGTAGATAACTGGGATAGTTAGGTTTTCTAATGGCCGATTTGTAGGAGGAAGTTAACCGAGCCGCTAAGATCTCGCTTCAGGCACCGGAGTGCGCCTGGTCTACCAAGCGATGCCGGCCTGTTGCTTTACGCCGAACCCAGACGTGGGGGATTATGAAGGACGGACAGGACTAGGTCACTCCCGGCCTTCTACCCCTCAACCTTAGGGAACGAGGCAAACAAGGTAACTCCCAGCTTAGACACCACGTCTACGCTATTTGTTACAACTCTAGCATTGGCCAGGAACTTCCGTCTATGTCAGGAGTCCTCTACTAGAGCCACTGCTACAAGGACGAGCAACAAACTCGCAAGATAATAATGAGCAAGGGTAACTTATTGAAAGGAAAAGTACCAAAAGATAAACATGAACCTCTTACTTCAAGTAGTAAGATGTCGCTGAGGTACAAGCGAGGAGGGAGCCGACAAGTCCGGCACTCCACCCCGAGGAAGACGATGCTTTCGAGAACACTTTGCAGAGTTCACTACTCTTGAACCTCTCTCACTCCTTACTTATGTCTAGCTAGGGCTAGGTATAATGGCTCTACTCCTCTATAGTGTAACTTGGGACAAATGAATAAAAGAATACTATTTGTTTTTATGAGAGGAGAGAGCCTAAGCTTATATAGGAGATGGAGAGGTTGGTTTCGGCGTGCTAAATGACCAACACACCCCTGAACTGCCTTTGGGAGCATTAATGGCACCGCCTGACCGAAGCTGGGCCTGGTCGCTGACCTGGCACGGGAGGCGCCAGGCAGGGGCGCGCACCCCTGGTTGCCACCTTCCCCTAACCGACTTTGGAAGGTTGGTTCCTGGCTGGTCCTGGGCTCGGCCCACATGGTGCACTCGTGTCGGTTTGCTCCAGTTGGGCTGGTTCTTGGTTGGTCTCCTTGTCTTGTCATAGGCCAAAATGATGAAGTGTTGGATTTTATTTGTTTTCCTTTATTTCTTGGCCCAAATAGATGTAAACCATGAATAACCTGCAAAACAAGTATACATACCAAAACTATGGAGTTTGTTTGCTCCCTATGATAATGTTGGCAGGGTTAGAAATGAGTTAAGGACAGCCAACAGGATGTGAGTGGTTTAGGATCGGTAGCCAAACTATGAAGAGGGGAGATCTTTGGTAATTCAGTTCATGAGTGCCACTAGGTCTATCATTCATGTTGATGCATTAGGATCTAGTGTGCGAATGAAAATCCTTTGAAAATGTTTGGAAAATGCTAACACACAAGCACATGGAGATATAAACTTGATGGTGTTGGCACATTTGCAAAGGTGGAGATGTTTGCATTTGATAACGGCGCAAATTCACGAAATTGCATGCGTCGGACGTGTCTGTGGAGGAGCACCGGACGCTGGATCTCGGCGTCTGATGTGTTGTGTTGTGGTTGTGTCGTGGTGAGCTAAAATTTGACATGACGGACAGCGTCCATCGGTATGATGGCTCGGGCTCGTCGGACACAACTTAGTGAGGACTAGAATTTTGGCCGGGGCTCCGAACGCGTCCACGGACGTGCACCAGACACTGGGTCCAGCGTCTGGAGTTCCTAACGGCTAGTTGGCTGAGCGAAGCGATGCGAGCCTCGGACGCATCCAACGGTGACAGTCTCAAGCCGTTTGAATGAGGTTCTTTGGCGCGCGAATTGTGAATGCGGATGCATTGGACAACCCCAATGTTTGCTGGTTTGAGGGCTAATGGCTAGTTCATGATGGATGGCTTATAAATAGAAGTTGGCCGGCCCTTGAGGGGGCCCCTCGCCCATTCTAACTCTCTCGAGCATCCTTTGAGCTGAAGCAACTCCCTCCTACTCACTCTCTTGTTTGATTGCTAATCTTGAGTGAGATTGAGTGATTCGAAGTGCATTTGCATGTGGTGATACATCTAGTGACACTTGCGAGTCGTTTGGCCGGTGGATTTCTTGTTACTCTTAGAGAGTACCGCTTCTAGCTGGCTTGGAGGATTGTTGGAGGCATTGGAAAGAGTTGGTGATTGTTCTTGCCCACCTCCGGTATTGATTTGTAAGATGTTCTTGAGCTTTCCTTGGTGGAGCGCCAAAAGCTACTCTAGTAGAATGCGCGTGTGTCATTGAGTTACCTCACTTGAGAGTGGTGTCTTGTGGTTCCCGTGCTGGGGAGTGCCTTGCAAGGCAAGTGGCATGAGGTCACACCGAGGAACCATCTAGATGTTGGTCGACACAACCAGAGACTAGCTTGTCGGTGTACAAGTGAACTCTGGGTGAACAAAAATCATTGTGTTCACTTTGTCTCTCGGTGATTGGTTCTTTGTCTTGTGATTGTTTTCATTGTGATTGATTGGATATTATCTTGGTAATTGGCAACATCTTCACTTCACTGTCGGTATAAGAATCACCAACCTATCCCTCGTATCTACTTCTATTTATATGGTGTAGCTTGTTTAGATTAGTTGATCTTGCTAGCTCAATAGTATAGAAAGTAGTGACATAACCTTTGTGTGACATAGAGATCATAGAATATATTAGCATTATCATGAGGAGGCTTACTCACCATCTAGGCTAGCTAGGCAAATCCCGCGATTATGCTGTTTATTATACTAATCAAGTTTTGTCTAGTGTTTTTAGAAATTTTTATAGGCTATTCACCCCCTCTAGCCATCTAGGACCTTACACTAAGTCTGATGGTTATAGTGTCATACTGGTAGTTGTTGATTGATTCACTAAGTCTGCTCATTTTCTACCCATTAAACATCCTTATACTGCACATTTCATTGCTCAGATATTCTCTGAAAATATCATCAAGCTTCATGGGTTACCCAGGTCAATTGTCGGTGACTGGGATACATATTTGTTCGTTCATTTTGGAAGGAGCTATTTCAGCTATATAGGGTGGACTTGAACTTCACAACAGCATACCATCCCCAGTCAGATAGACAAACTGAAAGGATAAATCAGTGTTTGGAAATGTACTTGAGATGTGTTGTCCAGATGCTCCTAAGAGATTGGAAGAAATGGTTCTCTCGCAATACTCCGGTATAACTCTTTCTCTTCATACTTCATTGGGCTGTCCTCCATTCAAGGCATTGTGTGGCTATGAACCAACTGTGGGTGTTGTGCCTATCATACCTCCATCTACAAATAGTTCTGAAAACAGTGGAGAATAGGGAACAACAATTAGAGTCCCTCAAACAAAAACTTGCTCATGCTTAGAATCGGATGAAGCTGATTGCTATCAGGAAAAGGAATGAGTTTTAGTTCCAAGTGGGTGATATGGTGCTCCTGAAACTTCAACCATATACCCAATCATCAGTGGCCAACAGATCCTATCCAAAACTGGCATATAAGTATTCTAGGTCATACAAGACTCCGGAGAGGATTGGAACCGTGGCGTATAAGCTGGAACTACCTGCTGACTCCTTGATTCACAATGTGTTTCATGTCTCTCAATTAAAACTGTGGCAGATTACTCTCCTGTTTTTGATGTCTTACCAGTGATAACATATCTGGAGGCTGTAGTGGTAGCCCCTTCTGCCATCCTCGAGTGTCGTATCATGAAAAAGGGTAATATTGCTATCCCACAAGTGAGCGTCTTAAGCGCTAGGCGTTGCTCTGTAAACATTTTACTCTGTTAATCAGAGATCGGCCAAGGCAGAGGGGCTTGCCCTGCTTGGTTCCTTGTCTCTGATCGCCTCGCGTCAATCTCATGCCGACGGCGACAACCTCGCAGACGGCCAAGGGTGCGACAGTGTACCAAGTTGGTTTTTATATTAAGCTGACGACTAATTATCAATCCAATGCAAGCAACTACTCACAAGACCCATTGTCATTGTTACCAACACAAAATGTGACGTGACAGTCTTAGTAAATGTGTCACGAAACTCTCTACTGTGACTAACCTCTCTCTCTCTCTCTCTCTCTCTCTCTCTCTCTCTCTCGTATCGGAGATAACGCATGAGCGCTGCGATGTTGGAATGGATCCTTTTTGTATTTGGCCATACTTCTCTTACGGACATTGTAGAGATTTTACACTATGAACAAAGTATATTTGTTAAGGGACAACATGACATTTAAATTACATAATATGTAAAACTTAAATATACTAATATACATCACAACCTCAATCCTACAAAGACTATAACCAAAGTTCATACAAACATAAACACCACATATTCCACAACAAAAAAGAGAGCGACATCTATTAATCCATTATACTTCTTATGCAACAACACTGAATGCTTGTGCTCCCTTGGCAACCTTAATAAAGACATCCTCCAAGGTGGTGTCAACCAAGCCCCAAGCATATATGCTGAACCGGCGTTTTGCACTCTCGACAGCATGGAATACATCTGCAATTTTCAAGTCCTGCTTTGGCAGCTCAAATTTCTGGGTTCCTGAAATATGGTATATCCTGCTCGCATTTGGTGATAAGCGGTGAACAAGCTGTTCAACCTCCTGCTCATTCTCCGAAGATGTTGTCATTGTCAGTACATAGGTGCCACCATATCTAGCTTTCAGCTACAAAACAATTCATGGCAAAGATTTGCAAAGTGTTCAATAAACAGCTAGCAAAAATGTACATGTCTGCTCCATACATGTAAATAGGGAAGTCACCTCTTTTGGGTTACCAAGACACTGGAAACCACCATCAACAAAAATGCCAAGTCTATCACATAGTACTTCTGCCTCCTCCATTGAATGCGCTGTCAAAAATTACTTCATCAGTTGGCATTATTGTGTCTACAGAAGCAATAAATAAACAGAGTATAAGGAGATCTCAATACTTGTAAGAATGATAGCACGGTTTCTCTTTGCCTCCTTCACAACACTCCACAGATTGTTTCTTGATGCTGGATCTAGTCCGGTGCTTGGCTCGTCCATGAAAACCACCTAAAGGTATCAAATTATGAGTTGCACATGCCAATGTATATTCTGCACTAAAAGACATAAACAGAAGTGAGGGTGGTACTTTGGGATCCCCAATTAACGAAATGGCAACACTAAGCCTTCGTTTCATGCCCCCACTGTACTTTCCCACTTGCTTATCACCAACTCCACCATGAAACAGATTAACACTCTTCAGAGAGTCATCAACAGCCTGCAGTACAGAATATTATAAGCTCAGTATAGATGTATACATGTCTTTATAGACATGTGGATTTCTGCTTCAACATAGAATCAACAAACATAGCATAAGTCACCTCAGAATATTTCTCAGTGAAGGTAATAGGAACTAATATTAAAACATGCAAATTACAGAGCTATACCTTGAACAATTCAGCGCCTTTAAGATTCTTCAGTCTCCCATAAAACAATAGATGCTCTCTTCCTGTTAATGTTTCCCATAGCAAGCTGCATCAAAGTGAAAGGCAATGAGAACTGATGGCACTAGAATGCAACGGTAATCTGCAGAACTGGGTTTCAGCAAATTTTAGAGCAACGCCATACTCATGCTGTGGGCATACACCCATGTTAGTATAGATTGCATCCATATCAGTCTTTATATCCATTCCATGGACATAGGCAGTGCCAGATGTTGGTGGAATAAGCCCAATCATCTGCAGAGAAAATATATCGCTGAGGATTGGATGACATCAACTAAAATTTGTCAAAAAAAAAAACTCAAAGTTATAGGCTATGTTGATGTACCATACTGATGAAGGATGTTTTCCCAGCTCCATTCGGGCCAAGCATTCCAAAACACTGGCCTTTTGGTATGGCAAGAGACAACCCTCTGACAGCAAGTTTGTCAGGGTTTCCATCTTTTCCATGGTAAACCTTTTTGAGGTTATCAGAGAGGATCGCTTGGTTTGCAATGGGTTCCAGCAGAAGTTGCTCAACCACCTCTCTCTGAACATAATTTAGAAAATAAGAAATACAGAAAGTATCATTAAGAGATAATGTAAGAGAGTAACTTACTTCTTGAACAGCATCAGGATTGTCCATTTCAACGACTATTTTAGATCCTTGTCTCCCAAAGCTATATCTCTGCAGTGATAGAGCACGCTTCTTAAAGCAGCCCAAGAAGAAAAAAGGATTTTTCCTGAATCCACCACCCAGCGAAGAGACTTGATCCACATAGAATGCCAAGGGGAGAAGTATTGCCCACTCCACAACCATAATAATCAAGACACCACGCATTCCATTAAGAGAATCATCTAGATTACTCCATTTCATACCAGTGGTCCCCATGGAGTTTCCAGCAGATGCGTATTGACCAAACTCATATAATCCTCGGAACAATGAAAATCCAGGGATGATCTCCATTACAACGATCCAACCCTCTTTGTACATAAACAAAGATATCGTCATTCATAAAACCTAAAGAGAGTTGTCCAGCACACAAATAGTAGTAATAAATGGTGGAACCTTACTTGGAAAACCAGTATCTTCAACAAAAAAGCGAAGAAGAAATTCCCCTAGTAAGCCAGAGCCAAATACATAGATGTAACCAACCACTGCAGCATAATGATTCTCAAAACAGTCAGTCAGATCATTGGTTGTAAGCAACACAGGATTTCTTCAGAAGATAAATATGCCGAGCACAAACCTGTGGCTGTTTTGACAGCAGAAAAGAAGGAAGCTACCAAAAAGGCAAGCGAAATCTGCAGGTTTATGTAGATGAAGTAGAAGACAATTTGAAGGCTATAGTCATTTTTCCTAAAGAAATCTAGACCTGCATAGAGGAAAGTTGAATTCAGTTTACATACTTCATTTGCAAACTTTGCATTAACCTGAATAAATTTCGAGTTAATTACCGATCAAGGAGCCAAAAATCACAAACAGTATCATGTAGATAGCCGACAGGGCAAAGAAGTAAACATAGGAGATTAGCCAGTAAGGACCATCCTTCAGACCATGCATCTTCATCATAATTTTCAGCTTCTGTTGTTTCTCGTACACAAGATATGTTAATATGACCTGCAAAAAGTGTAACATTGAATTAATATTTAATCCATTTTTTACCTCTTTCCATATCTTTTTTTTAACGTAGAAAAGGTCATATCTTGCACTCACTGGAAATAGTAGTTCAATGATCCATGTGAAGAACAGTGCACCAAGAAGAGAAGAGAGGTCAAATTTCCGTTTTGTTCCTACTTTGGGCATCTCTTTAACATATTGAAGCAACATTTCCACTCCACTTCCTCTGAGAAATTTAATGTACTCATTTGATGCCTATAGGTAAGATAGCAAGTGTTAGAGGAGTTGCATACAGATGAAAACACGAACATGAAGCTGTGCTGTATTACAAACCCACCGCATTAACCAAGCGTGGAACTCGTAGTAATGAAATAGGTACATATGCGGTGTTGTTGTTATAGGTAGAGTTGTACCAAATATTTATTTCAAGACCATTCGTATTTGTGTTCAGAAAATCATAACCTGGACAGAAGCAAGTTATACACATAAGAAAAATGAAAGCAATAAAGAGAAACATTTCGTTAAAGTCTGATCAGAAGATGAGATCACCTGCAACAAATTCATTCGTCTTTCCACCTCCACTACCTCCACCATTTTGTCTGTAACCCTTAAAGAGTTCATCATTTACAACTGATGCACTTTCACGCCATAGTGGCAAACCCTGAACGCAGTCTATGTCTAAACATTTGAAAGAAAAAGTTAATCAGAAATAGAAACTATATCAAGTCCAGAAAACAATATATACAAAAAAGTTGACATCCTTGTATATATAACACAAGAGCTCAACAGCAATAGAAAAAAAAACTCTCTAGGAAAAAAAATTAATTTTTAGCTTGTTTAGGGGGATAAATTAAATCGCATCTACCCAGTCAGAGGGTTAGTACATTGCAATTTTTGATGACACTTGGAGAACGGATCAGTTGGTCCTTTTTTAATAGTGAGAACATAACCAATAAATAGATACATACAAAGTCAAAATTGCGAGTACAAACAGTACAGTTATTATATTACAATGTTCTCAGAAAGTGAATACATGAGCTTATACAAAAGCAAGGCACAAACTTTATTTCTTACGATTGTCCTGTAGATGACAATCTTGATGAAGTCCTCATTTGTGTCTTTCCTATATTCTTATCCATACATCCTTAACGACTAACAAGAAGGACTAGACCACCAAGACCAAGGTACGAAATGCTACTTACCGAGCTGAAGGGGTATGGCCGCGGCATTGGTTGAAACTGTCTGTGTTGTATTGGACAAACACCGAGGTTGCAGCTGATACAAGTTATTCCCTGGGATAAACGCTGCCTCTATTAACTCTGTTGTCCACGGCCACGTGTCCGATCCCTAAGAGAAGCAATCCAACCAAGAACTCCATCCATTACCAACAAAAGGAAAATGAACAAACTACATATGCAAGGTCTGCAGCTATGCTGGCAGGAACTCACTATAACAATCTTGGAGAATGCATCCAGATAATCAGTCAAATTCAAGGCGGAAATCGAAGCAGGAAACAGTCCACCCGAAAGACCTGTCAGTAGAAACACGAACACAGCAACAGCACGCGTATTACGAACAACAAATTGTCACGTAACTGACTTGTACAGCATGTGGAAGCTTGCTACCATGACATTGAGATGGAATGGAAGGAGTAGAATACATACTTTGAGCTAGCGAGCGGTTGTTGCCCGTGACGAGGACGGCGGCGGGGCAGGAGCCGGTGTCCCGGCAGGTCGGGTCAGGCAAGCCGTCGAACGTCTGCCCTGCTGTCCTGACGGCGCGCGACTCGGGGCGCGGCACCTGCACCAGCGCCGGCCACGGGGTCGGGTTGGGGATCGGGCAGCTGCCGACCTGGTCCAGGGTGGAGTACCGGACGCCGCATTCCGTCCGGTGGCACGTGTCCCCGGCCGCCGCCGGGCCCGGGTCGACGCAGGCGCAGCCGCACCGGTACTTGGGCTTGTCGAGCTCGTTGTCGATGACGCCCTGCAGCACGACGAGGATGACGCAGAGGAGCACCGGGAAGAGCGTGATGCCGATGTTGGTCTTCAGGTTCCGCTTCTGCAGTCACATCGCACAGGCAGCCAAGAAGACGATCATCGGGTGCTCCATGGATTCTTGCATTTCAACAAAGGCAGAAACAGTCTGGCTTCATCGGGAGACAGAACTGGGCGAGAGGAAATAGGGGAAGGGAAGGGGGACCTGGAAGCAGAGGTTCTTGCGGAGGAGGGCGTTGGCTTGAGTGAGGAAGCTCGCGGGGCCCCTCGTGGGGGCCGGGGCGTCGTCCATCGGCGAGCGAGCAGAGGAGCTCCTGCTGCCGCCGCCGCCTGCTGGCCGAGTTGGTTCGGTGGAGAAGACGAGTCAATTCAGTGGCAAAGCAGCAATGGTGAAACTTGTGCTCCGGTTTTATAGCATACGCTGGAACCGTTGGCTCCCGCCAATTCCGCCACACGCCGTCTGTCACCGTGGGTTCGTGGCTGTTTGTGAACGGAGTCCGCAAATAATGAGGATTGAGAGGGCTTAACTGAAACCTGCAACAAGTGCGATTAAAATGTCTTGGCAGGGTTAAATGGCAAAATGTTCCGGTTTGCTCCTCTCGCTGTCGTTGAACGTACATGTACTTCCATTGAGGTTCAAATGGATTGGATATACATGTGCAACTACTGCTCAACTGACCTCTTACAAATAAACTATCAAATACACTACAGTTGTTAACGTTTAGCTTATAACTAAACGTAAGCACACTAATGTTATCATCAGTAAATAAATTTTTACCAAAATAATGATTTTGCCTAGTTGTCTAGTTGCTCCTAAAAAATTGAACCATTTAATTTAGTTGTGGATCGAATCTTTGACTTGCATGAAGACAGTGAGAACAAAATATATAGATAAAAGTGACCAAATCCAAATACCCAAAGGAAATTTATCAGAGCCAAATCATCTATATATAACACATAAAGAATTAGGTACCTAGTTTAGTTTGCTACTGATCTTTGATATCTGGCTCTTCATGGAGTACGGAGGTCTACTATAAACGCTGGAATGAAAGTCCACACGTATTGGCGGATTTATTTAGTTAATAATCCTCTATTATTTCTTGGTCCATAAGGTAAGGTTGACCTTTTACGAGCTAAGTATACTACTATATAGCAAGAGACAAGTGCCAGTTGCTTCCCATGGATATGAAACGATAGGATAATAAATTGATTAATAGTCAAACACAGGAGATTACGAATGAATGCGCAGAAAGGCCCGGAAGAAGTTTCCTGCTCTCTGCCGTTAATGAATGACGTGGTATACCGGAGCTGATTAACTGTTCGCAAACATGTGGGATCTGTGACTAGTTGTTTTGATTGGATTCATGTGTATTGTGGCGTTAGTGATGAATTTCTGGGAAAGTTTAGCTGGTGGTAAGTGGTAATATAATGCGTGCGTATACGTGTAGTCAATAAGTCAATTTTGACTTTTCCTTGCATACAGTAGTGTGTCTCGTCTGCAAACAACTATTATTAGGTGTGATGACATGGGATGAAGTGGAATTCGATTGAAAATAAAAGCGTCTGTTTACCAGAGGCTACGTGTACTTGGTGAGGTGACTCCAATGAATAAAAGAATATTTGATCCCGGCACACAAGGGTTTACAAAATAAAACGGGTAAAAGTATTTGGGCACCTGGCACGATAAACCCTTTTTTAGAATTTTCAAAATGTCGGATCAAATACAAAGAAATTTAAGTTTTTTTAAAAAAGATCGGCATCATCATTTCACTATAAATTATCACCAATTCATTATGGATCACAATTTGTTAAGCAAATCCTGCAGAAAGCTTAGGCACAGCACTGCAAGTTGTTGGGTTGAGTATTCATGTTCGAGCAATGTGAGGAGCCTTCGCATTGGAATTCCTCACTGTTAGCCAAAAGAATGACGTCCGCATCTAACCACCCGTGGCTTCATGTCCAATCAGCATCCAGTTTTCCGATGCAACTACCAAGATTTGACCTTGCTAGTACAACCCTTATTCAGACTGAGCCAGTAGTAGTGTGTGGGGAAGGGCTCTATCCTCGCCATGTGCGACGAGAAGCAGTGACGATCCAGAACATGCATCTATATAGTCAATGACACATCACACATGCACGTATATGTATAGTTTGTATGTATAGATAACGAGTGTGACCAAACTGATAACAACTCCCGTGGGTCTGACACTGATCGATGTCCTCATACAGGGACAAGCTTATTTTTGTTCTTCATCACATATAGTTTAGCTAGATATTAGGCGGCTGCTGAGGTTGTGCTACAGACCTTGAGCTGCCTCGAGTAAATAGTCAAGGACAGGGGTGTACATGGTATACACATTTTCTGACCGATAAACTTCAGCATATGTACTCTCAGTACTGTATTCAATTTTGAAGATTTTTTTCCTATCACACATAAGTGTGTTTTTCATTACATCAACCAAAGGAACGGTAACCCCATGGACCATGGTTACAGAGTCCTTCCTCTTTCCAAATAACGAGAGATTGTGGTTACATAATGAACAACACTTAAATTTGAAGGACATAATAACCTATCTGTTTATATACTTAAATTCGAATACATATATATGATGATGCCCATTTATATCTTATCCAATATAGCTAATAATATTCATATCTGAATATGAATACGAGGAATTCAAATTCAGGTGAAATGAAAATATATGAAAAAGAAATGTACGAAACAAAATCCACTTTTAAATGAATAAGAAATAAGAAATGTATGAAAGGACATATCAGAACGACATTTGATATATTCAATAATTGCAATCTAGCGAATTTTAGGTACGAGAGCCTTGTTTAGATTACTAAAGTTGAAAAAATTTGGCACTACAGTGCTTTCGTTTGTATTTGACAATTAGTATCCAATCATAGACTAACTAGGTTCAAAAAACTTATCTCATAATTTAGAATCAAACTATACAATTAATTATTTTTATCTATATTTATTGTTTCATGCATGTATCTAAACATTTAATGTGATGGAGAGAGAGTATAAAAATTTAAAATTTTGAGGCAACTAAACAAGACCATAGCATTTGGACGAAGTCTAGTTTTCTTATAACTTCCAAATTTCTCTTAGTTATATTATATACTTAGTTCCTTATCACGGTTCGTAGGTTAAACTGAAATAAACTAGGGCCTGTACCGTAACTTATAAAACTCATGTGCTCAGACGAACTTCAAAAAACTTCTTTCTTTAGACCTATTTAGGACAGAGCAAAAAAAAATGTTTCACAAAAATAGAACAAAGGAAAAATAGAGGAATTGGATTAAAATCTTATAAACTTTCTACGAACCACTTTGCGAAGGATTTGGTTCCTACAAAATCATATGAAATTCCTACAGAATGAATCGCTTCTTAGAAATTTTTACCAAGAGATTAAAGCTCGTAGAGAAATTTCTATGTGTCGGTTCATGTGTTTTTTCTATGCTCCATCTAAATCGACCCTCAATATCATAGTTTTCTATGCTTTCAAATTATATTCGAAATATCAGAGCTGTTTTAAAAAAAAAATCAGCTGTTTTCTTTTTTTTAAAAAAAAATCAATCAGCGAAGGTGATTCGAGGTGGCACGCCGCACGTGCGACGGTTTCCTATCTTGCTCCGTCCATCTCCCCCTCCCTAGCAGGTAGCAGCAGCTCCTAGTCTTCCACTTCCGCAATTCGCCGCATCTCGCCGTCGGCGACGAGGGACAGGGAGCCAGGATACTCCTGTCGCGCGGCGACGTACCCCTCCTCCTCCTCTTGCTCTCCCCGTCCCCGCCACCCTCTGCTCATCGCGCACCTGGGATTGGATCTATTTCTTGGTATCCGAGGTAAGAGACCTAGCTTGCTTCGAGCTGCATTCTGCATGTTGCGATACTCACCCAGTTCATCCTTTGGCTTGGTTTGGTTTCTTATTATGCAGCGATCGAGCGGAATCGATCTAGCCAAGGTGCGGCGGACGCGGCTTATTCTCAGGAATTCTTTTGGGTTCTTTGGAAAGCAGCCATGGACGAGTGGATTCGCCAAGCCGAGGTGTGGGTGCGCCAAGCCGAGAGCTGGATCCGCCAGCAGCCCCCGGAGCAGATCTATGTCGCGGCCGCGGTGGTTGCCGTCACAATCCTGGTGCTTATCGTAGGTGCGGTGCCAAACCTAGAGTTCCCTTTGCCCTGCATTGAGTGCCCATGGTCTTGAGAGTCTTGGAATGCTGTGTTGCGAACATCTAGGTGGCCTAGGAGTGAAATAGGCGTGTTCAATTTTGCAGCAGGGGGTTTGTTTGGGCCTCCCTTGAGATGAGAGGCATTGTCACTTAAAAGCATCAGAGTGGTTATTTGTTGAATTTTTGTTTGTGGTTGATTCATCACTGGAGATGTGGATCTGGAATTGCATATTGAGCTGTAGCGTGTTGTCTCCTTCATATATATGCATCCAATGGAACTGACTACATGCCTTGGGTCAAATGGGGACTGATCTGGATAGTGTAGCAAGGCCATACTCTGTAATTAAGCAACTAGGAGAGCAAGCCACAGTTACCTACCCTTTTTTTTATTTGTTTTATTAAACTGATATCTGTATTTATGAAGTAAGGAACTTACATACCTACCTAATTAGTGAGGGGAGAAACGATATCATTTATAGCTTTATAAATTAGCCAATGTTGAGTTTGTAAACGTTTATTAGTTTTGCTTTTACAATTTAAAGTTGTCTTTGTGTCACAAATTTGAACAACTGAGTAGTAATGATGTAGTACTATTGTTTGAATAATTGAAGATTAAGCCTATGTTTTATTACATTTTTAATGTGCATTGTAAATTGTTTCAGCTCTAAGATGATATATCATTTACAAGTTCTTGAGAATGAGGTATCTGATGATGGCATGTTTAGTGCTATGAGGGGGTTTGCTTTTCCTTTCTGTTTTAAATTCATAGATACCCAGGGACGGATCTAGGATTGGGTTAGAGCCCAGGGCTGAGATAGTTAAAACATGCTGCAATTCATTTTAGCTTCAACATTTGTGCAGTTTCTTAAGTTTGCTTCGATGTAATTTTAGGCCTCAAACCAGGGCTGGAGCCTGGTGGCTCCACCCACTCGAGATACCTTATGGTTCAATACATGAGGTGCTGCTGTGTTGCTTGTTATGATGTCTGCTCTATCGTACAATTCATTACATTATAGTGGTAAATGATAAGCAATTCCTTTGTTTTTCTGCAGCATCTTGTCTGAAATCCTCTAAACCAAACACCATAGTTCTATCAGGGCTTAGTGGCAGTGGCAAAACCACTCTTTTCTGCCAAGTAACTTCCAATATTTTTGGTCTGTGTTTTTACAAGTGAAGAACAAGCTTGTGGTATCTAGTTTGCAAAATAATGCCTGAACCTCATTTTTTTTTATTCTATTTAGGGTGTGAGATGAGTATTCTTTACAGATATCAGTTCTGCTTGTTATCATTATTATATGTATATGTTTCTTATTCGGGGTGCTTTCGTTTTTCTATATAAACTAGTTGGTATGTTTTTAGTTGAGTAACCAGGATATTTTTTCCCCTCTTGCCTATTATTAGATCATTTGACATTTGTATCAATACCAATTGTTAGAAGTAGGTGGGTTGTTTATACTATCTTTTGTTGCTCTCCTAATTCGTCTGTGCTTGTCAGCTTCGAGATGGATCATCACATCAAGGAACTGTAACTTCAATGGAAGAAAACAGTGATACTGTTGTGCTGCATTCGGAGCAAGAAAGGGTATAGAAACTTCTAGATCTCAATATTTTCCAATCATATTGAGATAAAAGTAAAGTGAAGAAACATGCATTTCCTGACTGCGATATTTCTGCTAAACCTTCCTGTTGCCCTTCCCTGCAGAAAGGCAAAGTAAAACCTGTGCATATTGTTGATGTTCGTGGTCATGCTAGGCTCAAACCCAAGCTTGATGAAGTCCTGCCTAAAGCTGCTGGGGTTGTTTTCGTTGTTGATGCTCAAGATTTTTTGTCTAGCATGCAAGCTGCTGCAGAGTAATTTTTGTGCCCTCTGTTTTACATTTTAGCAAACATCTTTGGTGTCTATTTCATCTACTTTTACTTTCCTTTGTGCTATGAAATTAGCAATGTAATTAGGGGGCCTTTTCATATCCGAAGATTGTAGAAATTACTCTGTTTGAATAATTTCTTATTATAGTTATTATCGTGACTAGGAGCCTTCTCCACTATTCCCAACATTGCAGAGTATTACTCTGTTTAATGACATGTTTCATAACAATATCGTCATCTTTTTGCAGGTACCTGTATGACATTCTGACAAAGGCAACTGTAGTGAAGAAAAAGGTTCCTGTGCTTATATTCTGCAACAAGACAGATAAAGTTACAGCCCACTCAAAGGAATTCATCAAGAAGCAGCTGGAGAAAGAATTGTAAGGATTGCATGCTGCATAAATGCTGTGGTCATGTGACTTCTTTCTAAGTCGGATGTGCAGTCGGAAAGCATCCATTGCAATAACTTGTACATAATATTATAAGCTACAAAGACAAATAGAAATTTATTCGGGTTTGGGAGTAGTTTTAGTTCATGTATATCCTTCTTTTTCTGATCCCAATCACATCTATAGCCCCATTATAGTAACTCATACAGAGCTACCACCTTTAATGGAGGATGCAGAAAACATATTCACCAGTCCAGGTGTGAATGATACTATCATATTCACAAGGTTTCTAATACCCATCTCTTTTTAACCATGTTTGTGGGAACAAGCTCCGGGAATCAAGGACCGCCATCTCTTCAGCGGACATCTCTGATGAAGTCCAGCTCGGGGTCCCTGGAGAGGCTTTCAACTTCAGCCAGTGCCAGAACAAGGTGGCCGTTGCGGAGGGTTCTGGTTCTGCCGGTAATGTTTCGGCTGTGGAGCAATTCATCCGCGAGCATGTGAAGGCGTAGGTGGTTGTTATTATCGTTGTTAGGGCGCCAAATGTTTCACTTGATTGATGAGGCAAAACTTGCATTGCGTCAATGTGGTTACCCTTCATGCATATACCTCCATTCGGGTCCTCTGACGTTGCTTTGCTTAGAGGCTCAATCATATTCCGCACTGATTCAGTTGACCCTTGTTATAGCTATAGAGGCAGTCATTACTTATTAGATGTTGCATTGTTGACGCCTGGCAGTCATCCTGTTAAAAACTGTCTCTGCCCATGGTTGTTTTGCTCCATAAGGTCTTGTTTGGATGTATGTGTATCCACTTTGATCCACATGTGTTAGTGAATTGAAATTGAAATGGAACTTAGTTGAAGTGGATACATGTGTATCCAAATAAGACCTAAGTTATATATTTTTTTCCTGATTTTCATGACGTCTCGGGTTTAAACTCTCTCTGTTATAGTTGCAACAAGCAAAAGTGGATGCAGCTTCACGGTGAGGCATCGCCGACGTTGAGGCGTACCCCTGGAGCCGCAGGATGCCACAGGGTTTTAGTTATGCCATATCGCCTAGAAGTGCCTAGGCGTCCAGCGTACCCCCAGCGCCACAGGACACCGCAACCCCTTAAAAACATTGCACCTGGTGACTATTCTTGCTTTCAACTGTTCTTCATTTTTTTTAAAAAAAAAGTTTTGTGGTTACCTGTTCACGTGTCTATGCTCGGGCTTGTAGAGATTGCTGTACGGTAGCTGTGGCTACTCTATTTTGAGACAAAACGTAAACATTACATCTTGATGCCAAATTAAATCATCAGAAGACAACAGCAGTACACCCGAATCAAAAGCTTCCACATTACATGGCGTGCTTCTATCTTAGAGGCTGCCCAAAAGCAACAGGTGTGGTGGTCAAGCTGTTTCCGGGAGTCTATTATTTGCAACGGCCGTGATAACATGTAGGGACAATGCAAGTTGGATCGCTGCCTGTGATACACTGATACGCACGGTAGCATCCAAACGGGGTAATGTTAGGCGTCAGGCGTCAGCTCTCACATTACAGATACAGTGTCACATCGCACGCATACACGCGTACATACTCCGCATATCTATACACGTGCTCGTGCACAATTTTAGCTGTGCTTTGTAATTTGGTTTCGTTTCGCAGTATTGATTCATAAGAGTCCTTACTGGTTCGTTCAATAGATTTACTCGTCCATATACGTAAAAAAGGTCAGTCCCCTGTAAAAATTCTCCGTTTCTTTAGTCTTAGATAGGTTTACTCGTCCATAATTAAAACTTTCTAGCTGAAATACTTTTCATTTGAGTTCTCTTAGTCTCAAAAATTATATTTAATATAAGATTACATGATGTTAATAAAAGCAATAGCATCACAAATGTACTCACAAATGAGTGCGTGTAGTATAGTGATAGTGAGCTATTATGTCAACTAAAGGACGGGTTTTAAGTATTAACTATATATAGTAGTGTTTTGCGTATAGTTTTAGAAAACAAATTGGAACATATGACTATTACAAAAAGTTAAGTCTAGCAAATCGATAACCGTACCAAAAGTTAAGTCCCTAGAAGTTATGTTTTTGTACCATGTCAAGTGACATTTAATTTTGGTGCTCCAAAAAGAGTCTCCAAATAGTAATAGTCACAACTAAGTACTTTTGGGACTAGGACGAATCCACTGAGAGTATAATTTTATTAATACTGGTTAACAATTTTTTTGGGTCAAAGCATCACTTAATCTGACCGGAAGTTATGGTATGCTTGGCACAGCATGGCTACTCTGCTGGCCATATGCTAGCTGGTCACAAAAACGACGACATATTCTTCAGACAATGGCAACCACGCACTTATAGCGTAATTAAACGACCTCAAGATAGCTAGATTGCGTGAAAGTTGGGGATCGGAGATCGACTTCCTAGGCTTTCAATTTCCAGCACCCTCACGCGCTGATTACATGTACACACATTTGTTAATAAGTTATTAGTTGGACTGATAATGAAGCTGTTTACTTGCGAAAATTCTCGGCAGACTCGGCTTCCGAGATCCATAATACCACATGCTTCGCCATCTGTCGATCCATGCATGTAATCCGGTCAAAGCTATATAGCGTGGTGTGTTGGCATGCATGTGCGTACAAATCTTTTCTGATGTGGTGGCATGCGCGTGTTAGCTGACATTTCTGATCGAGTTTGGCCGTAAAATTCACCACATAATTTCTAAGCACCCGTCTAAGCTTGGTACATCTTCTTTGTACGGAATTTAGGTACTCTATCGGTTCCAAATTATGAAAATCATTTCAACTTCTTTACAGAGTCAAAACATCTCAAGTTTAGTCAAAATCTTAAAGTTTATGACATCAAATAGGTATATTATAAAATTATAATTAAAAAAGAATCTAACGTGATTTGATAAAATAGAAGAATTTAATGATATTTATTTGGTATCATAAATATAACTCTTTTATATAAACTTGGTAAAAATTAAGATGCTTTGATTTTCTAAGAAAACTAAAATGACTTATATTTAGAACAGAGAAAGTGATAGATAGACTAAAGAAAAAGAAAAATACCCCGGCCCAAACAAATGCAAGGACAAATTAAAGTTCGGTCGATCAACGACGATCAGTCAAATTAAAACAAGTCTCCTAGTAACTTCAGAAAAGTAGTAATACTCCTCTAGTAGACGCGTCTCGTCATCGACTGCTACTAGCTAGCCTTCAGTGTTCATGCGGAGTGGGTGATGAGTTAGTTGTCCATGTCTTCCATGCGGAGTTGAGTTAAGTTTAGTTAACCTCGTATTATATAAATGATGATTGAATTCGTTCGTTGTCCAATGTCCACACATTGTCAATTTGACACGGCGTCGTTTCTTGGACACTAAGCTATATATAGTATATATATCATGTCCATACTTGCATTGCAATTGCGCAAGTATATATACTACTACTGCTACTAGAAACTAAGCTAGTAGCGGTACCGCCATACTATTATACTACAACAGGTTTGGTTGTTTGATGGTTGGAGATGCAGCCATGCATGGCCATGCAATTCGCGGCATGCCATGTCATTATGCTCCCGCTCACGCGTGCGATCTTACTTATTACTTAGGAGTATGTCACAGTTTTGAAGCAAGTTCGTCCATTGATTTGATCGGGTCTATATTATGCACTAATTCGATAGAGAACATAATCTAAGAGTATGTCGTCAGCGCTACCAGTAATTAAGCATTACATACGACATACAGTGCCAAAGCTACTGCCAGTGCTATCGCGTCACCCTGCTTGCACACGCACACACCCTAGGGCGGCGGCGGTCATGGCATGGTATGCATGGCCCGGCCCACAAATTAACGATACGCAGTGTGTAGTAGCGTGATGCAAATTCGCATGCTTCCACACGCACAGCATGCAAGTTGGTGCAGGCAAAACACTAATTAATTTGCATCGGCATACGTTTGACAGAGCCGATTGATTGGTGAACGAAGTCACCAAACCAGCAGACGTACTGCAGACGGGTTATTGCATCGATCGGAAACAAGAGCGAGAAGATAACTTTGTTTTGATTTGTTTAAGCACAACATGACGTCCGTGTAATTTGGCCACGCCTAGCTAGCTAGCTTCATCTCCAAGCATCCATTTTTCTAATTAACACGGCTACACAGTTTGATCAATCTGTCCGTTTAATTTTCCCTTTGCATTGAAAGAAGAAGCAGCAGCACGTATAAAAAAAGTTAAGTCAAACTAGATACATACTTGTGTGCCAGTTGGGACCCGGAGTTAGACGAGTAGTAGCAGCTCCCAGTGTGCCACAAGACAAGCAGCTAGCAGTCTACGTACAACTGATGGTGACAAGCATACCGGTCAAGTTTTTAGTTAATTAATCACGTCATCAGTTGATGATAGATCTATATCTCGCAGGCACATGTGCAAACAGCCATCATGCAGCATGAATGATCTGAATAACGTAAATGCACGCAACTGTCCTTCTCAGGACAAGTACATGGTTTGTACTGTGAAAACTGAGATTAGGGATCTCTCTCTTTCACCTTCCTCGGCCGCGCTGTCGTCTCGCGTGTTGACTAACGGATGCGCCGTTACGGCAGTAAGATGTATTCTACGCTGATTTGTGGAATACATGTTCCTTGCGGGGTAGATTGTCAAATATTTGCTGATAGTATATTTATGCGAATAGCTAAACATCCGAGGGCTTTAATCGAAAGTGTCCTCTGCCGTTTCCTGCCAACGCGCTTGCTTGCCTAGAGGGTTTTTTTTTTTGTTAATTGGATTATAGATATGGACAAAGCCTAACTAATCCAATAGCTGTTCAGGCATATTTTTGGATTTTTTTCACGATCGGGTATATATGCCTACTTTTCATATTTTTGAAAATTATAATCCTAGCCAATCGCAATAGTGTTTCATAAGAGTTTCCGTAGGTATTAACATGTTAACATAACACTATATTGATGAAGATAGATGATAAAAGTTTGAGTAAAACGCTCTTGCACTATTCCAAAATATAGATGTGTTAGAAACTAAGACATGAAACCTCCACTAAGTCTGACTTAAGATCCATAGTTTAATTGTATAGTATCTATAGTGGGTTTCCTTTTCTAAAAAACTATAGTGGGTTTAACGCTCCAAGCTTAGTTAGTCCATAATGAAGTAAGTTGCTCAAAACGAGCCTCTATTAGTCTCGGAAAGTTGTACTAAATTAAAATCAAAGTGACTTGTAATTTGTAATAGAGGAAAAATTATTTTGCACGTACGGACCCCAATTCTCGGCGGCATGAGGCATTTGACTTGTTGCTTGTGGAAATTCAAGTGGTGCTTCCTTCCATCACGACGATCCATGTGTCTCTGTATCTAAGCAAAGGTATTAGTAGTACTAATCTACATTCAACACATGCATCCAAAGCTAAAACGCTTTCCCATGTGAGTACAAATCTTCTCTAACGATGTGCGTATCATTATAATTATAACATTATTGCTTAGAGTAATATAATGATCATGAATTCGTTGTTAGCTAGGTCAACACTAACCATGAAACTCCCAAGAAAATACCGGCGACAAAAGTAAACTCTTACTTCTTCACCTTCAAAGCATCCCAAACCGTTAATCGTCATCAAGGGCAGTTTGAATTGCTACGAGTCAACACGTTTTGTCTACTAGCTAGTAGGTAGTAGTTGTTGTCCGCAGCAAGTACTAACAGGTAGGTCGAACATGTACGGCTCTCCTCATCAAACTAAATGCCATGGAGAATTCACAAATTTGACAGAAGTGAGGTTCCTAAACATGGCACCTAACAAAATTGGATGCTGAACTGCGGAGCCCTTGCTTCAGGACCTTACTGTAAATATATATACTTCTTTTTTTCGAAAATATACTTCTTTTCTTATTAAGGTAAAAATATATTATCTAAAAACCTAGGCTTGCCATAGCATCTTGGGCACAATGTTTGGGACGAGGCAGTGATGAAGTAAGGATGCATCAACCTCAGCATGCACATGGGGATCCTCTATAACTTTGTTTAAGCTCAACTATGACGATGAGCATGTAATACGTAACCACACCTCCTGTTGGCTTCATCTCCAAGCATAAGATTCCTGTAATGCCTTCTCATATAATAAACAAATTAATCCCTACTGGTACTACCTCGAGACTGCTTGACCTTGAAACCTCATTCAAAGTAAACCAACTTGCGAGGCTCTATCCTATCCTATATATCATTCTACCTCGCAATGTACAACAAGCACAAAGACATGCATTAAGTTAATTACATATGTTTAAAAATGTACATATATCATTTATTTAACGCAGGTGTCTTAACGACAATGATAAGTGTCCAATGATGACACAGGTGATTGTCAATGGACCTCCCTGGTTTGTGAAAGCTTCACATATGTGCCCTCCAGAGCGCCCACACAACTGCTGTTTCATCCTGGTCCTGTCTCTTATGGAGCCAGCTCCATACATGTGCTTGATATATAGAGGAATTGTTCCAATGTATGAAACCCAGTCCCATCTTTCTTCACTCTTTCATGGTTTTACCCACTCCCATGCATATGAAGAATAGAGGAGAAACTGGGTTGACAAGTTTTTGATATTTAAGCCCCACTTATATATATCCAACATCCTAGTTCAAAACACTAGGAGCAATTTTTTTCGTGACCGGGGAATATAGCCCGTTTTTACTAGGAGCAATTTAATGGATGATGTCATGTCTTCATTTGAAAACATAGGCAGTTCTACATTGGAGATTCCCATGAACCAATCACAAAATTGACTAACAGATCCCGTTATGGCACCCACGCCAGACATGGTTTTTTTGGTTGTGAGTGACTATATATATTCTATATATAATGTGGTACTATGTAGTCGCCATTTTCATGTGGAGCACGATCTATTTACTTGGAGATTTGAGTTTTTGAAAGGAAATGTAGGTTTTACTCTCCTTTTCTCCTCTATAGGAAAAGATTAATCATATTTGGTCGAGTTTATTTTATATGAATATATTCATAGTTTGCTTGCAACCCTACCAGCCAGATTCGACTAAGATGCTGTCCAAAAGAGATTGTCTAACAGGTAAAATTTTATACCGGCACCTATAGCTTCATGTAACATTTTGTATCCATCTGTATGTGGTATGATACTTTTTTTTTTTGCGAAAATGTATGTGGTATGATATTTGACGGCCCATAAGTTAGATTGTTTCTTATATTTCCCTTTGCATTTTAAGCACTAACAGTGTGTTGATCGATATACATGCATTTACATGGCAGGTACCTACCGTCCTACTCCCTCCATCTTGAGTTACAATGCCTTATAGCTATTCTTAGACAAAATAAGAGAAAAGGTAATAGACATATGTACCCCTCGTTTCAGCTGACTCGCTTAACATCCTAACTTATTCCGCGTGATCAAAAGGTGTAATATAAGTTTCCACATGATTATCTTCTTTATTTTTTAACATATATGATTAACTTCCTAATCATATATCTTTATTTAAATAAACATTATCTTCTTTTTTTCTTAAATGCACCGTGTTTAGGGACACCCCCTAAAGGGCTAGGACAGAGTGAGTACATGAAATTTTGTACCCACATTTGTCAAGAAACAATATTGTAATACCGTAGGTGTACCAGCACCTGTAGATAGGATTGCCATGCATACCTATTGATAAACTGAGCTCATACATCACTACTTGAGGAAAAACATTCTTTTCCTATTTTGAAGAGTTGGATGAAGTAGTATTCTGAACACACAAGGTCCAATATCGAGTGCATGGAGTCTCGATGACCCATCCATATATCACTCAATTTTTGTCGAAAGGATGCGGTCCACTGGAATGTAGACACAACACGATACTTTGTCGATCACTTCTCTGCTCCAAATTAAAGGTGTTCCTTGCCAAAAAAAAAGGTGTTCACCTAGTAATTCCTACTGCATCCAAAGCCCAGAAAGGACAATAAACTGAGTACAAAACACCTCCATTAATGCAAACTGATATGTACCACGGAAATAAAAAAGTGTAAACCCTGAAATGCTGCCAACCAAATCTATTTCAGTCATTTAATTTAATTTGTTTATTTACTATATTACTCCACTCACCTGAACTAATGATACTACCAGATGGTTAATCTACGTCACTACTTGTACGAGTACTCCTATATATGCTGTAGTATTAGCCTGATCGGTTGTGAGCTGGCTGTTGCTGCGCTATCCATTCAGCAACAAACAGTCTGCAGCTATGAGAACGCAGCTGATGAGATGTGCCACACAGCCACAAAAGTCTGATCCAGCGGAGCCGTATACTATGTACAAGTATGTAGTATGCTGCTAGTATTGTCGTCATTAGTATATTGAAAAAATGGAGGAAGAAGAGCTGCTCTCTGAATCATCGGAACCCTATACTATGTACTCCCTCCATTAATACATATATGGATCCGAGCCGATCTTAGCTTTGTCTAAAGTCTATGCTATAATATTATCATTTTTATCTCTAAATAAATTTATTATGAAAATATATTATATTCTATAACTAATTTTATGATAATTATTTTATATCATGATTGTATTTTTTACATAAATTTAGTTAAAGTTTAAACTGTTTGACTCATGGTAACAAAAGAATAGAAAAGGAAGAGTTGCAGCCGCTGTCTGAATCAGCGGAGTGATGATCATCAGCCGCGAGAACGACGTGCTGCAGGCAGACATGTGGGCCCCACTAAACCCGCGTCTTCCTCCTGGCCGTCGCTTGGCCGTTTTCAAACGCCCCCCTTATAAATACCCAAACCTCAGACTCCTCCCCGGAAGCTCCAAGACCGAGAGAGGCAGAGCTCGCCAAGCCAAGCCAAGCCAAGAAACTCCTCCGAGGTCCGCGGCCGGGCCTCTCGACGGACCGACCGATCCCCGGTCCGGTCCGAATGGAGCTCCTGAGTGGCGGCGCGCTGGCGTGGCAGCAGTACCGCGCGCTGCTGCGCAAGAACGCCACGCTCACCTGGCGGAACCGCCGGTCGGCGGCGCTGCAGCTCTTCTCCTCGCTCGTCTTCATCTTCCTCATCTTCTGCATCGACCGCGCCGTCCGCTCCAGGTTCTCCAGCACCACCGCCTACCGCAACGTGCCGGACCCGGAGCCGGTCGTCGCGCCGCCGATCCCGCCGTGCGAGGACAAGTTCTTCATCAAGTCCCCCTGCTACGACTTCCTCTGGAGCGACGGCGGGAGCGCCCGCGTCAGGGGCCTCGTCGACGCCATCCGGAGGAACAATCCCGGCCGGCCCATACAGCCCGAAAAGGTCCCCGATTCCTTTCCTTCCGACCCTCCCCCAGCCCCTCAGTTCAGTTGTCGCTCTGGATTGGGCAAGCAAGTACATTCTTGTGGGGAATTTGTTGCTGTGCGATTTTCTCCTGCATACTTGCGGAATTGGGTTGACCTGTCTGGATGGCGCCGAATGCCGTGATCGCACGTTTCGCGTGAGGATTTTCGGGATTTTCTTTCTTATTTTTCTGAGAGCAGGAATCTGGATTCCGGGTGGGGAATGATTGGATTTCAGTTCAGAAGTTCTTTTTCCTATATTAGGTGAAAGGAAACCGTACGATAACTATTATGCGCCTATTGGTTTTAGAATTTTCAAATAAATTTAACTCAACTTCACTAAATTAGTTCTTGCCCACTGTCACAGTTTGTTTTACCTCCTTTTAACTTTATAAAAATTTTGGAGCTTAGTGGCTTGGACGGTTTGATGGTTACCTTAAATCATCCTAAGGCTTGATGCTCAAAATTTTAGTATCTGATCTGATTTGGTTCCATCTTACTTTTTTATGCAAGCCGTGGGCACTCCCTTCAGAATTTAGAGGGTAGAATTTGCGAGCTTTCCAAATGGAAGGTTAAAACAGATGCCTATTTTGTTGCTTATTACGTGAGCTGGGAAACTCCCAGGTCTGCAAGGAACAGCTAATTCGGTTAATGTTGTTTCATGTCACTTTCATGTTCTGTTGTGTCCTAAGGCCTTTGCTTGGAAACAAAGATGGCGAGGATGCATCTTGGGATGTTAACTACGGATATGTTTGAGAATTTCTAGGGAAGAGTGTGGGGTTCTCAACTTCTCATATTAATTAGTTAATGAACTGGTCCTAGGTTTCTGTAAATTAGTATAGTATTTGAGCGTTCCTAACTCTATTGATCAGGAGCTTGAAAGGCTCACAGAAAAAAGCTGCACAGACTGGAGTTCAGGCATTCATGAGTCCATTATGTAGTCATCTGAATTAGTTTACTTAAATTCAGCTGATGATTTTTTTGTCTTATGTGCTAATCAGGTAAAAAATTATCGCATCTAAACCAAATATAGTTTGCCTTCTCATGATTCATTATCAGTTTGTCATTAGCTTGAATTTGATGGTAAACTAAAAAATATAGTACACCCTCTAAGTCTACATGTAAATGTTTCAACATTTCCTTAATGTTGCTCATCCTATATCTTCCATCCGCTGCAGCTGCAGCTGCGGCTGCAGTTTCACACCTATGGAGCACTGTAGCACATGCTGTGCAGCCACAGGTGCAGCGGCTGTAAAGTGACCCATCTTTCTCTATAAATGAAGGGCAACAAAGTCTTTTGAGCCACTTTGTTAATACTCATGTACTAGTCCAAAACAACTTAAATTTCTGAGTTTATAGTAGGGAGTATGTGTACTACCAAAACTTAATCAAGTTTTGCATCTGCACCCCAGAATTGACTATCATTCAACATGCCATCTGATTGGTTCTCAGTGATTTTTTCAGGTTTTAGGTTTTAGGACTCCGGATGATGTTGATGCTTGGTTATTTCAAAACCCAATGCGCTGCCCTGGTGCTTTGCATTTTCAAGATATAAATGCCACTCAGATAAAGTATGGTATCCAGACAAACTCTACTCCGGTAGCACGGAGAGGAACATATGAAGACCCGACCTTCAAGTTCCAGATACCACTCCAAATTGCAGCGGAGAGGGAAATGGCAAGGCTGCTTATTGGAGGTATTAATTCTTCCATGCTTCTTTAAGTACATTGTTGCTTATATGTGTTCTCATCCTCAGTGACAATAATTCCTGCTAAGCTTTACTTTTTAAATACTATTTTTTGGACAGTTTTTTTTTTCCAAACTATTTACTGTAAGCCTAAGCACATTTTTCATTTAGGCCTTGTTTGAATGCAAGTGTATTCATCTCAATCCACATGTGATGGACTGGATTGGAGGGTAATTAAACTAAGTTACACTCCAATCCACTACAGCACATGTGGATTGAGGTGAATACACTTCCATCCAAACAAGGGAGAAAAAAAAAGTTAAAAAGTTTTACAACCCCACTTACGGAAGCAGGCCACAAATGTTTCTTTAGTGTGAGGCATAATTAAATGTTAGTTTGTGTCTGGTTCTATTAGTTAATTTTTCATTGGGAATAAGTGTTTTCGTGAATGTAACAGACCCAAATTTTAGCTGGACCGTTGGATTTAAGGAATTCGCTCACCCAGCCACAGAGACCTTCTCTACCATTGCTCAAGCAGGGCCAACTTTCTTTCTTGCCATTGCAATGTTTGGATTTGTTTTCCAAATCAGTGCCTTGGTGGCAGAAAAAGAACTAAAGCTTCGTCAGGTTCAAACTTCACTCACTGCTGTCTGCTAACATATCTTTATGCTCAAAGTGAGCGAAAATTTTGATATATTTGCAGGCTATGTCTACCATGGGGCTCTATGAATCAGCATATTGGTTGTCATGGTTTACCTGGGAGGCCCTTCTTACAACACTTTCAGCACTTTTTACTGTGCTCTTTGGGATGATGTTCCAGTTCGATTTCTTCCTTAACAATAATTTTGGAATCCTATTCCTCCTGTTCTTCCTGTTCCAACTGAACATGGTAAGTTCCAAATATTGATCGATTTATTTGTTTGGTTCTTCCTGTTTGTAATGCTCAGTTTTGTTTACAGCACAATCCATGGATGGACTTTGTTTGTATATTTTCTAATCTTATCATAGTTTGTGTAGCATTTGTTTCTTTTAAATGTCCCCTTTACATAAACATCCATCATGTTTCCTGCAGCTTAGTTTTGCCTTCATGATATCCACGTTTGTAGCAAAGGCAGCATCAGCTACTACTGTTGGATTTGCAATATTCATTATTGGGTTCTTGACTCAGGTAATATTTTGTTAACCATCATCTTATGTATCCATTATTTCATTTTTCAGAAAATATGACAATACTTTTGTTTTTCCTGTGCAGCTTGTTACCACCTTTGGGTTCCCTTATTCGGCTGACTACAAAAAGTTGTACCGGACATTGTGGTCTTTATTTCCTCCTGATTTATTTGCCAAAGCCCTCAACATTCTAGGCAAGGCAACAGCCACTCCTGAAGATAAAGGTATTAGCTGGAATCAGCGTGGACAGTGCCCATCTTTTGAGACGGACTGCGTCATTACTATTGTACGTGCAGAACTTTGCTTATTAGATTTCCAGTCTTTTAGTCACTTGATTTCAATCGCTTACTGTTTGCAAAATATCTCACAGGATGATATCTATAAGTGGCTCATATCCACATTTTTCTTGTGGTTTGTCCTGGCGATATACTTTGACAACATACTTCCAAATGTCAACGGCGTCCGGAAGTCAGTTTTCTACTTTCTTATGCCTTCATACTGGACGGGTAAAGGAGGCAAGATGGAAGGTCAGATATTGAAATATTTGATACTCACATTTGTTTCCGCTGCTGTATCTTACACTGCCCATTAATCTTCATTCCAGAGGGAGGCCTGTTTAGTTTTTTTGGTTCAAGCCGTTCTGCTGATGATGCTACCCCTACTGATGAAGATGTTCTAACGGAGCAAAACTTAGTAAAGGAACAAGCTGCAAACAATGCCGTTGATCCTGGTGTTGCAGTTCAAATACATGGTCTACGGAAGACATATCCAGGAACTTTCAGCATTGGTTGTTGTTGCAAATTCTCGAAATCTAAGCCATTTCATTCTGTTAAAGTAAGTTATCGATTAGTTTTTGACGTAAAATACATGCAACTATGATTGTCATGATCTGATTATTCATTACCTAAAAATTTATTCAGGGCTTATGGGTGAACCTTGAGAAGGACCAGCTATTTTGTCTTCTTGGACCCAACGGAGCTGGCAAAACGACTACAATCAGTTGTCTGACTGGAATCACACCAATTACAGGAGGTGATGGTAAGTATCGTTCCTTGAAGCAATGAAGCAACATTCTGGTTTCTTTGTCTCAAAACAACAACTGCAATGCTAATAATACATACCAAACATCTCACAGCATTCATTTATGGTCATTCTGTTCAAAGCACTGCGGGAATGTCAAGTATCCGTAGGATGATTGGAGTCTGCCCACAGGTGGTGCTTTAGACATGTAGATATTATTGATGCAACATGCAAGTGGTGATGTATTTGAAAAAAACATAATATGTGCTCTCTGTTACTTTACAGTTTGATATCCTGTGGGATGCATTAACAGCTAAAGAGCACATGGAATTGTTTGCCAGCATCAAGGGATTGCCTCCAGCAGCAATCACATCAGTATGTTTCTTAATAACCTTTTGACTTGTTCTCTCTGAAACTCATATGGTCTTGCATGTTGATCTTATGGCTGGTCACCTGACACAGGTAGCGGAGGAGTCATTAGCCAAAGTGAAGCTCAGCCAGGTAACTAATGCTAGAGCAGGCAGCTACAGTGGAGGAATGAAGCGCAGGCTAAGTGTCGCGATTGCACTGATTGGTGACCCAAAATTGGTTTTTCTCGATGAACCGGTGAGGAAAAATAATTTATTTCATTGGTTTATTTCTTAGACACCTTGTGGCCGTGTCACATGTCAACCGAACTAACTATATGCTATTTAGACCACTGGCATGGATCCAATAACAAGGAGGCATGTCTGGGACATCATAGAGGAGGCCAAGAAAGGAAGAGCTATTGTCTTGACCACCCATTCCATGGAGGAGGCTGACATTCTTGGTGACCGGATAGCTATAATGGCAAAGGGGAAACTGCGGTGCATTGGGACATCAATAAGGCTGAAGTCAAAATTTGGAACAGGATACATCGCTAACATTAATTTCTCTGGAAATGGCCACATGCAGAGCCCCAACATCAACAGCAACACTGAGACTCCGGTTAATCCGAACATAGAAGCTGTCAAGTGGTTCTTCAAGGAAGTACGTGTCTCATGGCTAAATAAGACCATCTTATGATTTTCTCTGAACATCATGATATATAAATGTCTCTCTTCTGTGTTTAATAGCGGCTTGATATTAATCCAAAAGAGGAGAGCAGGACATTCTTGACATTTGTCATCCCTCATCACAAAGAACCGCTTCTGACGGTAATACCTTGGCACGAAAGCTCTAATGTACTTCATTTTAAGTAAATGATTTATTCATTATTCCACAACAGAGATTCTTTGGGGAGCTGCAAGACAGGGAAGGGGAGTTTGGAATATCAGACATTCAACTTGGTCTGACAACACTTGAAGAGGTGTTCCTGAACATTGCAAAGCAGGCAGAGCTGGAGAGCTCTACTGCTGAAGGTACCTTGGTGACTCTCAACCTGTCATCAGGAGCAACAATTCAGGTCTGTACTCAATAACCCTAACAACAACACACTTCTAATTATAAATGGAGGAAAACATCTGAGATGCAGAAATATCTCCCATCAAGTAGGCTAATTTGCTTATCTGGTTGTTTAGCAAATAAAAGAAAAAATTGCTAGTGATACATTTAGAAGACTGTTCTGTTCTTTGATTGTGTCTCTTTGACAATTCAGATTCCCAAGGGGGCTCGTTTTGTTGGTATTCCTGGAACTGAGACAGAGGAGCATCCAAGAGGCCTCATGGTTGAGGTTTACTGGGATCAGGATGAAAATGGATCGCTCTGCATTTCTGGACACTCTGATGAGATGCCTGTGCCAGTCCATGCTGAGCTGAGGAGGCCTTCATCACTTTCTCGTAGGGCCTCAATGGGCCGTGGAGGTCCAGTTGCGTATGTGATTGACCTGAACCAGGCCCCATGAATAAGAGATGAGTCCAGGTGCCAAGTTTTAGATTGGTTCTCATGTAGTTATCTGGTACATATTAGGAATCTTTTATTCATGTCTTTGTTTGTATTCTAGTCGTAAAGGCGTGCTTTGTGTAAGATCATACGGTGTAACTGTTATGACCGGCATCACATATACGAGGAGGACGGCGCCAAGTGGCTAGGCGCCACAGCCACCAGGCGACTTGGGCTTGAGGCCCAATTATCTTCATCTATATTATTATTAGTATTATTATTATTTCAGGAAGTTATTTAGATATTTGAGATGAGAGGATGCTATATATATTTGTAAGAACTATTGATTCAGGATAAGCAGAAACATATATTGTTTCCAGCTTCCTTTAGGGAGCTGGGAGATCGGGAAGTCCCCCAAACCCTAGCCGCCACCTGCCCTAGCCTCGTGAACAGTACCCGCGGTACTGTAGCGCCGCGGTACTGTAGCGCAGCAGCACACCACGGCACCCCAGTGCCGATCTCGTGTTCGTCCACCAATCTTTCACCCGTACAGCCTACGGGAGATCAAGGGAAGAAGGAGAAACCCTATCAACTTGGTATCCAGCTTCTCTGGTTCGATGGCTGATCCTCCGGTGCCCTCCACCGGCGTCCCCTCCACCACCGTGCCCTCCACAACTGCGCCGCCCCCCGCCGCCGACCTCTCGGTGGTGACCGCCGAGGCGGCCTTCGGCGCCCTCGGTTTCGGCGCGCAGGGCGAGTCGCCCTCGTCGTCGGCCACCCTCGTCCTCAGCCCCGCCGATCTCACGGCGGCGGTGCTCGAGTTAGGGCGCGCGGTCAAGGGAATCCATGCGTTCCTCACCGGGCCCAACGCGCCGCCGCCAGCCACCACGCAGGCGGCCCTCCCCGCCCCGCAGGTCGACGCACAGGCGGCCGCGGCCGCGGCGGCGGCGGCTGCTGCAGCATCCCGGCCGCACCCCAACCCACCATCGACGGGGGTGCCCATCCAGTCCATCGCCTTCCCGCACTCGCCGTCTCCGATCCCGAGCTTCCCGTTCGAGCAGCAGGTGGCGCCGCCGGTTTACACCACCACTCCGGCGCGGACGACCACCCTAGCCTCAGGCTCGGGCCACGGAGGCACGCTCACCAGCGGCATCCTCTACGGCGGCGTGGACGGGCCCCTGTTCCCGAGGGTCAGCCTGTGGCCGGACACCGCCATGGCGACGGCGTCGAGTGCGAGCGCCCCGGGCGGGGGCGATCGCCGGCCGTTGGCGGAGCCGGGCGCGTGGGAACCTAAAACCCACAAGCTCGACTTCACCACCTACGACGGCTCCGTCGACCCGCTCAGCTGGCTCACACACTGTGAGCAATTCTTCTGGGGGCAGCGCACGCCGCTGTCCCAACGTACGTGGATGGCGTCCTACCACCTCACCGGCGCCGCGCAGACGTGGTACTACGCCCTCGAGCAGGACGAGGGCATGCCTTCCTGGGACCGCTTCAAGACACTCTGCCGCCTTCGTTTCGGTCCTCCCGACGCCATGTTCGGCTCCGGCATCTCGACGCTGGGCCGCCTACCGTTCCAGTCCTCGGTCCAGGAGTTCTCCGAGCGTTTCCAGACCATCTTGGCGCACTCCAAGGACATCTCCAGGCGCCAGAAGGCTGAGCTGTTCGTCGGTGGCCTACCCGACAACATCCGCGTCGACGTCGCCATGCGCGCACCGCCGGATTTGCAGACCGCGATGTTCCTGGCGCGCACCTTCGAGACGCGGGCTGCGGCGACGGCGCCACCACCGCCGCCACCTCCACGGAGCAGCAGGCCGCCCCAGCGACTCGGCATGCCGCAGCGCCCACCGCTGGCCAGCGCCATGCCCACCGGGACACCTGCCCAGCAGGCCCCGGCGCCGACGGGAGGGGCGGCCGCGACCACTGCAGCAGGCGCGCCCCGCACCTTCCGCCGCCTGTCGCCTGCCGAGATGCAGGAACGCCGTCGCCAGGGACTCTGCTACAACTGCGACGAGCCATATGTGCGGGGTCACGTGTGCCCCCGCCTCTTCTTCCTGGAGGCGGACGACTTCCTCGTCGATGACACCACGCCCGTGGAGGAGCCTACGGCCGACGAGACCGCGGCCGCTGATGCGGCCCATACTCACGCTCTTGTGGTCTCTATGCACGCTCTTGCAGGAATCAGGACCTACAACACGATGCTGCTGCCGGTGACGATCAAGGGTGAGCGTCTCCTCGCCCTCCTTGACACGGGCTCCACTCACACCTTCCTGCAGGGCACGGCCATGAGGCGTCTTGGCCTCGCTCCGCAGGGAGGCGCCCAGCTGCGCGTCACGGTGGCCAGCGGCGAGTGCCTACCGTGCGAGGGGATCGCCCGCGACGTCCCGGTTGACATACACGGGGCGCCCTTCGCCGTCTCCTGCGTCGGCCTCACCCTGGGCTGCTTCGACTTCATCCTCGGCGTCGACTTCCTGGGGCCGCTGGGGCCCCTGACGTGGGACTTCGAGCGGCTCACCGTCTCCTTCCTGCGAGACGGCCGTCGCGTCACCTGGCAGTGCGTCGCTGCCCCTGGCGCGCCCTCCCAGCAGCGGTCGCTGGCGGTGGTCGCCACGGACCCGCAGCACCCGCTGCTGGACGAGCTTCTACTTTAGCACGCCGACGTCTTCGACACACCGCGCGGCCTCCCGCCGGCCCGTCCCTACGACCACCGCATCCACCTGCTGCCTGGGACGGCGCCGGTGGCGGTGCGGCCGTACCGCTACCCCTAATTGCAGAAGGACGAGCTCGAGCGGCAGTGCGCCGCCATGCTGGAGCAGGGCATCATCCGCCCCAGCACGTCGCCGTTCTCGGCGCCCGTGCTCCTCGTCAAGAAAGCGGACGCGTCGTGGCGCTTCTGCATCGACTACCGCGCCCTCAACGACCGCACGTCCAAGGACAAGTTCCCGATCCCGGTGGTCGACGAGCTTCTCGACGAGCTCCATGGCGCCAAGTTCTTCACCAAGCTCGACCTCCGCTCCAGGTACCACCAGGTGCGCATGCACCCGGCGGACATCGAGAAGACGGCGTTCCGCACCCACCACGGCCACTTCGAGTTCCTGGTGATGCCGTTTGGGTTGTCCAACGCCCCGGCCACGTTCCAGGCGCTGATGAACGACGTGCTCCGCCCCTTCCTCCGCAGGTTTGTGCTGGTCTTCTTCGACGACATTTTGATCTACAGCACATCCTGGTCCGAGCACTTGCAGCACGTCGGCCTCGTCTTCACCGCTCTGCGCGCCCACGGCCTCTTCCTGAAGAGGTCCAAGTGCTCCTTCGGGGAGCGCTCCGTCGCTTACCTGGGCCACGTCATCTCCGCGGACGGTGTCGCCATGGATGGCGACAAGGTGGCGGCCGTCGAGGCATGGCCGACGCCGCGCTCTCCCCGCGGGGTGCGCGGTTTCCTGGGGCTCGCCGGCTACTACAGGAAGTTCATCCGCGACTTCGGCTCCATCGCGGCGCCCCTCACGCGCCTCCTACGGAAGGAGGCGTTCGCCTAGACTGCGGAGGCAGACGAGGCCTTCGCCGCCCTCAAAGGGGCGCTCTCCTCGGCGCCGGTGCTTCAGATGCCGGACTTCGACCGCCAGTTCGTGGTGGACTGCGACGCCTCGGGCACGGGGTTTGGCGCCGTGCTACACCAGGGGAGGGACCCCTGGCCTTCTTCAGCCGCCCGTTCGCCGCCCGCCACGTCAAGCTCGCGGCCTACGAGCGCGAGCTCATCGGGTTGGTGCAGGCAGTCCGACACTGGCGCCCGTACCTATGGGGGCGCCGCTTCCTCGTCCGCGCCGACCACTACAGCTTGAAGTTTCTCCTGGACCAGCGGCTGTCCACCGTGCCCCAGCACCAGTGGCTCAGCAAGCTGTTCGGGTTTGACTTCACCGTCGAGTACCGCCCCGGGCGGCTCAACTCGGCGGCGGACGCGTTGTCTCGCCGGGATGACGAGGCCGCAGCCCTCTGCGCCCTCTCGGCGCCCGCCTTCGACCTCTACGCCGACATTCGCCACGCCACCGTGGCCGACCCGGTCGCCGGTGGTCTTCTGCAGCAGCTGTCGGAGGCGACTTTGGGCGCGCCGTGGGGGACCAGCGACGGTTTCCTCCTCCACGGCAAGCGCCTCTACGTTCCGGACGTCGACGACTTGCGCCACCAGGTTGTGCGCCTGGCACACTCTTCAGGCCACGAGGGCGTTCAGAAGACCCTGGTGCGCCTCCGGGCGGACTTCTACATCCCTGGCGATCGGCAGCTGGTGCACGACTTCGTCCGCTCGTGCGACGTGTGCCAGCGGAACAAGACCCCGACGACACAGCCTGCTGGTCTCCTACAGCCTTTGGAGGTGCCCTCCCAGGTGTGGGCGGACATCTCCATGGACTTCATCGAAGGGCTGCCGAAGGTGCACGGCAAGTCCGTGATCTTGACGGTGGTGGACCGTTTTTTGAAGTACGCCCACTTCATCGCGCTCTGCCACCCCTACACCGCCGCGTCGGTCGCCCGGGCGTTCTTCGACGAGATCGTGTGCCTGCACAGTTTCCCCAGCTCCATCGTCAGCGACCGCGACCCTGTCTTCACCAGCAACCTGTGGCGTGATCTTTTTAGATGTGCAGGTGTTCAGCAGCGGCTCAGCACGGCGTTTCACCCTCAGACGGACGGCCAGTCTGAGGTGGTGAACAAGATCATCGCCATGTACCTGCGCTGTGCGACCGGCGACCGGCCCCGCACATGGGTCGACTGGCTCTCTTGGGCCGAGTACTGCTACAACACCTCGTTCCACTCGGCGCTTCGGGCGACGCCGTTCGAGGTCGTCTACGGTCGTCCTCCGCCGCCGCTACTTCCACACCACGCTGGCGACGCCCAGACGGAGGCGGTTGATGCCATGCTCCGCGACCGGGACGCCTTCTTGGAGGAGGTCCGCGAGCGCCTCCTTCAGGCGTAGCAGTACGCCAAACGCCACTACGACGAGCATCACCGCGCGGTGGAATTTGATGTGGGCGCGTGGGTGCTGCTCCGCCTTCTTCACCGACCCACCCACGCGCTCGCCTCGCCCGCCAAGGGCAAGCTCCGCCCACGCTACGCCGGGCCGTTTCAGGTCATCGAGCGCATTGGCTCGGTGGCTTATCGTCTTCGTCTTCCTACGGACGCGCGCCTTCACGACGTCTTCCACGTGGGGTTGCTAAAGCCCTACACCTTCGTTGGCACGCCTCCGACATCTCCGGCCGTGCTACCTCCAGTGCAGGATGGGCGCCTGCTGCCTGCCCCCGAGCGCGTGCTGCGCGCCTAGCTCCGCAGGGGCGTGTGGCGCCTCCTTGTCAAGTGGCAAGGCCTTCCGGACGGCGACGCGACTTGGGAGCTCCGCGACGACTTCACCACTCTCTACCCCGATGTCCAGCTCGAGGACGAGCTGTTTGTCGAGGGAGGGAGAGATGTTATGACCGGCATCACATATACGAGGAGGACGACGCCAAGTGGCTAGGCGCCACAGCCACCAGGCGACTTGGGCTTGAGGCCCAATTATCTTCATCTATATTATTATTAGTATTATTATTATTTCAGGGAGTTATTTAGATATTTGAGATGAGAGGATGCTATATATATTTGTAAGAACTATTGATTCAGGATAAGCAGAAATATATATTGTTTCCAGCTTCCTTTAGGGAGCTGGGAGATCGGGAAGTCCCCCAAACCCTAGCCGCCACCTGCCCTAGCCTCATAAACAGTACCCACGGTACTGTAGCGCCACGGTACTGTAGCGCAGCAGCACACCACGGCACCCCAGTGCCGATCTCGTGTTCGTCCACCAATCTCTCACCCGTACAGCCTACGGGAGATCAAGGGAAGAAGGAGAAACCCTATCAGTAACACCTAGTTTTTCTGTTGTTTGGTAAACAAAGGCTTGATAAAAGGTGCAATAGAATTACATGGTTGCTACTCCCTCTGTTCCAAGGCGCTCTAGCTTTTCTAGATATATAGTTTTCATATGCACCTAGATACATAGCTGGATCGACTTTACAATTTGAAAATAGAAGTTTTTTCTGCTGTAAACAGAAAAAAAACTGCTTTATCTACTATGTTAATGTTTAGCTATGAACTTTTCCATTAAGCTATAAGGTCATTTTCAAGACAGCTGTATCGGCTATTTTCTACAAAAAATTAATGATCCATCAAGGGGGCATCCGAAGTCGAGCTCCCCCTGAACTTCGGATCAAGGCCCGGCTTTAGCTCTGGTTTCTTGAGTGGAGCAGCTTCTCTGGTGAGCTTGATGCCCTTCTAAAAAACGTTAGTCGTTCGGTTCCAAATTATAAATTGCACGCTTTAATTATTTTGGTATATATTTTCTAAAGACAACGAATGTCTAGTTGCATAGTATAATGAGTGTAAAAAATTAAAATAACTTATAATTTAAGCAATGCTAAACAACACCTTGCTGCCTGGCCCATGGTCACTAAACCAAAAACCAAGGGAGGGCAGAATGTCATCAACCTCTATGTAAAGAATGATGCTCTCCTTCTCAAGCACCTTCACAAATTATGAAGAGAAGGTCCCTATGCTGCTAGAGAAGTGGGGTCGTTTTGGTGGAGAGATGTGCAAAGATTGAGCACCTTATCCAGAGGCATCGCCCGCTGTATAATTGGAGATGGCACATCTGTGGCATTCTGGGAAGATCTTTGGTCAGTTGGTATCTTGTAACACAGATACCCCAGGCTTTATTTCTACTCATGCAATACTGGTATTAGTGTACATGAGGTCATCTCTGCAGAGGATTTTTTTTGAAAGGACGGCAAAAGTTTTATCGCGATTTCTATTAGACGAACAAAAAAAAGAAGGCAAGCCCCCACCCAGTTTTTTGAGGTGAAAACTGGACGAAAACCACATATACAATTATGGAGGGTACCCTACTCCAACCGCATAATTAGGTACCAAGTCAACTCAACTCGCGCCACAAAGTGCGCCAACTCAACTCTACTCAACTCCATGCTTGATCAGACGGGGACATCGACAAGCCTGTAACCACTAGAACTCAGTCGGATTGGGTCGTCGACACGAGCCTCCACTTTAAACCACTATGAGCTCCACCACTGACACCACAAGCAACTAAAAGCTAGCAATAAGAACATAAAACTAAGAAACTAAACATAAGCTAAGCCTACTCCACCACGAACACATTGGCGGAGACGACGAAAAAGCCCAAAGACATCCCGACCAAGTCGAATTCCACAATGACGTCTTCAAGAAGGTTACGACGCCCAAGCGCCGTTGTCGTCCGTCCACGACAGGACTGGGTTCTCAACCATAGAATGTGCTGGGGACGCGATGCCCTCAATAGGGGGAACGGCACCCACAAGTGTTGTCATCGCCACGCTTTCGCCCAAAACAACCCCGAGCCGACGTCGGCCAAGATCTTGGGTCCCTCTGCAGAGGATCTGGACAGCCTCTTCATGCTGCGTTTGTCACAAGAAGCATTCGGTGAGCTCCAGGAGCTTAGAGATGAACTGGAAAGTCATGTATTTGATGAGTAGAATTCAGCCATATGGACATACCAGTGAGGCAGCCATAGATACTCATCAAGAAAATTTTACAAACTAGTCTTCCATAACAACCGGCACACCCAATATTTTCATGGATGTGGAAGTCAAAGGTCACTCCAAGAATAAAGTTCTTTGCCTGGCAGGTGCTTGTTGACAGACTGAACACCAAAGTAATGTTGAGGAGAAGGAATCTGTTCAGTGAACCAAATGCACACTGTGTGCTATGCACGGCAGGCATAGATGAGGACATCAGCCACCTTCTATTTGACTGCCCCTTCTCCAGAAGTTGCTGGAAAAAAAATTGGTGTTCAATGGAACATGAATCTCAGCCTTTACCCAAGGGTAGCCCACCCCAGACAACAGCATAATGTGCCGTTCTTCATGGAGAATTGGAGATAGTCGCCTTTGGATGGGAAATCTGCAAGCATAGAAATGACAAGGTGTTTCGAAATGGACGGGTGCATGTCAACATTTGTTTTAGCAATTTAAATCCCAACGTTTGTTGCAATCTTTACGTTTCAAGCCTGACTTGAGGTCAGCTTTCTGTTTTTGGCTAGATGCATACATTTAATCATGTTGTATGTTCTTTTGTACCTCTTTTATTATAAATAGAAAATGAAGTGTTGTGGGATCTCTCCCATGGTTTTGCCTTTAAAAAAACCATGTGTTTTAAAGCAGGGTTTTCTCCTCAAGATTGATCTGGCTAAAGCTTTTGACAGGCTCGAGTGGAATTTTATAGTTGCAACTCTCTCTCGCTTAGGTCTTGAACCTCACTTTATCAATCTTATCCACGCCTGTATTTCCACAACCACCTTATCTGTTTTAGTTAATGGAGAACCTTTGAACCACATCAAACCAACTCGTGGTTTAAGACAAGGTTGCCCTCTTTCTCCTTACCTTTTCGTTATTGCAATCAATGCGTTATCTATTGGCTTGCAGCAGGAAATGCAGAACTCTAACCTTACAGGTATCAGCTTAGGGCCTGGTTGCCCACCTATCCACTCACTCCTTTTTGCAGATGATCTCATCCTATGTGGCCAAGAAACACCTCAAGAAGCAGTCACAATAAAGACCATCCTACAAAGATTTTGTGAGGCATTAGGTCAGACTACAAATCTTCAGAAATCAGCCAAATGTAAGTGCCACTACTGCAGCTACTATTAAACAAATTTTTCCTGTTCCTAACCTTAAACCTCATACCAAACATTTAGGCCATCCCATTATTTTCAATCATGAGGATAGGAATAAAGCTTACAATTTCATTTTCGGCAAATTTCAATCTAAGCTTACAACAGTCAGAGCTAATAAGCTCAACCATGCAGGAAGGCTCACGTACATCCATCTGTTCTATCCTCTATTCCGATTTACTATATGTCTACTGTCCTCTTCTCCAAAGAATTTGTGCACAAAATTAATAGCATTATCAGAAGATTTTGGTGGACAGGTGTTCAGGAAGAGAATCCTACCTCACCCATTGCCTACAGGCCTTGGGAGGACATCTGCCAAAGCAAGGAAAATGGAGTCCTGGGCATCAGAGATCTTGGCACAGTTAACAAAAGCCTCCTCCTCAGCGCTGCCTGTAACATTGCCACTAATAAAAACCCTATGCTCAATGCTGTACTTAAATGCAAATATTATCCTAATACCTCTTTCTGGAATGCTAAAAATAGAGGTACTCGTTCTATATTTTGGTCTTCAATCATGAAGGTTAAAAAGGAGTTGCATGACAATGTCATCCTCCAATTACAGGTAGGAAATAGGTCCATCTGATCTACACCATGGTGTCCAGTCTAGAGTAATATCTACTCTCATATGAAGAATCCAATCACAATCAACCCTCTTCCATCTAAAGTTTCAGATCTTTGGATTAATAACAAACATGATTGGGACTTGAAGCTAATCAATGATATTTTTGATTACGAAGCAGTGCAGGCTATCACCTCAACCATTCCGGTCCCCTCCCAAGATCTAGATGTTCTGAGATGGAAGACAGCAACCAAAGGTGTCTGCTCTACAAAGGAAATTTATAAAACACTCTAGGAATAATGTAATCCAGCTTCCATTGCAAGGCTCAAGAAGTATCCAGCCACAAGCAAATCTAATTCTAAGCATAGTCTAGAAAAGCAAGAACTTCCCACCAATCATCAAAACCTTTGCTTGGCGGCTAATAAGAAGAGCTCTATCAACCGGAGAAAGAGCATCAAGGTATGCAACCCACCTAGATAAGCATTGTGCTACCTGTGGCCAGGTTGAAAGTGATTTTCACATCTTCTTCCAATGTGCTCTTCCAACTGAGGTATGGGCCACTTTGATCCTCCGATACATACATCTACTCTCAACCCAGAAGATGATGGTATTCAAACTACTCTGCCCATGGTCATCCCAAATAATATCTGACTCCACCTTACTTAAATTGTTTCTTACTCTCTGGTACCTCTGGAAAGCTAGAAATGATTTTCATTTTAACCGCAGGCAGTGGAAGGCTAATCAAGTTCATTATGCAGCGGCTGCTCACATGCATAACTATAACACAGCCCTAGCTATGCAGGACACAAACACGACCTCCAACCCAGGTACGTCAAAAGTTTCAACCTTGCAGGTGCAAGTGATGCCTTACACCAGGAGGAGACAACTCAAATCTCAGTACAGGACCCCACCCCTGCAATCCAATGCTTTGTAGATGCATCCACATCACCTGATCATCCTTCTCTTCCAGATAGGAATACAGGAATTGGTATATACATTCTTAACTCATAGGTACACTCGATACAAACGATCAAGATTAAAGCAATTGTGCAGGAAACTTCATCGGTGATCATGGCTGAAGCAGCCGCTCTAACTCTTGCAGCTACAGTGGCAGATCGACTTCAGTATCACAACATCACCTTCTACTCAGATTGCAGCCAATTGGTGACCTTCCTCAACTCAGCAGATCACTCCAACCCTCCAGATTGGAGAATGAAGCCCTTCACTCAAATCTTTGATAATTTCTCCTCTCATCATCAGGCAAGAATCTGCAATATTAGAAGGAACATGAATTCTGTGGCAGATAATCTAGCTAGAGAAGCTCTCCATGATGTACAAGTAGCAGGAAATGAGCTCCAAAATGTATATCAGCACAATGCTCATGCCAATCAGTGCCCCCTTAGGGAGTCACTGACCTTTGTAAACCCAAACTTTATAAGGGTTATTGCAACATCTTGCTGCTAATATATTGATGTTTCTTGTCAAAAAAAAATAACACCAAAAAGTAGATAGATTTTTTTGTAGCATATTTAGAAGGGAAAAAAGCTCATGAATTAGTCGGTGAAGCTCTGCGTCTAACCTATAGATAGAAAATTATTTCTTTGCAAATTCTGCAGGCTGACCTGATTTTATTAAAATAAATAAATAAATCTATATATTTTTTGAGAATTACACGGTACTACGCAGAAGCTCATAACACGCACGCATACTCACCCATATGCACACACGTACGCAATCCTACCCCTGCCCCTACCCCTATGAGCATCTTCGAAGGACGTCTGAGCACCCGGTAGATCTGGAGATTTCCAAAGTTACCACTGACGCCTCGTTGTCAACTGAAACGTTGCTTACCACTTAACGCATAACGCCACAAAATTCTTAAAAAAATTCCAGAAAAAAGTACGAGCACCAGGATTTAAGGTTGCGTCCCACTAGACCGTTCTACAATTGGATTATGAGTCAATTCGCAAATAAATATATATACCTATATCCATACCTAATAATAAAGAGGCAAAACGTCAGCAGCCCATCTATTTTTTTTGTCTGTCTCTCCATTACTATCGGACCCGTCACGCTGCTGCGGGAGTGCGTGACCCATAATCATGTGGCCTGGCCTACCTGACGCACATGCATCCTAGGCCGCCTAGTGCATGTGAGCGTTTTGTTGACTCAAACGCCAAGAGACCTGGCCCACCTAGTGCCTGTGAGAGGAGATGTAACGCTCCAGAGTCCAAACGGCTTAGATCCACTCTGCACGCTGAGTGAACCACAACTACCACCATCCCACTTAAGCTTTTATTCTCGCTTCGCTTATGTCACATCCTGATTTTGAAGGAATAAAACCAAGGCAAAAGCTCATGTGCACCACACATGAACGATAAATTACATGGTCCAATAAGCACAGTATTCGAATAAAACATAATATAACGATTACATCATACCATTATTACATAACTGTCATCAGAGTAAAGCGGAATAATAAACACATCGTCCAAAACGGAAAGCAACTAAGACAACGTTGACGTAGCGACTCCATCTCGCCACAGGAAGGTCGACGGCAGCATCATGACGCCTAGTACCCCGGATAGTTCTCAGGGAAGTCACCATCCTAGTCATCACTTGAGCATCCTTTTGTTGGTGAATGAGCAAGGGTGAGTTCCATGTAGAAACTCAGCAAGTACATGCGGAAAGTAATGACATGCAAGGCTAAAACAAGGTACAACTAAAAGGTAGACTGCGGTAGCATTTTTAAAGTAAACACTTAATTATCAAGTTGCAACTTATTCTCTAATCAACTTGGTTGAAGCACCCAACCTATTATTATGGTTCAAGTAGCATTAAAGTGTCATTAAACATCATAGATATAAACATATATCATTAAACATCATTAAGCATGAGATAGCCATCTCAAGGGAACACAGGATAGCCATCCCGATAAAACCCGAGGTAGCAACCTCAACACAACCCCACGATTTAATAGCTTAAACCATTTGGCTAAAATCATGTGAGGATCTGGGCTGCACGTGACCGTGAGCATGGACGATATACCGATTTTAAATCTACGCAGAGGTGTACACTTTCACTCCAGGTTGTGATTACTCCTTTTGCCCGAGGCGGCCAACCTCTTAGCCCATTATCGAGATAGGCCGACAGAGGTCACAACGAGGCTTTTCATAGGGTTATAGGCAGCGGTAACCCGATCCACGATGTCCTAAGCACATGAGAGACATACTCGTAGCCATCGCCCTGGTCTATGGATCAACCAGAACTCCCATGCTAGAACTTGTAACACCCTTCTCGCCACAGCTATGCTACCCGTCAGTAAGCCACCCAACTGCCTATGATGATCCTGCTAATAGACCAAGCCAGTGCCCATTAGCCTGGAGATGTACGAAAGTCCCAGATTGCCGCTCCATGAAAAGGACCACAAGGGGGAGGAGATACGGATGCTCCCGTCGCTACAAGCCCACTGACATTTGTTCCCCCTTCATTCACCGCCAACCATGATGCGGAAAAGCATCAACTTCTCCAATGGCCGAAGCCACGAGCCCAAGGCTCCAACAGGTTAAGAAGCAAGTTTTATCTTCATTAAAGGTGAAAGGTGAGATAGAGCACTAGCAACCTAATAACCTATCAACTAAAACCCCCATAGGTGATATATGGATAGAGTAGCTAGTAATTCCTATAGTTTGCCGATTTAAGACACATGCAATGTATTTATGAAAGTGAATAGGCACAACATGTTCAAAAGGGTGCCTGCACTTGCCTTAGTTGAGGTCCTGCTTCTTGTAGTCCTTCGGGTCCTGCTGCTCCTCCTTCACCCATGTCTCGTGTTCTATATGCCACAATCATCACGAACAAGGAATACATGCAAGTAAAAGAATTTTGATCAGAACAGTATACCATATCAAGATAACAAAAGAAAACAATGGCATAAAACTGTTCTACTCATCGAGACAACTCCAACAAGTATAAGATCACTGAAAACGGAGCTAAAACATGAAAGTTATGGCCTAAAGAAGACTAGGGTCGAATCTATAGAAAACAGGACTGAAATCTAAATACTTTTGAACTATGAAGGACTAGATCACAAATAAAGGAAAATGTAGGGGCTTTTCTGTAAAAGTGCTGACGACGGCGGCGTTGACCGCGCTGACGGCCACGCGGCGGAGCGGGAGCGGTCAGGTCCGGTGGATCGGCCGTGGACCAACCCCGTGGATAGAGTCCACAGGTCCATGGTGGACCAGCGGCGAGCGGGTTGACCCCAGCGACCTCGGCCATGGTCGCCGGCAACGACCTCGCGGACTCGGTGACATCACGATGGCAGCGCTGCAGGGCACGTGAGGCTAAGGCAAGGCTATGCGCGCTTTGCGCTGCGCATGCGATAAGCGGCATGACCACGGCGGGGCGAGGCCAGAGCGGCGGGGCGACGCGCGACGGCGAGCGGCGGCGGTGGCGCTCCTTCGACGGTGCATAGCGGCACATGAGAGGGAGATGGCGGCCATGGAGGGTAGCACCATGACCCTCGAGGTCACGCGAAGCTCGGGCGCAGGCTCACCTTGGCTGCGGTCGGTGACAAAGGCGAACGCGACGACGACGGCGAGCTTGGCGAGTTAGGGTTTCGTGAACTCGTGAAACTGGGTGGCGGCGGGCTCAGGTTGCGAAGGGCGGCACTGGGGGCTGCGCGAGACACTTTATAGGCACCCAGCGGACCTCGGGTCACACGCGAGCGGGTGACGCGACATGGACCCAAGTCTGGCGAGCGGGTGACGCGACATGGGCCCAAGTCCTTGAGGGAGACGACACTGTAGCTATGGGCCCCATCTTTGTGTGTCCCATCTGTCAGCGGCGGTGGGTGGGCGCTACTGTGCTAAGATGGGAGCGTTGGCACGGCCTGTGGGCAGGTTGGGCCGCTCGGCCTACCACGTGGTGGCGCGCGCAAAGGACAGGCAGGCCGCGACTGCTGTGCTGCTGGCGGCCTGCTGGTTTGCGACGTGTTGCACTAGCTGGGCTGCTGCTGGTGGCCTGTGGCAACTGGGTTGTTTGCCAGCTAGCCTGGTTGGCCACTGGTGGCCAGTGCTGGCCATTGCTGGCTGGCTACTGTTGCTAGCTTGGCCATGGATAGCCAGTGCTGGCCATGGCCGGCTAGGGCTGGACATACTTGGCCAGTAGGGGCTAGGTGTGGCCAGGGTCCACTAGGGACTGGCCTAGGCTAGTTAGACTAGGTAAGGTTAGTCTAGAAATTAGAGGGGAAAAGTTAGAGCATGTCAGGAACTAGAAAGCAAAGAGATTAAACAACAAGCTCAAACAAGTCAACCAAAACTTATGCAGCAGCATGAATGTAATAATGCATGGTTTCTAACATGCTACATATTTTAAAGTATTTCATAAAACATTTATAATTGGCCTATAAATGTAAAGCATCTATTGAAAATAAGTTCAAAATCAATTAATCTTTTAAAGTTCAAAATCAAGGTGTCATAAACCTACCCCCCTTAAAATTATCTCATCCTCGAGATTAGAAGACTCAGGAAACAATTCTAGATATTCTGCCCTTAGATCCTCTTCCTTTTCCCAAGTAGCCTCATCCTCTGAGTGGTACTTCCATTGCACTTTGCACCACTTGATAACTTTACTTCTTGTGACTCTCTCAGCTGTCTCTAAAATCTTGGATGGGTTTTCATCATAAGTCAAATCTTTCTGCAGATCCACTTCTTGTATAGGCAACTCCTCTTCTTTGATCCTCAAACATTTCTTGAATTGAGAGACATGGAACACATTATGCACATTGGATAAGTAAGCTAGCAACTCAAGTTGATAAGCTACTTTCCTCTCCTCTCTAGAATCTTGAAAGGACCAATGTACCTTAGAGCTAACTTCCCTTTGACCTTGAACCTCTTGAGATTCCTTATTGGAGACACTTTAAGATAGACATAGTCACCTACTTCAAACTCAAGCTCTCTTCGACGAACATCTTCATAACTCTTCTGTCTAGACTGAGTTGCTTTCAGATTACGCCGAATCACTTAGACCTACTCTTCTGCAATCTTCAAAGCATTAGGACCAAAAACTTGTCTGTCTCCTGCTTGATTCCAGAACAAGGGTGTCTTACACTTTCATCCATAAAATGCTTCAAAGGGAGACATCTTGAGACTAGCCTAATAACTATTATTGTAAGAGAATTCAGCATAAGGCAAATTATTGTCCCAACTGTCATTAGACTCTAGGGCGCAGGCCCTCAGCATATCTTCCAAAATCTGTTCTGTCTAACCATCTGATTGTGGATGATAAGCTGAATTAAATCTTAATTCAGTTCCCAAAGCTTCATGTACCTTCTCCTAAAACTTGGAAGTGAACTGTGTACCCCTATCTGAAATAATCCTCTTAGGAACTCCATGAGCACACACAATCCGAGCCATATACTTCTTAGCCAACTGTGCTCCAATGTATGTGGTCTTGATAGGTATGAAATGAGCAACCTTAGTCAAATGATCCACTGTAACCCAAATAGAATCAAAACCTCTCTGAGTTCGAGGTAAACCCACAATAAAATCCATATTGATCTCATCCCACTTCCATTCAAGTATCTTCAATGGCTGCAACAATCCTGCTTGCCTTTGATGTTCTGCCTTCACTCTCTGACAAGTATCACTAGGCAACATACTCCCCAATGTCCCTCTTCATATCTTTCCACCAATAGTGTTCCTTCAGATCCTGTTACATCTTAGTACCTCCAAGGTGAATAGAGTAAGATGACTCATGACACTCCAGAAGAATAGTGTCCTTGATTTTTTGAACATCAGGCACCACCAATTTGTGCTTATACCAGTGTCCTTCATCAACCCTGAATCCTGGGACTCCATCTTGACTAACCAACTTGACAATCTCCTATAATATCTCATCAGTTTTCTGACCCTTCCTGATCTCCTGATCAAGTGTTGGTTCCTTATCCATAGAAACTCCCTGAGTGTTTGCAACAAATCCCAAATTGAGATACTCGAATTCAGCTAGCAACTCTTGAGATAACTCCATCACTTCTAACATGTTCAGCTGACTCTTCCAACTCAAAGCATCAGCTACAATATTAGCTTTACCAGGATGGTAGAGAATCTCCAGATCAAAATTAATCAATTCTAACCACCTTCTCTGCCTCAAGTTCAAGTCCTTCTGAGTGAATATATACTTCAAGCTCTTATGATCAGTGTAAATGTTACACCTATGACCAAGGACATAATGTCTCTAAATCTTCAATGAATGCACTACAACTGCTAATTCTAGATCATGAGTTGGATAATTTAATTCATGTTTCTTCAACTGTCAAGAGGCATAAGCAATGACCTTACCCTCTTGCATTAACACACAACCCAAACCATGTCTAAATGCATCGCAATAATTAGAGAAGTCCTTTGTCATATTTGGCAGAGCTAAAACTGGTGCCGTTGTCAACCTCTTCTTCAATTCCTCAAAGCTGGCTTGACACTATTCTGTCCACTTGAATGGCTTATCCTTCTCTAGCAAAGTAGTCATAGGTTTAGCTAGAGAACCCATCAATGAACCTCCTGTAGTATCTAGCCATTCCCAGAAAACTCCTGATATCCTTGACATTCTGAGGTGGACTCCACTTAAGCACATCTACAATATTCTTAGGACTAACTGTAACTCCATCCTTGGAAATAACATGCCCAATAAAAGATACTTTCTTCAACCAGAATTCACACTTACTGAACTTGGCATAAAGTTGATGTTCCCTCAACTTCTGCAATACCGATCTGAGATGCTCCTTATGTTCTTCCTCATTCTTGGAGAAAATTAGAATATCATCAATGAAGACAACCACAAACTTATTGAGATACTCCATAAAAACTTTATTCATCAAGTACATAAAGTAAGCTGGAGCATTAGTTAACCCAAACAACATCGATATATAAACATACAAACCATATCTGGTGGTGAAAGCAGTCTTTGGTATGTCACTAGGTCTAATCCTCAGCTGATGGTAACCTGACCTCAAGTCTATCTTAGAAAAGACACTAGCTCCCTTCAACTGGTTAAATAGATCCTCAATTCTAGGTAAAGGGTACTTATTCTTAACAGTCACCTCATTCAAAGATCTGTAATCTACACACATCCTCTATGTTCCATCTTTCTTTTCTACAAAGATTACTGGGGCTCCCCAAGGTGATGAAATAGGCCGAATGTAAGCCTTAGACTGTAATTCTCTGAGTTGTGACTTAAGTTATTCTAGTTCATTAACAACCATTATATAAGGTCTTTTAGCTATGGGTGCAGTACCAGGTAACAATTCAATGATAAACTCAATCTCTCGTTCAGGTGGCATACTTGGCAAATCCTCTAGAAAGACATCTGAGAACTCATTGACAACTCTGATATTCTCCAATGACTCACCACTGAGATGATTCACTGTTCCCTGCTTCTTGGATGGCAGAGAAACCACAACATCTACTACATCTCCACTAGGTGCAGTCAAGCTCACTGTCCTTTCTGAACATTTAATATTTTCTTTCCACTTGTTTGACCAACTCATTCCCAAAATAAGATCAAGACCTTCTGACTCAAGCACCATGGGTCTAGCAGGATCTGCACTGAGCGATGCCCTACCTAATCTCTCTTTCTCCTTTACACTATTATAACCTCTCTATTTTGCATGCTCTTGAGTATAAAGATCATTAGTTGTTGGACATATGGCATTGGTTGGCTTGAAATAAGATAACTATTGCATCCCCTCTGTGATTCTTGTATTTTTGAGTCCATCAGAGGCACCGGAGACACGTACGCTAATGCCACTTCGAACCAACAATGCTTACTATGGTTTTGACCCCATGACAACGGGTTAGCTTTAGCCTAGTGTGGAAGCAAGACGAAGGAAAAGGAATTGTGTTTAGTCTACTAAGTTCCAACCCTTATGCAATGACACAAAAACATTGCAATAGGCCTAATTTTTGTTGCAAAAGGTAAATGTTTCAACCAAAACTCATCTGTTGCCAATGGTTGGAAAAAGTTTTGTTGTAATAAGATATTTGCAACCGTTGTTAGTTTGGCATTGCAAGTGCTAAGATTCATTGCAACCATAGTTCTTCGTTGCCAAGCATGGCAATAGGACATTGTCAGAACATCAACGGTCATGGCAATATAAGCACTTGCCACGCCTGTATTCGTAGCAAGAGGTGGTACATGCAATGATCAATAGTGTAGCAATAGAGTTCTGTTGCCACACTAGAATTTTGTTGCCTTAGGTGTTATTGCCATGACCACCATGCCCTGGCAAGTACACTATTTGCCATGCAATTTTATTTTTTTGCAAGAAATCATACATTATTGCCACGGTCGTTGTGCTATGGCAAGAGTGTTACATTTTTCGTCTGCAATATTTTCTTTTTGATTCATGTGGGTTGGCCAAATTGTTTTTGAATAGCACTGTGAGGGAAGATTCTAATCTTGAGAGATTCCTCTATTCCTCATGGCCATCTAGCAGGGATAGAACCCAATTGCAATTATATATGATCTTATTAAGATTAGAGAGTTGCTTGCTCTACTTTTTGAGTCGTGTTCTAACTTGCTTCAATTTGGTTGCGTAGCTAATTAGCTTGTGTAGTCTAATTAGTTACTTTGCTTGGATTGTGTAGTTAAGTAAGGTTGAGCTCTTGGGTTTCGGTTTGTATAACCTTGTCCTTGAGCATCTAGTGAGCTTAGGTTGGCTTTGTGCTTTTGCTCATTAGAATTGTGTAGGTGCTTCTTTGCTTACTAAAGTACTAGTTGCTTAGGTTTGTGTGACCTTACAAGCTATACTTAATTAGGAGAGTACTAGCTAGATTAGAACATTACTTTATTGTGTAGAATCTTTTACAAGGTGTGTCTAGAGTCATAGTTAGAGGGGTGAAATCTTAGCTAGACCTATAGTTTTAATTCCGCATTTGTTTCAATTAGCCGGTGTGATTAGTTTTAGAAAGGACTATTCACCCCCTCTAGTCCGCCATCTCGACCTTTCACGTGGTATCAGAGCTTGATCTTGATATTCAATCAATCCAAAACCAAATATTGGTTCCTTAATCACTTATAATCATGATTCTAACTTGAGGACCTTTCAATTTGAGTGACTTTTGATTTATCCAATGATTGTCACTTTCTTGGCAGATTCTGTACACTTCAAAGAACTATGCATATCTCCTAAAGTACAGATCCAAATGCCATGAAATTTGGTGGTGTTGTGTGACACTAAGTCTTATAGCAGCTGTAAATATTTGATCTTCATTGGCCATCTAGATTGCTACCAGATTTCATATCTTCCCATACTGCTACATGTTGAAAACTGCTACACTATACTGATAAGAACTACTCCAAAACAGTAGCAGTTCTTACCCAATTCTCATAAAATTTGTACAGTACCTTGTGTCATAAGTGTAGAGTATGTATACCAAATTTCAAGTCAATCCAAATAGATTTGTTCATCAATCTTGGCTATCTTCTCAGCTAGCTCAAATTTTCAGTTATAGGACAGATTTAAGCAATTGAGCTATGCTTCACCAAAAGTGAATCAAACTTGATATCAACTTGTTTGAATACTTCCACAAGACATATATCAATCAAAAATCACTTACTAAGAGCAATCTTGTGATCATATCCATCCGAATCAAACCAAATTTGAATACTAAACATTTAGTCCATTCAAACATCTCATAGCAAGCAACATATGCATATATATCCAATTCAATCAACTCATATGCCCCCAAATGAATTATATCAACTAAAGATATAACTTGAAAGCTCATGATCATCCATATCAAGCTTCTACTCAAATAATTTTGCAAACCATCAAATATAACTAGTAATTTACCATAACTTTAATTTGCACTTGTATGTTGTAGCACATTTGGACTTCACTTATCATGACTTGGCATTGGGATAAGATATGCAATCAGCTTCAATACTTGATTCAAATAGATGATGAATAATTTGAAATCAATTGGACCAAGTCTCCAATGCCATGGTACCTATAAAGAATCATCCACTTTTTGATGGTACCCAAACTAGTTTGGGTCCTCTCAAGTTAGGTGCAATATACTTAGGAAAGACTTAGTATGAGTAGCGGGATGTTTTACAATAGCAACCATAGAGGTACCATTACCATCCTTTCTAAGCATATAATTTGAATCAATTGAAATAGGCTTAGAAGTTTTACCTAGGGGACATGAATCGGCCATGTATCCACTTTCCCAGCATGAATAACATCTTATCTTTGGTAGAGCCTTTTCTTAATTGCTCTTGTGATACTCTTCATTGTCTTGCCTCTCATGAGTTGCTTGATTCTTCTTCTCAAGCTTGTTGGAACACTTTGAGGTAAAGTGTCCCTGTCTCCACACTTGAAGCACTTGATGTAAGCCAAATCTTTCTTTTTTTGATTCTTGCTCATCATCTTGTTGGCATCTTGGATATGAATTGGATGACTTGCTCTTCCCCCCTTCTTGTTCTTCTTCATCATCTTCAAGTCATCAACTTTAGCTTCATGGTTGATCTTGACCTGATCTTGGGGCTTCTTTTTTTTCTCAACTTGTGGCTTTGGTTGAGGCTTCTCTTATTGCTTCACCAATTGCTTGGTTGAGCACATTGAGGTGAGATGACCCAAAATGTGACACTTGAAATACTTGACATGCTTAAGCCTCTCTTCTTCTTTCTTCAACTTCAGCTTTTCTTGATTGGGGCAAGCATATGCTAGATGTTCTGTTTCATGGCATTGATAACACATGAAATGAGATAGCTCCTCCTTCTCTTGCCTCTTTATCTCTTTCGCCACTTTTCTTACTCCCTTGGTCAACTTCTTTTTGATAAAGCTAAGACCACTCTTGTCATTGAGGCTTCTTGGATTCTTCAACATTTGTTCGAAGAGGACCTTGGAGTTGTAGCACCTCTCTAGTTTGTTGCTCATATTCTTCACTTTCTTTTTGAGCTCATTGTTCTCCTTCAAAAGGTTAGTCTCACAAGACATGGAAGAAGAACAATCATCTAATTGCGAAGAACATGGCATAGATAATAAATCATTGCAAGAGGTGGATACATGCTTTTTGCCTACATCACAAAGGTTAGCAACAATATGTGATTGATCATTAGACCCATGTGATGAGCTCTCACTAGTTTTAGATTCTTCATTGGAAATCATCTTATTGAGAAAAGCATGCTCTTGTAGCAAGTTATCATAGCAACACTAAGTTCTTCATGAGCCAATTTTAGCACGTCATGTGAACAAGTATTAACATAAAGTAGATGCTTTTGTTGTTCACATGTTGTCTTTTGAAATGATTTTTTATTTTCCAATTTCATTGTTTTATCTTTCTCATTTTGTAAAGACATGGTCATGCTAGCAAGTCTACTAACAAGCTCATCAAATGAAGCATGATCAATCTCATTGCAACTTGATACCTTTGTGTCACCTTGTGACATGAAGCAACGTGATGATGAAGGAGAGCTTGTGGTAGCATCTTCATTGGAGCATGAACCATCATCACCATCAAGTGTGCTTGGGGTAGAATCATCACTTGCATCACTTGACCATGAGGTGGAGCAATCCTCCACAACAACCTTTTTGTGGTCATTCTCAACATCCTCATGTGACACCACCTTTGGCTCATCCTCCTTGTACTTGCCATCATCCCATGTGGAGGCATCACCATAGATGTGCTTGATGGACTCCCACATCACATGTGCGGATATACTAGAGTTCACCATCTCAAACACATCAAAACTCAAAGAATCGATTAGATACCAAAAGCCACTTGCATCAAGATCAAAGAGATCCTTTTGGGCTTCATTGAGATTCTTATGGTCCATCGGCACCAAGTCTGGCTCAAGCTTCACCATCTCATGGTCCATCGCTTCAAAGCCTTGACTTGTCCTTCACACATCCACCGGTCCATCGAGCCAAGCCTCATCTTAATCTCCTCCATTTTAGTCACATGACTTCATGTCATGTCACATATGCAATTAAGCTCCTTCATTGCACATAATCATATGTGGACTAATCTCCTGTGTATTCTCAATTTAACACATTAGTCCAACCTAAAATGGTCACTCAATTGCCAAAACCACATAGGGACTTTTCATCTGGTAGCGGCGGCCTCCACCACATCAGATCAGGGCTCGGCGCTGGTGGATTTGGTGGTGGCGGCGGCGACCCGTGGATGGGCTCGCCGAGCCTTCGGATGGGCTCGGTGGGCTTGTCCTAGGCTTATCTTTTTTATTAATTTTTCTTAATTCGTTAACCACAACGGGCGTTTTTCCCACTGCTATGCTCTATGTATTTCCCATGGCATTGCAATCATGGTAGGCGCGCTTGCCTGCTGTGAAAAAGCCAAAACACCTGTCATGATAAAAAATGTTGTAGTAGCGGGGAATCTGGCAAGCACTCTAATTAATATTTTCTCTAATAGCATCCCAGTTTTCTTGGGAATTTATCCCGCTTACATTTTAGAAAAGAATTTTGTTGTTTCTAGTGTTGCTACTGTTATTATCCATAAACAGTGATGGTGTAAACAACACATAGTTTGTACTTCCACAAGCCAAGCAGATATTAGAGATTTAGGATAAACATAGGCTCAGAAACATGCAACACATAAACCATGTGAAAGATAGGGCCAAGCATGAGATCGAACTTAAACAGACTATTGTCTATTGATAACAAAAGAGTTTATGGTGCTGCACATCACACCATAGTACAACAAATTATTTAGCCAGTACATTCACTGGACGATAAGACAAAGGACATAAAAGAGTTTTTCTTGCACCACTAGTAGAATTGGTGCACTGACAAGGTACTTAATCTGACTATTCATCGATGTCATTCATTTCAAGGAGTGCAGCAGATACAGCCTAGGCTTAACCTGGAGAAAGCCCTCTCCTATGCCAGCCAAGACATCCGAGCAGATACTTTTAACGGTGCCTGAGGGCGGTTTAAGAGTTTCCCGTCAACCCCTGAAGTCTTCTGTTCTCTTCGATGTACAATCTCTTTAGTCTCTCTTGAGCAACTGCCACCTGCATATAGAGATAGGGGGTTGTTAGAGGTGATTCAACACGTTGTGTGTGTACCTTTTAGCTATTGTTTGAAGGCTGCAGAGAACATTGTTAGTTAGTTCGTTCTTAGTTGCAATACTGAGGAAATGGTGAGAGAAGGTAAACCTGCTTTTCCCAGTCGGTCTTCAAAGTTATGAACAGAAGCACAATAGTTTGTACTAGTGTTCCGAGCAGCATGCCAATCCAAATGCCCTACGATGAACAACCAAGGAGATCGGTAAGGGCTTAAACCCAACATTCATTCTTTTCTATAGTTGCACAATGGCAAGGTAAACACCGAACTCTGTATGCTCACCTTTACATGAAATCCTACCACGTAGCCCAGGACTGCTCCAAGAGGTATGCCAATCAGGTAGTACGAAGTGACGTTGACATAGGCCACTATGCTTGGCCAACCTCCGCCGATGGCGACGCCTATAGATTTGATGATGACAATGGTTATTTTAGTTTCAATAAAATAAAACAAGGTGCTGGTTGCACATTGTAGCGATATCTCAACCATTCAGTAGGTCTTGGGAGAAGGATACCTGATAGCACTGGCTGAACACTGCTCAACAAAATGGAGAATGCTAGCAGAGGCGAAAGGTCGGCAATTGCCTCTGCTACCGCTTGGCTATTAGTAAATATGTTGGCAAGGCGTCCACGGAGGAAAAGGAAAAGTATGAACGACACAAATCCGATGGAGGAAGAGGTGATGACCACATTGTAAATGGCAAACTTTGCCCTTCTTGCGCTTCCAGCTCCAAGCTCATTTGCCACTCGCACTCTGAAGATATATTGCATTCATATCAACATCATTGAGTTTAGATATTGTATTACTGAATTAAAAAGTGGTGAAGATAAAGTTATTTACCCTGTTGCAGCCAAAAACCCAAAAGAAATCATCATCTCCCAACCGTGGATGTTGAGGCTGCACATTTCACAATAGTTATCACACTGTTAAGGGCCCGTTGGATCCACACTAGGCTTGCAAAAGCCTTTGGCTTGTGGATTTCAAAAGTCTGGAGTGAAAGCTGGTCCCGTTCGAATCAGCAAGAGCTTTCAATAGGCACAATCTGATGAAAGCTAGAGATATCCATCTTATAGATGCTAAAGACTATAGAACAAAAGTTTAACTATTTGGGCCCCAAACTGAATTATGGAAGCTATATTCCAAGATCTGGTGTGATAATTCCAAGATCCAAACAGGATGGGAGTAGCATGGCAGCCAATTATGTGTGGAAGGGCAAATTTTGTGCTGAGATGTGAATAGCAAACTACTAATTAGTGAAGTGTAGAGTAATGTGCATATTATTACCATATTGAAAGGGCGTCGAGTGCAACCTCTGCGTGCTTAATGTACCCTGTGATCAGCACCAATATGGTGGTGTACCACAATTCTAAACTGTAAAGGCAACGCAGAGCAATGAATATGTATTACAGTTGTATAAAAACTTGATAAAATCGATAAAAAGCTATATATATGATACTGTTAGTATCACTGAAAAATGTACATGCTGCTTACCAGAACATGATACCAGAAGACAGTGAAAGTTTGACGATGGCACCAAGATCAATAAACGCAGCCAAGGAGAACCCGGTCCATGTGCGAGGGCAGCCGCCGAAGAAGACAAAGGCAAGCTGCCCGAACACCGGGATCCACATGGCAATGACCATGGACCCCATGACCCCCGCCAGGCCGAGCTGGAACTTGATGGTCATGAGCCAGGACAGGAGGAGGTGTAGGCCGAGGTTGAGCAGTGCTAGGTAGGTGATGATGATGTTCTTGCTCTGCGACTGCAGGTACATTTGCAGCGTGAAGGACCAGACGTAGGAGAACATGACAGGGATGTACCAGAGCGACATGGTCCCTGCCACCGTGGCGACGTCTGGGTCCTGGCCTAGCGCAACGAGCAGCGGCACCGTGAAGAGGTAGATTGGGAGCATGACAATGGCGCAGGCAAAGAGGATGATCCAGGAGCGTTGGAGGTAGATGCCCAGCATGTGGTACTGCTTCGCGCCATAGGACTGCCCGCACAGCGTCTCCAGCGCGCTCGCCATGCCTAGCTGCAGCTCATCACAGCGGTAAGATCCATGAAAACACTCTATCGATTAAGCTTCTAGTCTACATTGTTAATTGTATTTGGTTGGCATATATAGATAGATATCCTATTGAAAATGGAAAAACATAAAGCTGCTGGACCTGATAAAATTCCAATACAATTTTACCAAACTCTATGGGAAATTGTTAAAGCTGACATAACTTAGCTCTTTCATGATTTCCATGTGGAAAAGGTGGATATCACTAGAATTAAATACAGAGTTATCACTTTACTTCCCAAAAAACTGATGTTTCAATCATTCATCAGTATATATAGGCCTATTTGTTTGCTGAACTGCATTTACAAACTCATCTCTAAGGCCCTTACTGTGAGGATTGAAGCAATTGCTGATAAACTGATCCATACCAATCAATCTACATTTATGAAAGGCATGAATATTATGAATGGGATTATGATACTACATGAGATCTTGCATGAAACTAAAAAACGGAAACAAATTGGAATCATTCTAAAACTGGACTTTGAGAAAGCTTATGATAAAGTCAAATGGAGCTTCTTGTTTCAATGTTGGAGTGCTAGAAGTTTTTGTTTCAAGTGGTGTAGATGGATTGAAACAGTTGTTTCTGGGGGCATTGTAAGTGTTAAACTAAATGACTTGATTGGTCCATATATTAAAAAACAAAGGAGTGAGGTAGGGGGACCCCTTATCCTCTTCAACTTTGTTTTTGATGGTTTGTCAAGAATGATTATAAAGTTCAAGATAATAACATGGTTTGTGGTCTGATTGACCACATTATTGATAAAGGAGTATTTTTGTTACAATACACTAATGATACCATTATTTGTCGAAAACATGATCTAGAGGAGTAGTTGATGTCTGGGCTGAAAATCAACAAAAGTGGAGTCATGACCATCAATGGTAATGGAGACTAGCCCTCTACTTATGCTGAAATTTTTAAGGCAACTTTCCTATCAAGTACTTGGGGTACCAGTTAGCCCCAGCAGACTACATCTGTCTAATTGGGCTTCATTGATTGCTAAGAGTAACAAGGAACTTGACATTTGGAAAGGTGGTACTATGTCTATTACTAGTAGAAAGACCCTCATTGACAGCAGCCTTGACACGATTAGAAGAACTTTTTTCTGGCAAGGTGGAGGAACTAGGAAAAAATACCACCTAGTGGGATGTCCAAGATTTGTAAAAGTAAAAAGAGAGGTGGGCTGGGTATCACAGATATCGAAAAATGAACTTGAGGTTAATTGCAAATGGTTCTCGAAACTTGAAAATAAAAATGGATTGTGGAAGGAAATCATAAGACATAAATATCTCAGGAAGGACAATTTCTATTTTGTGAAGCATAAACAATCTGACTCACCTGTTTGGTTTGATTTGTTAAAAGTAAAAAGTTTATATCTGCAAGGCAGAAAAATCCAGGTGGGTATTGGGGAGAGAAGACTCTCTTCTAGAGAGATAGATGGCTATATGATCAACCTTTAGTTCTGCTCTTTCCTAAATTATATTGTATGTCTCAACAACCAGATATCTCATTGGCTGATGTGAAAAGGGACCCTTGTGCTCTTACCTTTTCTAGATGGTTGGTAGCGAAATGGAAAGATCAATGGTGTGATATACTTGCTGTTGTTGCACAAATTCACAGTTGCAGGAAACTGATGTTGTGGTTGTTTGGAAAATTGGTAAAAATAAGAAATTCACCGTTAAATCAATGTATGATGTTCTTACCACAAATGAAAGTGGGGTATATAATAAAAAAAATCTGGAAAGCCAAAATTAAGACCTTTCTGTGGTTAATCTTGAACAATGCCATCCTTACAAAAAGATAACCTTTTGATAAGAAAATCATCTGTGTCCCAGCATGCAGTCCATCCAAAGACAAGGCCAAAAATAAAATCAGTGAAACCCACAAAGGAATCAGGCACATTGTCCGTGACTCCGCATGGGGTCGACATGAAAAAACGGTCAAAAATAGACTCCATACTTGTTGGGCGTGGGAGGTGGTTCCGCCCTACGCCTGGGCTTGTTTGATTGTTTCCCTGTTAGCTAAAATAGGAACAGGTGTGCTCGCATGCCGCCCCTCCTCCAAACAGACAACATAAAATTATGTCGACGTGGTTCAGAAGAGAAGGACTTACACGCTGACGTGGTTCAGAAGGGAAGAACTATGGGTGGCAGTGGTCAGTCCCATGTTGATGGACGAGGGCTTGATCAGAGAGCCAAGTAGGGGCTCAGGTCGGTGATGGCACAAACACATTGGGTAATTCAGCTTGCGTTGAATTTACTCAAAATACTTGTGCTGCTGTGGCTGGTAGACCCACAGTGGCTACAGGAACACGTCAGTGCTAGATGTTAGTCCTATAACAATCACCTGGGGAAATTACAGTACGAAAAGTGACGAGTCCTCACCCATTGTTCACAACTATGCCTAACAATAATGACAAACCAAAGCCCCATGTTAAGAACTAACAACTAGCTGCTATTGAGGCATCAACATCTCCGGTGCTAGCCAGTACAAGGAATGCTGCAACAGTTGATTGATTCAATGAAAAAGGCCACAAAACTTAAGGCCCACAAGAATTTGGAGGACCAAACAAATAAAGGTGTTTCCTCGCAGAAGCTCTCTTATTGATTATGATATTATAGCTGGAACTAGTAGCCTGGGCGTTGTCTTAGTAAAAAACTGAAGATACAGCCCTAGATACTATAAATAGCTTAAGGAAAATAGAGATCATTCGGATGACTGAGTCTGCTAGTTAAAGGAGGGAAAGAATAACTTGGATGAGGTCAATACAGAGTGTTCCATTGATGATGAAATTGATTTAGAGGCATTATATCTTCTATGTTCGGATATAGCAGATTGCTGAGTGATGGGGGCTGTGATCCAACAGACCTACAGACCCCTGTATCAGGTAAGGTGAAGCCTTGATCAATAAGTAGGAAGAGAAAGAAAAAGAAATGAAATGTGTATAGAGGAAAGGAATTTTTTGGAATTGTGACGGTTTTGCTGATGTTAAGAAATACAGGTTTTTGGTAGAATTAACTAAAGAGAAAAGCCTACATTTCATTGCCTTATCGGAAACCGGAACAACCAATATCCCACAAACCACTCTAAATAATATTTGTGCTGATCGGGATTTTATTTGGCATTGTAAGTCTCCACATGATCGGTCTGGTGGCATGTTTCTAGACATTAATTTAGTAACTTTTGACACTGGTGAAATTAAGGAGAGTGAGTTTTTTATTAGTTTTAAGTTACCAAACAAGGAAGATGACTTCAAATTTAATTTGATGTTGATATATGGGCCAACACAGAATGAACAGAAAAAAACTTCTTGTCTGAGGTTGTGTGTATGTGTTCAAAAGAAACCTTTCCTATCATTTAGGTGGTGACTTTAATATTATTCGCATACCAGATGAGAAAAATAATGATAATTATAATAATATAGTGTCATTCTTATTTAATGCAATCATTGTTGTGTTAAACTTAAGAGAAATAGAAATGTCATGTAGGAAGTACACATGGGCTAATCATTTAGAGTGCTAGACATTTGAAAAATTGGACAGTGTCTTGGCATGTACTAAATTAGATCAAATTCTCGCATACCAATATTCACACTTTGACCAGAGAGATATCGGATCATACTCCACTCTTTCTAAACACAGGGGGCTCATCCACAACTTATCAGGGTTGGTTGCTAGGGATGGTTTCTGTGATCATACTCCACTCTTTCTAAACACAGGGGGCTCTCCTTGATAGCTTTGCCTTGCTCAACTACTAGTACTAAACTAAAGAGAACAAGTATGAAATGTGAGGTGTACTGCTCCAAATGATGGTGTGTGTGGAATGGTGGAGGAGCCTTACTTTTATAGCTCAAGTAGGACGGTTCGGGCGTCTCCATAGTTGGAAGGAGGTGAAACCGCCTTGAGGGAACCGACCCAAGTACCGCCTGAGAAGGCTGGGCCCGGGAGGTCCCACCAGGGGGGTGGCCGGTCACGGGGGCGGCCGGTCCCCTGGCTGGGCTTGCTGGCCACCGCCTTCGTGTGGTCGGTTGCTCCCTGGGCCTGGACCTCCCCCGTGGTTACGGATGGGTACAGTTCTGTATTGAGGTGGGCTTTCTCATTTTTCTTTGTTTGCGTCTTTTCTGAATACGCTTTCTCGAAGTGCGCTTTCTTGTACATTTTATGCATTTTCACGTGTCAGGCCTGTATATTACAACAAAACTCGTGGAAAGATTAGATAAAAGCCATTTCTTCTATTTATTTTAGCATTAAAATGATGTTGGTAATTAGATGCTTAGGATCGCCAACGAGCGCCATCGTCGCACGCGTCCAGGAGGTTCCAGAGCGCCCTGGGCAAGCAGCGCAAGTCGGGGCGAGGCCACGGACGGCCAGGAGTATTTTTGATAAATGGCGTGGGGCCGGACATGCCACGTCAGCCAAATCGGGCTGGTTTGTCCTTTGGACCTGGAGTGAACTGATATGCAAGTTTGCTGGGCCAAATACGTGGTTTCATAGTTGGCGGACTCATTTAGGACATCGCTGCAACTTAACGTACAATGCATTTTACTCTACTTTAAATAGCATTTCCTATCCTGCATCTGAATAGCTTGTCGTTGGGGAATTGTCGATACTTGTTTCTTGGATCCGTAGAGTTCTTTAGATGAATGTAGTTGATTGTACAGATTGAAGGATGTTTATGATTTTGAAGGATGTTTATGATTTCGATTGTACAGATGTAACAAATTACACAAATAAAACTTTGTTTTTACCTCAGGGGTAAAACGTTCTTTATACCTCTTAACACCATTAACTCCCAAAATCTAACAAAATTTTGTTTTGAGGCCATATACTCAAATTCAAAAAAAAGGGCCTGATATCTAAGACCACTTTTTTTTGATGCCAAATAACTAATTCTCCCCTAAGTCCCTAAGCTCTAACCCACCAATCATACACATGCATGTAGGGATGAAAACTGTAACCTCTCAACCTTTTTCTACTTTTACATTTGAATACGAAAATAAAAATGAAAATGGTAAAGCAGGAAATGAAAAATGAAAACGAACTTAGGAATATTGGAAATTTCGAGAACGAACTAATTCGAAGAAAATTATTTCAAACACGGTTGGTATATGAAAAATCAATACGGAATATTGATCCATAGAACCCAATACATGACCAAGTGCATTAACAAATCCTATAATTTTTGTATAAAAATTTAATCCATAGGAGCTATACATGATGATGAGCGGGTAGCATCGTCTTTCCTTTTAAAGAAAGACGACATTAGTTAATATGGGATGCTGCTTAGTGAGTAAGTATTTCTTTTGTCCAGGATAGTTGTGTATAAAACTGGTAAGAGCTATCACACAGAAACATAGAAACCGTTGTTTCCATCCTCTCCTGGGCCGGCCCAATACGTATGGCGCAGCGGCGGCGTGCGATTAAGGATGAATTCAGTCCGAAATGGTTGAAAAACTCTTCTATTTTTTTCTACTTTTATATTTGAATACGAACATAAAAGCGGAAACGGTATAGCCGGAAACAAAAACGAAAACGAACTTATGGTGTTTCATAAACGAACCAATTTGAGTAGAATTATGTCGAACACGGTCGGCGTACGAAAATTCAATACGAAATACCGACCTATGGTGCATAACTTTAAACATGTGCATGACCAAACTAACAATTGCATGATTTAGTTCAAGTGCACATAATAGTTAATAGGTGCAGGACCTAGTCTTAAGTTTCATCCGTTTCAAATTGTAATTTGTTTTACTTTTTTAACCTCAAGTTTGACCACTTGTTTTATTCAAAATAGGAAAGGAAAAAATTCAATGCATTATTCGGCTACAATTATAAGTATGTAACTGAAAAAACAAGTAAAATGAGCACCTTTACTTGCTGCATCAAACCAATCCTTTGTGCAAATTAATTGGACCAAATTTGGTTCTACCGAATTTCAAATACGGTTGCATACCGAATATAATATAGAAACGTATAAATCGGCCGAAAAAGGCTCCAACAGAATTTCGCTCTGTTTTGAATTTTCTTTCTGAATTTCGAACCAAATTTGATTTTTTCTGAAAAAATTGAAAATGATCAAATTAAATGTAAAAAACGATACGATTTGGTTGGAAAATTTCATTTTCGTTTTCAGCCTTAGGTGCGATGGTCAAGTTCGGGGTCTTGAGCAGTTTTAGCATCAGAGGGAGAAGCTTATAATAAGGGCCAGGGAAACCTTGAAATGGCACACGGCTTAAGAGCACAGAGTGAACTATTATTGCGTCTTTTATTTTACTAACAACTCCTACTATCTATAATTACAATAAGAAATATAATATAATAATATAATTACTATAACAATAATAATATAATAAATACTATATTTTTAAGGCTAGCTTTTTGGTCAAATTTAGTTTAAACTGAATTTTGAATTCAGAATATTTCTGAATTAAAAGTGGAAATATAGAAATGGTCAGAAAATGTTTAAACCATTTTCGAACCGATTTCAATTTTGAAATTTTGTATTTCAAACCGAATTTGAATTTGTTTGAATTTGTTCGAAAATACGTTTTTAATCAGGTTAAATTCGAACCGAATTTGAATTTGTTCAAAATATGAATTTAATCGGGTTAAGTGTAATCCAATCATTCATTATTCATGCATATGGCAATAGAGATGGAGTTGGATGGTAAGCGGCTAGGTGCGTGGGTGCGTACCAGGATGCCGTTGCTGAAGCGCATGAGGACGGTGGAGACGAGCGCGTAGGCGGCGAGCTCGGTGGCGCCGATGTGGCCGATGAAGGCCTGGCTGATGATGGTGATGCCGAAGGAGGCCAAGCGCGTGCAAATGGAAGGCCCCGCCACCACCCACAGCCGCTTGTTCTCCTGCCACACCCGCCGCCGCAGCGGTTGTGCCAACCAGTCCGCCTCTTCCTGCCGCTCCTCCTCCGCCTGTGCCCCGTTGTGCTGCGGCTGCTGCTCCGCCGCCGTACGTGGCTTCAGCACCGGCACCTTTACTGCCGCCTCACTGGCGCCGCTGCTTTGCTCATCCATACAGTACCGTCGCATCGACTCGCCGCTGACGCCAGGGCCTGCGTGCATGAGCTTTACGAGGGGGTGGAGGAGAAGGCAGGAGGAGAGGAGATGCCGTGACACACGGGCACGTGCGACAAGCTCTAATAAGCTGTGCCGTGATGGTGAGCCGGGTGGGTAAAACTATGTATACTCCTGTAGTAAGCGAGGACCAAGAAGATGCGTCTGTGCGTGGTGCTATTTTTTTTAATAAACAAGAGCTTATAATAATTATTAAACGTCACAGTTACTTTTTTAAAATATAGTACAATACAATCATCTCTATAAACACGTATACGTAAACCCTACCTCTATAAGCATCTTCGGAGGACTGGCCTGGTAGATCAAGTCACTGTTAGCGACTCGTTATCGATGGAAACATCGCTTAACACTAAGCATAAAGCCAAAAAATATTAGAATAAATCGAGAAAAATACGAACACTTGTACCAAATCAAGGATTTAAACCTGGATGTACAGATTCCACCGCGAGGACGACCCTAACGAACTGATCTGATGAGTACATTCAGGGGGTTTGTTACAACCAAGTACGCTCTAAACATGAAACTGAGGCATGCTTAGCAAGACCTTGGGCTACAGAATTTTCCTCTCTTTTATTTTGACATGAGAAAGTTCAAAAACCATACGACTCCCCGTAAGCTCTAAACTTCATTTAGAACAGGCTGGATAGTCGATCTGTTATTATCTTTACTACAAAATTTTCCAACATCACCTTTGGTCGATTCAGCGAATTCATCAATACAGCCCCATCACGTGCAGCATAGGCTTCGGCAGTGAGAATATTAGGAATCGAATCATACCATTTGCATTTAACCACTGGAACTTGACTGTTTTCATCATGAATTACCGTCCCAGTAGCTAGAGGCGGAGCTAGAGCAAATTTAAAAGGGTATGTTTGCCTTTTGGGTGCACTTGCTTGTGGGTATGCAGATTTTTAACATTGTTGACACGAATATGGTGAAAATTTGGACAATATCACTGTTTTTTAAATTTTTGTGCGTGCGGACCTATTATATTGATATGTGTCTGCCAGTAGCACCTTATTTTGACTTTCTGTCTTGAAAGCAGCATCCGCGTTGATCTTAAGAAAGTCAGCAGGAGGTGGCTTCCATTTCATAATCTGTGTATTGTCCTTGTTTCCTGTCAGAGATTCACTGGAGACAATTAATTCTCTCGCCCACCTACAGACATGAATGGCATCTTCCGTCGTGCATTGTCCAAACGCCCCACGCTCCACATAAAATGGGGCCACAGTTTGCACATGGAAAATTGAATTCGCAAGTAAATCAAAGCACAATGATCAGGATGCGGGCAATTTAATATTTAACATTTCACAGAAAGACCTCCAAAACATGGTAGCAAAAGTACATGTAATTAAAGCATGATAAACAGTGTTGTCGTTGTTTGGATGTGAGGATCAGTAAATTTGTGCTACGTATTTCTAATCCGGATGGTGATACGAAGAGAACACAAACGATTTATACTGATTCGGGCAAGAGAAAGCCCTACGTCCGGTGGGGGTGGGAGAATTTATATTCTTTGCACCTAAGTGCTTGCGTAGAGGTTACAACGAGTAAGAGAGGGAGCTGGTTCCAAGTCTCAAGAGCAGAGAAGGGTGAATTGTTTGAGATGTTGATTTCAGGAGTGTGAAGTGTTGTGTTGCTACTGCCTAGAACTAGCCCTGCTGGCACCCCCTTTTATAGGTGCAAGGAGGGGCTCAGGTTACAGGGAGGTTCCTACTTGCATTTCCTTGCAGGAGAAGGCGGGCCCGAGCCTTGTAGTGTTCCTATAGCGACGTGCTTCTAGGAATGGCCTCCGTCCTTCAGATGTCACATTGATGGTGGTGATGGCGCGGTGAAAGACACCCATCCATGTTTGAGGTGTGCAAACTCCTGTGGAAGACTTAGCGAACCTGTTTATCCACTACTACAGAAATGAACTTCCATGGTGTTGCCCAAAGCCACTCCGTGGCGGACAGTTTTTTTGCCCGTCATGGTAAATCCTATGATTTATCGTGTCAGGCAATTTTTTTACCGCAGCGGGCATTTTTGTCCGCCACGGTTAATCTATTTACCGTGGCGGGCCTTTTAAGATGTCCGCTGCGAAAAATAGCTACTTTTCGCAGCAGTCAACTTAAAGGCCCGTCACGGTAAATAGATTTTCCGTGGTGGGCACCTTACAAAGCCCGCTACCAGAAATGCTCAGCCTAATCCTGAGCCCAGCCGAAGCCCAAGAGGCCCATCCCCGAGTGCACGTATATATATCGGAACCTAGGGTTTCATGTTCAACCCAATCCTCCGCTTCTATCTCCTTCACGCGCCGCTTGTATCTCCTTTGCTCGCTACTTCTCACTGTCTCCACTCCACAGAAGCCGCAACTCCGTCTCCGTGCAATGGCGGCGCACTTCCCCCTCCTCCCTAGTCCCTAGCGGCGCAACGGCAGCTCACGGTGGAGGGACCCCTTCCCCTCCTCCCTAGTCCCTAGCGGCGCACCCTGTCCCCGTCCTCCCTGGTGGTGCACCCCTTCTCCTCCTGTGGTGGGGCGGCGTTTGGATCTCGGTGTGGAGGAAGCCGGCTGTGGAGGAGGCCGGCATGGATTGTTGGGCGATGCAGCCCAGATCCACGGCGGGCGGCGCGCGGTGCTAGGTGGTGCAGCGGATACGCCCCTCTCTTCCTCCCCATCACTGGCAGCAGGCATGCGGGGCAATGATGGCGCGCGGCTCCTCCTTCCCCTTCTCCACCAAGCATGACGGCGCTCACGGATCGAGGGTGGGGTGGCCACAACCGGTGCTCGGCGGCGCGGATCGAGAATGACATGGCCCCACTGGCATCGGCGCACATGGATTGAGGTCAGGGTGGCCCTAATCCACCGGCTGTCGCGCGGATCAAGGACAGTGCAGCCGCAAACCTCGTCGGCGTGCACAGATCGAGGTTGGTATGCGCTTCGTCTTTCACTTCTCATCGCAAATCCATCCCTAACTCTTCCCTCTTCCTCTCTCCAGGTCCACGTCAAGGACGGCAACACGAGAGGCCACGATGGTGCATGGGGCCAGCAGCGGCAGATCCGGCGCCCTCGTCATCCACAACCGCCGATCCATCTCCCGGCGCGCGGGCGACAGCTCCTCCGGTGGCACTATTGTTTTGGCGGCGGGATCTAGGCCCAAATCCTAGCCCATTTGGGCTTTTTTCCCTCTTTTTTTGTTTTTTGAAATTATTTACCGCAGCGGGCGTCCTAATGTGCCCGCTGTGGTAAATCGATTTCTCGTAGCAGGCAAAGGCATCCGCTGCGGTGAGGCCACGATTTACCATGACCTTTCATTCATGGCGGATGCCAATGCTCGCTGTGAGAAATGCAAAACGCCCGCTGCGGTAAAGATTTGTTTTGTAGTGATCCTTTGACTAACAGGGATCAAGGCCAGGTCGAGGCGTAGTGGTTGGAGTTGAGGCTCAGAATTCTGGTGCTTGTAGGTTGTCTTATTGCGCTTGAAGTGGCCTTGCGGGGTGGAATAGTTCCAGGCATGGCGATGCAGTGCCAGGTACTAACCCCAAGACCCCGTCGTGCATGGTAAAAGTTGATCGGACTTTGGTCCTTTCATTCCTTTTTATGGCGTTGTAGCCATAGAGGTTTGGTGGGAGTTGGCAGAATGCATTAAATGATCATACTTTCTTGTCTGAGTAGTTGGTCGAGGCTAGCCCTACTGTTCTCGAGCCGGCCTCATGCAAATTGGACTTCTTCATCCGAGGTCCAGTGTCGAGACTAGGCCTTGTGCAAATCGGACCGATCTCGAGCTAGGCTCGGGACGACTTGTTTTGCGTCGGGCTAGATTTGAGCGGGCTTCTTTGCTACCTTAGTCTTGGGTTCTATTAGAAATTGATCATTCACTTAATGTTTGATCTTGGGTACCCCTAAATATGCTACCCGACTGTTAAAACATCCTCAATTTTTCATGAAGGAAAATACACAGAATGAAGGATATAATAATAGTGCAGGAGGTCAAATCATCAATTATCCGATAATAGTTGATTACAAAGCCTACATCAAATAAAAGAATACAATAGAGGGGGTTACATAATTTATTACATCGCCACATGGTGAAGTCACCAGAGTATCTAGCATCCAGACCAGCTACAGAAGTAGAGGGATATCGTGAAAGTAACGTCTTGCACCATCTTGAGCGTAGGCACGAGACCATCTAATCCTTGAGCCCCTCATCGCCGTAGGCGTAGTCAGGCTCACCTGCCAAATAAGTTTCAGTATGATTTGTACTGGCCACCGGCTCCTACCCTATGCTTTGCTTATGTTTTGTGGTAGGTGGATGCATAGGTGCATATCAAAAAGGCCTATATATGGCTATAGTTTTCCTATGCAAGAGTAGATCAATACAATATAATAATTCATCAAGTTTTATCTCATTCCCATTCCTAGAATCCTACTCTCAATCATCATCCATCATCCATCATCCTCTCAGCTCACTCAACAACCACGCTCACATGTGGGCGGCAAGGATGACTCCCTCTCGTCCATGCCTAAGAGGCCATCATGCCATCGGGTAACACTAGGGGGAGGTAGAAAGGACTCCTCTCACTACTCAAAAGAAACGTAGGTCACAGAATAGCCATACCGAGGCTGTAGACTATATATAGATTCAAACAACTATGCAGAGCTTGTACACCCGTAACCACCAGATCACCATCATCGGTACTGATCATCACCTAAGCGGATGCCGAATGGCCTCCTAATCTAGAACGATACCATCCTACCTCTCAGCCCTGGGTAACTTCGGATAGCTGTCTCAGGGAAGCTGAGAGTGGGAGACGTAGTCACCGGGCTCAACAAGTGGCACTACGCATCTAGGACTTTTTGGGAAACTATCATCCAACCGCCCACCCATACCACCTAACAACCTTGCAGTAATGGCATCGCCCAAATTAGTCAAACATCCATCCCTCACTGAAGCGAGGGCGTGTGGTGTGCGAGGGCGAGTGGTGTGCACGAAAGGTCCGTGGTTCCAGTTCTTAAGAGACATCAGTTCCTATGTGGGATCAGACAGGATATCTCCTCTAATGTGCCTCCCGCAGCACCTTCCTCTGGGGTTTCATACCACAAAGGCAATCCTCCCCAGAATACTCCTCATGTTACATGTACCCGCCACAGGTACCACTCATGGGGATGCCCAGGTGCACCCCCAGCAAGACTCACCCTAAGGCTCATCGTAGATCCTGTCCAATCAACTCAACCCTCACCACTCATGCTCACTCAAGACAACATCACCATGTATCGCTCAAAGGTCACCAAGCCCGGCACCTCAAGCCGAACCATTCCCAGAGGTTCACCACTAGCATCACATCACAGACATAATGTGAGTGGAGTAATGATAGCAAGTAACAAGTAGCATATATATGAGCATGTCTATCCTATAAGCGGGTGAGCAGGGTAAAGGTTATGTCAAGGAATAGGCATACAAGTAATGTACCATGCAATCCTAATACATCATATCATAGCATTGTTGCATAAATATAGAGCACTAACAGTCTATCATGTTGCATGCGTAATAGGATCTATGAGGTTAGGTGGGACATGGCACCTGTGAGGTAGTCTCACAACTCCTACGTGTACTCCAGGGCCTCCTCCTTGGGCAACTCCTTCGCAGGATCTGAAATCGAGACATAATGGTCGTAGGAGCGACCCCTATAGATCAATCACAAAGAACCAATGAAATCTAATAACGCCAAATGCAATCATACATATGACTATGACGTAGAGCTTATTTTTATAAAAATTTGGACCCTTGGTTCATAATTTTTGGAGTTCATATGAAGAAGATATGAATTTTCAAGTTTAAACTATATTCTAAAAAAGAAAAAGAGAGGGTTAAACCACAGGCTGACACGTGGCGTCTCCTATTGGCTCAGAGTGATACAACGGATGACAGGTTGGTCCCAGCCGACTGGTCACTAGCATGTGGACTTTGGTCAACGATCAACGTTGACCGATCAATGGTCAACGCCACCGGGCCTATACCGGGTCTCGGCTTGTTTGGGCAGGGCAGGATCTGGACCTAGTTGGGCTGACCCGGCCCGGACATGTGTCGACCAGCTGAAGAGTCCACGTGGCGACTGAGTCCTTAATGGGCTGAGTCCATGACTCTGCCTGCGTGCGGCCGGTTCACGGTGAGCCGTAGGCAGTAAGCCCACGTGGCTCCTGTCCACAGGTCCAGCTGGGGCACATGGTGGACTAGGTCCACGGGTAGGGAAATTCCTTCCCCTTCCCATCTCACGCACGTGCGGCCAGGCACGGCGGGGTTCATCGGCAGCGAGCAGTGCAGCAACTCCGGTCGGCCTTTCTACACAAGGGCTACTGCTATGGAATCGTGGGGTTGCGGCGAAGGCAGCTGCGGGGTCACGGCTGCCCGGTGGCGCGCCGGCTGGGCAGCCAGCGTGCCACGGTAGCGCCGGACGATAGAGGCATGATAGCGGGGTGATGGAGTGTGTGCGGATGGTGCTGGAGTGCGCTATGGCTTCACGAGTGCTAAGCTAGTGCGGCTGTGGGGTCGCAGTGAGCATGCGGGGCATCGGCTTGCCGGCGTGTGCACGACGATGGCACGGGCCAGCGGTGCTGTGGCTGTGGGACGTGGTGGCAAGGTTGAAGGGTGGCTAGCCTGTGCACGGGCTTTGCAAGGTCTAGGCGAGCGTGTATGTGTCCCTAATCAAACCGAGCTCACCTAGACGACCGGCTTCGGCGGCGACGGTAGTGGTGATGATGAATGTCGAAGCTCCAGCCACGCCTCCAAATTGTCCTCCATCTTCTGCCTCCTCCTACATGTGGAGCAACTAGGAGCTCCAAGGATTTATGAGCGTAGCTAACGGGGCACGGTGGAGGCGCGCGCGGCGGTGGACGCCACGGCGGAGCTCCGGCGGCCAGGTGCCATGGCGACCGGGCTACAAAATCGTGTGGCCCCCACTGTGGTCATTGCGAGGCCCCAATAAGTTGTTGGGAAGGCATTCTAGGCAATGGCAAACATGTCTAGGTGGTTAATGAAGCCTATCATGGAGCGGAGAGTGGGAACGTGAGGGGTCGCTATGGCCGGCGGCCATGGGAGGCATGGGCGAACTTACCTCCGCTGTGCTGATGGTGGCGGATGCTGCGGGGTCATGGTAGCAGGCGCTCGGGGTAGGTGTAGCAGAGCAGCGGCGTCGTGGTTGAGTGGGGCTGCTGGGTCCTCCTCCGGCGAGCAGCAACGTCGGTGGCGCATGGGTCTGGCTCCTCTGCTCCAGCTCTGGCCTCCTCTTTCCCCCACCTTCTTCTCCTCTTCATGACTTAGGAAAGTGAGCGAGGTGTGTGCGGTGGTCAATAGAAAGGCGGCTCGCATGGGGGAAACCCTAGCGGTGCGAGGTGGTCCTCTTTTCTAGCGCAGCAGCCGCAGCCGTGGTGGCCACTGACGGCGCCGATGGAAGATGCCCATCGGGCGGCCGTGCGTGGCTGCGACTTAGGGTTAGGGTTTAGCCGAGCGCGTGACCCAGCGAGCATGTGGCAGGCATCGACATAGGTACGGGCGCGGGCGAACGACGGAGCCATGCCGTGCCATTTTTGGCGCTCCAGATGGGACGGCGCAGCGGCCAGAAGTGGTAGCTGACGTGTGGGTCCCACCAGTCCGTGGCTGCGGGAGGCGAACGGCGCGGGCAGCCTCTTGTTGGGCCTCTTGGCCAACTGGACCATGGGGCAGCGCACGGTCACGGGCAGCCTCTTGTTAGGCCGCTTGGCCAACGGGGCCACGGGGCGTGGCGGGAGGCGGGTGCAGGCAGGCGTTCTAGCTGGGCCGCCTTAGTGGGCCGTGTGCGGTGTAGTTGGACTGGCCGAATTGCTGGCCACTGGGCTACAAGCCAATGGCGCTGGCGTGGCCTTGCTGGGCCAAGGCGAGAAGGGGCAGCAGGCCGGGCCCGATGGCCCTGCTGGCTTGGGCTGCTTTTCCCTTCTCCATTTCTTCCTCCTATTTCTTATCTCTTCTCTATTTTCCAACCCTAATCGCTAATATAACTATGCCATGACCGATTAGTAAAGGTGTTGGTGCTAATGAGTTAGTGACCGTGGCACATGTGCTTGGTGGGTCGACTAAAGTCTCATGGTTGGGTTAGAAACTGTGTCCATGGTTAGTTACATATGTTAGTAGGCATATTGTTACATGTGATATAAAGGGTAATGGATTTTATTAGCAATACATAAAATCAATAAGAAGCGAATCATACTTGTGGATTAAAATGTAATGCTTCATCTAACATTAGGTGCTACTTGTGCATCTATCGGATGTTTTCCTACATGACACTCACCAACCAAAGGTTATTTTAGAAAAAAATTTGTTGGTTGTGATTTTTTGTGTTTGAAATTTTTAGGGTTGTTACAACAGTAGCCCCCGAGCCTCTGAAGGAGTGTTGGCACTCCTGTAGAGGTTCCACGGCTTTATGATTTGGTTGGTTTTTCATCTTCTAATGGGTGCGCGCGAGCACACCCGCCGGGTGTAGCCCCCAAGGCCTCAAAGGAGTGGGATTCTCCTCCAAGGGCTATGTAGCTCAATTTGCGTGTGATGTCCTTTTGTCTTCGAGCCCTCAAGTGTAGTCAGTCCTTCCGTCGAGGTTCACATGTCTATTTGGAGTGAGCATAGTTGTTAGGATTTGGCCAGACACGAGGTAAGTCCCCAAGCCTCTATGCATAGCAAGATGACGATCAGGGTCCTTCCCATCTTTTTGTGCGACCCTCATGCATCCTTTCGACAAGGAGGAGGGGTGGGGAGTGCCCCACTACCCTTGATGGGAGTGCGGTAACAACACGGTGGTGAGCTATTGGTGGGGAATTCAAGTGGAGGCCCATGTCCCTTTTGCTGGGCGTCAGCTAGTGGTCACCTACCACAGGCTCCAAAATGCTCAAGGGTAGTCACATAGGTCTTGAATCCCTTCGATTGGTTTCGAGGGCTCGATGCCTCCCTTCTAGGGGATCCCGCTATTGACTTCCCTCTCTGCCTCAAAAATGTCTCTAGGTGTCTCGGGTTATTTGCCCAAGCTTTGAACATGTACGCACTTGCTCGTAGTCATCCCTGACTCGAATTATCCTAGGGCAGCTGTCGAACCCCCGTCGAGGCCAGCTTTCGAACCCCTATCCTATAAGACAGACTCGAAGCCTGTGATTCCTTTGCCTAGAAGGGTCCATTGGGGAAGATTCCTTTCCAACCGTTGGAGCATGTATTTTTTGGCGTTTGTTATGGGAAAACAAAATAGTGCCGCAGTGACCGATGCATGAATAGGCTGCCCGCAGGTAGACGGTTAATACATGCACGCACATGGCAATTGAGGAAATAGGTAGGTGGGTATTTAATGTAGAGATTTGGCTGCCCCTTCATCGGATCTGCCTGTTTACCTTTTCATGGTTATAAGTATAGAGCCTGCGGGCCTCTTCGTCTCCACCTTGCCATCCTATGCACTTGCTTCGTTCACCTTCGTGCCGTAGCCATGAACATAAGGACCGCAAGTGAGGTTAAAGAGGAGTGAGTTCAAGTCAAGGAGAGAAAGAAATCTCCACCTCTGTGCCACCATGGATCCCTTGTCATTCCCATGGCGGACATCATTTCCCTCCAACCGGCTGACCCGTGGGTTTGTTCCATAGTGACACAGAAGAAGCTGAAGGATCTCATCAAGGATGGGATGCTCCGTCCTATCATTGGCAGTAATAGGCCAGAGTGGATCGCGCCGCCGGTGGCTGACAGGGAGCCAAACTTGCCTGAGGGCTACATTTGTGAGCTTCATGGCTTTCCACGAGTGGGTGTTCGGGGTGCCAGTGAGCCGCTTAATGCACACGCTCCTATACTACTATGGGTTGGAGCTCCATAACATTGTCCCCAACTCCATCTCTCAGGTGGCCATCTTCGCCACTGTTTGTGAAGGATACTTGGGGATCGAGCCCCACTGGGAGCAATGGCTCTGTCTCTTTTAGGTGGGAATCTTTGCCAAGGTGACGTGGACCACTAGAGTCCAGAAGGTGGTGTAGGCCGAAGGTTGTACACTTCAGCTGGGCCAAGATCGGTCAGGATTTTACATCTCGACAAAGCTAATCTCGTCGAACAATGGCTGGCATGATGGCTGGTTCTACCTCCACAATGACAGTGGCTAGCTACAACCCTACACCAAGAGTAGGCGCATGGTGTGGTCAGGAGGGATCGATTGAGGCTGGGGCCACTCCTTGATGTATTACAAAAACTATACAACCATGGCCTGACCGCAGCCATAATTGCTGCTGCCTTCCATTAGTGGAGGGTTCTGCCCGGTGGTTGTGCCTGGACCAGATGATGCTGACTGCCTCAATCAAGGTGGCCAAATGTCTAGCGTGATGCTCCTCGTCCTTGAAATCATCAAGCGCGTGAAGGAGACGGACGAGGGTAGCTTCTCTGCTGACAACATCAACAAGGTCATGACACGCCCCACCCCCGGATATGTGTCACTGGCAAGTCTTGAGGCCTCGATGTTCAATCAGTTCATGGTGTATTTCAATCCTTGAGCCTGCCTTCGTTTGTGCGTAGGGGTCGCAGGGGCTAAAGGATGTCTGGTTGTTCCTGCCCCCTATCCCTGAGGATGCCCCAAAAAAGAACATTAGGTGGTTCATCGCCAAGCAGGAGAAGAAGGATAAGGACGTTCTAAAGGTGAGACACGACAAGAAGCTTCTCACAGGTGAGGCATTGGAAGCGCCATCGGTAGCAAAGGCTCGATAGCGTTTCTGAGGAGGAGTCCCTATCTAAGTCAATCTTGAGCGAGGGCGATGATGATAATGATGACACGTGGGCGGGTTTTGGCATTTCTTAGTGCAATCACCAAAATAGGCACGAAGCCTATCCTGGCGACCACGCCAGAAATGCCTTGCTGGTGTTTCTTAGCATCTCTACTAGAATTGTACCTCTAGCACTGATGTAAGAAGTGTCGTGGTGATAGATCATAACCTTTTAGAGATAATATCCACAAGTGCACAGATCTATCATTGTAGCATTTCACCCTAAAGTTTTATCAGGGTATCATTATTTATATTTTTCCCGTAGGAAGGCTAGATGCAAATACCTCTAGCATAGATATGTTATGACTTCATACCATTGAAGTAGAGCCCAGAGCTACGCAAGGGTAAAACAATATGAATTGTAGATAGTGGACACACACTTGGGTCAACCTCAAGGATAAAAGGTAAAAGAAAGAATAAAAGAATAAATCTAAATGGAGCAAGTACATCTTATACATTTGCATAGAACAAGTTAGTGTCACATGATAAACAGGTTAAGACACAGGTCAAGGTCAAGAGCAATAGGGAGATCCTGGTAGCATTTACGAAGTCAGCTGATACAAGTCAGCAATAGGTTAAGATACAGGTCAAGGTCAAGATACAAATCAACCGATGGGGACATTTACGAACTCCTAGACAACATACAAACATGGGGGATTACGAAGGACGAACATGACAAGGTCACTCCCTGCTGCCTACCCCTCAACCGTGGCATGCTATCATATTTGAAGGCCCCCTCACATCCAAACACTATGTCTGCATACTGAGGAACTACCTACATCCCCCAGGACTCCACCCAACTGATGGAGTAACTAGGACATAGACAAACCTGAAGGAACAATGAACCGTTACTCTATTTCCATCATCATCTCTAGGTTTGTAAACCATATGAATAATGAAGAACAAAGATGAACATGATGAACATTTCTCATATGGACTATAGTCTAGTTCATACTTATCGAATATGTCATGCTCAAGATTATACTCTAGTTCATATGCAAGAATGTAAATAAGAGTATGGAACTTAAACAAGGAAGAACTCTTCATAGTATATTACCAAGAGAGTAGCACTTCTTCCTAGGAGAAAAGCCCTCAAAGTAGCTGCTCCAAAATACTATAACTGTCTAGCATAAAGAACAAGTGTAGAGAGTGAGGTAGTGAGGTCCAAATGGGGGGTGTGTGTGTGATGGGGGTGCTCCTCCTCTCCTTTTATAGCAGCTAAAGGCAGTTTGGGGGTAATTTGGGAAAAATGAGCAGTGCACTGCCCTCCCCTGTATTGATCATACTGACATGAGGTGGCTAGGCCCAAACCAACGCAGGAGTGTGTCGACCGACCCCCTCGTGGGTTGGTTCATGACCGACCTCGGTTGATGGGCTATGTCATGGGCCTGGACTATTGTGGCATTATAAGAGGCCTAGCATAGGGGCATGTTGCACATCCTGAGCGGTGGGCAGCGTCAGTGGCGGTGGGCAGCGGTAGTGGCATGCAGATAAAGAGAGATGGAAATTACCCTTCTATTGTTGCTTTGATCTGATTACAATCGGAGAGTATTTATAGCCTAATTGACCTAGCTAGGACCCTAAACAATTCTAGAGCATTCCTATGGATATTTTCTTCCTTTATTTTTACGTCCCCTAATTATACAAAATACTTTATTGGTGGAAAGCCGACGTGGCTAGGTGGAGGCGGCGCCCGAGAGTGTGCTAGTCAAGTGGGGGGCGGCAACCCTTCCTCCTCTCCTAGCGCGTGCGGTGCCCTAGTCATGGCCCATGACGTCGTCCTCCTCTTGGACCAAAGTTGGCACAATTGCTTGGCAAAGTAACTGGGCCATCATTATACTTGTTACAAGACTTCCCCCTTTTTCCTCTCAGCGCGTCCACATGCCAAAATGTAAGCTAGGGGCGATTCTCGTCTGGAGTTGAGTAAGGGCGAGGTGAATAGTCCATGCTGACCATTGAGGGTTGAGGTGGTAGTGGGAAGATCGATGCTGGTGTCTATCGTTGATTAGAGGCAGATATGATGGAGCATTGACCATTGTTGTTGAATGACAAATACATGTCAGTAAAGTACCAAGTGAGGTTTCCAAGATGATTTAACCAAGGTAGTCCCAGTATAATGTCGATGTCGTTGCCAATGTTGAAAAGATGGGTGTTGATGCAGAAGCTATGGCCATGAGTAGTGAAATTTGTATTGAAGGTTGCAGCGTGACACTACACCTCTTGACCATTGCTGATGATTATGTCCGTGGAGATTCGTCGCTCTTATGTGCCAATTGCACATGCAATGTTGGTGTCAATGATGTTGTGGGCTGCACCTGTATCCACCAAGGCATGAATGAGGACTCCATTTAGTATTTCATCTAGTTAGAATGGTGTGGCACCTTGCACCGTGGAGTTTGTTTTGCCAGTCATCATCATAAGGGTGTTGTTGTTGTCTGCATTCTCATCGGTGCCATAGTCATTGACAATGGTGATCTCAAAAGGCTATTTGCATTTATGACCATGGACAAACTGTTCATCACAGTTGAAGCAAAGACCCATGCAGTCTCTTTCTGCCATCTCCTGCTGTGTCAAGCATTTGAAAGGACAAGGTGCTGGGGGTAGTTGTGTTACTGCAGTTGTTGGTGCAGTTGTTGTAGTTGTAAATGATGGGGTTTTGTAGTTACATTTGTAGGGAAAGAACATGTTGGACATGTTGTTGCTGACTTGCCGGCTTTAGCAATAACCTCCAAGCATCTTTTGTATGCTTGTTGGGTATTTTAAATGCACACAGATAAATCCGCAAGCACACAAATACCAATGTAGCTTTCACCTGGGAGTATTCCAAGGTATCGATTTTCCATGGAGAACGCGAAGTGCACTAATTGAGGATCAAGATCGCCCAAAGATAACTATATATGTTTTTTGTGGGAAGAGAGGATGTTTCCTAAGAGTTCTCTAGTTGATCTAAGAATCAAAGTACTTCAAGATTACTTACTTCGGGACATCAGAGCACTAGCCATGGAAAGAGATGAGAAGGGGGCTAGGAAGGTCTAACTACGGTCCTACAGACACCAACCCGAACGAGGTGAAATACGTCAGCCGTCAGGGCTATCATTACCCTGGGCTACCACAACAATCCGTAGGATTAGGTGCAATTCTAGGTAATTGCAAGACTAAGCACCACGCCTAATCTATTAATTACTACTCTAGCGTTGCAAAGGCTAGAGCACTTGATGCAAGCAGGAATCCAATAAATAACTTGAAAGTAAATACTGAAAGTAAATAAAGAACTTAGGAATTATGAATTGAAGAACCTAGAGAACGCTGAAGGATGAACCAGTTGCTGCAAAAATACAATGTTGAGGAAGATCTGACAGGCCGGCTCCTCCTCCACTCTCCTCTTCTCTCTCCCTCTAATTTTCTATATAGATACAACTAGATGAACTAGAACTAGAACTAGATGAACTAGAGGAACCCTCTTCTACTTGGATGAATAACTGAAACCCTAGCTTTTGATCTATAGAAGAGATATGGCTCTAGGGCTGGTAGGGGCACCCTCCTTATATATCCCTGGTTGGAGTAGCCCCTACGGAATTGCCACATCATCGATCCGCGTCAAGCTTAATGACAGCCCTTGGATCAAACCGACCTAAATAGGTGGCTAGGATTGCTCCTCAAGGTCGGTGGAGATAGGATCCGCGAGCCTGCACCTCATTGGTGGAGGTGCAGGGGCAGGCGCCCAAGGGGGTGGACGGCCGCCCAGCCACCTGGCAGTGGGCCCTCTCCTTCGGGGTGCTGCCTTCCTAAGTCTTCTAGATTGTTCTTTTTTACACATAGGGTTGTTTCTATCTATGTTAATCCAACATGTTTTCTCCTTGGGTATTTCCTGATAACCACCTACAGAAACAGACATTCACCAAAACTAGTGGTGATGTTCATTTTATGCCCCCTTTTCTCTCTTTAGTTGACATATAAAATTGATTGTTAACAACCGTCAACAAGCTCCCCCAAGCTTAACCTTTGCTCGTCCCTGAGCAAAGCTAAACTTAGCAAAGGATTAGGAGTTGCTACAATGCTTTCACGCCTTAAAAGTACACATGCTTTCAAACAAGAATTCCTCTCCAAACTAGAGTAAACTATTCTGACTTTCAAACTTACCCATATTACCGTCAACCATGGGGCTTGTAGCCTTCACATGGGTCCTGAGCAATTGAAAGACAGAACAGTCAAGTCAAGCACTATGTCTTGAGTTCTTCGATCAACCTTCATTTTGGAGTTTTGTAAGTTTTCAAAATAAAATCAGAGATTCCTTTGTATGACCCTCTCAAGTCTCTCATATGCGGTATTTGTGGATCCTTATCAAGGCAACAAAGGTGTTTTACCTTCTCTCAGAATATGTGGTATTTTTGGAATAAGGCAGAATAACATTGTGCGTCATCTCTCTCACCCTATAACTAGTAAAATAATATGGAGTTCATAGGTGGAAAAGAAACAGCTCATACATACTTGTAATACATAGGTTGCCTAATCCAACCATGGATCCAGAGGAACTCATCATACAATCAAATTAAGATGTGCATGTGTGGTTTCAAATGAGTGAACAAATGGTAGAGAATATTGGTGGAAGGTAGAAGGGGTGAAAGCCTAATTCTATAATGCTCCTTTACAAAGGATATCTTCTCTCAACTTGGAACTTTGAAGGAATTGGAAAAGAATTGGGGCTTTTCTTTCTGTCTCTCTTTTTTTTCATCACACTATTTTTTCACTTTTTTTCTTTTTTCTTTCTTTTTTTCAAAAGCCCAGAATATATTGCAATGAAACTATTGAGAGGAAAGATGACAACATGGAGCATTTACTTTATGGAATTTGGGTAGCAAACAAGGAATACCTATGGGGAAATATTTTTGGTGTTCACTCCCATTGTAGGAGCCGAACATTTTTTTGAGTGGACTAAATGGGTGAATATGGTGGTGTGTACATCCAGGGTAGAAGTAGCAAGGGGTGCAAGGTGCGTGTGATCTTGATTTTAACCGCATGAAAAGCTCCTAAGGGTCAACATAGGTGGACCAAACTCAGTGCACGCAAGCAGTGAATAAATGTGGAAGTTTGTCCTATTCTAACAAGCATGCATATATAGCTGTGGTAGGAATTTAAGCTCTCGTCATACAGGAACTCATCATGTAGCATTTTTAAGTTTTTCAAAAGATAAATCTCTAGAACTCTAGTTGCACTAGGAATAAGATAAACAGCAGCTCATACCTTCTCATATCATATCCGTCATTCACCTAGACTTAGATCAAGTATTCACTACCCACAAGTTTTAAGTTCAGAGTAAATCTTAGGCCAAAACAATTATTTCCAAAACTTGGGAGAATTCAAAGCTGAAAACTAGGTTCTTGAAAGGAATTATGGCAGAGCAACTGTTCATCATTTCCATGCATAGAGATTAGCTTCAGAGTTCATTTTATTAGCAAAGCAAGAAAACTCTTAAACACTCTCACTTAAAAGATCACACAAGACTAAGATATCTTTGTTTGGTTTTATGTTTATGTATTTTTTATATTTTTTAGATACTGGCAAAGCAAACTTAAATAAACCATAAGGGAAAGGGATACTTACCTGGATACACACGAGGGAGCCTCTCCCCCAAGCTAGATGTTGACATAGTCTTTGAATCTACTCTCCTTGATCTTTGAAATCCTATGAAACTCAAATAGACAACAAAACTCATGGAGCATGTTAAGAGTTAGGTGTTCAAGCCTTAGCTGTCTAGAGTTAGGTTGATTATGGAATTTTTAGTGTATGAAATCTATGAACTCAATTACATCGAGTTCCTCAACCATGTTGTTTTGTGGCTCAAGATATACTTTCAAGCGTTGGCCATTTACCCTAAACATATTACCTGTATCATCTTGGATAGTGATGGCTCCGTGGGTTGAAGTTTCAGTGACCTTGTATGGTCCATCCCACTTACTTTGCAACTTACCATGTCCAAAGAGCTTAACCCTTGAATTGAATAGTAGAACCTTATCTCTAGGCTTAAACTCCTTGTGCTTGATTCTCTTATCATGCCACCCTTTTGTTCTCTCTTTATAGATCTTGGAATTGTGATAGGACTTTTCTCTCCATTCTTCTAGCTCAGATAGTTGCATCTGTCAATTCTTGCCAGCTAGGTGGAGATCCATGATCCATTTCTTGATTGACCAATGAGCCTTGAACTCTACTTCAACAGGCAAATGACATGTTTTTCCACATACAAGTTGATAGGGTGACATGCCTATTTGTGTCTTGTATGCAGTTCGATAAGCCCAAAGTGCATCAGGGAGTTTGTCCTTCCACCCTTGCCCATTTCATCTATGGTCTTTTGCAGAATATTCTTGATTTGTTTGTTAGATGTTTCTGCTTGACCGCTGGTTTGAGGATGGTATGCTGTTGCGACATTATGATGAACTCCATGATCTGCATGATACTTTTGGAAGGTCTTATTGATGAAGTGGGAACCTCCATCACTTACGACCATCCGTGGTATACCAAATTGAGGAGTATCACTTCATGGAACGTTCTCTTAGTATGTTTTAAATCAGATGTTCGACATGGTAGGGCTTCTACCCATTTGGACACATAGTCCATAGCCACAAGGATGTATTCGCAATTTCCGGACATAGGGAATGGCCCCATAAAATCAATGCCCCCAACATCGAAAAGTTCAACTTGGAGGTTGTTTGTGAGAGGCATTGCAGTTTGGGAGTTGATATTCCCATGTTTTTGACACCGGTGGCATCTCTAACAAACTCCTTTGTATATTCATACATCGTTGGCCGAAGAAGCCACTTTGCCAAATCTTAGCATGTGTCCGAAATGCTCCATAGTGTCCTCCATATGGCAAGGAATGACATCTTTCCATATTTGAGTAGCCTCAGCTATAGGGACACATCTTCTTAGCAATCCATCGGCACAGACTCGAAAAAGATATGGCTCATCCCAAGGTGCAAACGGCTATCATGTAACAATTTTCTTTTGTTTGCACGTGGTGGGACATAGCCTTTCACTATAAAGTTCATGATGTTTGTGTACCATGGATCTGAGTGTGTTATCTTGAGTAGGGTGTCATCCCTTAGGTAGTCATTGATGGGAAGCTCATGTGTTTCCTTGTATTGAAGCCTAGACAAGTGGTCGGCTACAAATTCTCTACTCCCTTTCTATCTCGAATTTCTAAGTCAAACTCTTGGAGTAGAAGAATCCATCGAATTAGCCTAGACTTAGCATCTTTCTTGGTGAGGAGGTACTTAAGAGTAGCATGATCTGAATAGACAATTACCTTTGCCCCCACTAAGTAAGATCCAAACTTGTCTATAGCAAAGATAGCAGCCAATAGCTCTTTTTTAGTTGTAGCATCATTGAGCTTTGGTCCAGACAAGGTTTTGCTAGCATAGGATATGGCATAATGCTTCTTATCCTTGGTTTGGCTTAAAACAACACCAACCGCAAAGTTGCTAGCATCACACATGATCTCAAAAGGAAGATTCCAATCGGGTGGTTGAATAATTGGAGCTGAGATGAGTTCTTTCTTGAGGATTTGAAAAGATTCATGACACTCATCACTAAAGATGAAAGGTGCATCCTTAGCTAGGAGACTAGTCAGGGGTCTAGCGATTTGAGAGAAGTTCTTGATAAAACGCCTATAGAACCCTGCATGTCCCAAGAAGCTACGGATTCCTTTCACATTCATGGGAGGTGGAAGTTGTTCAATGACAACAATCTTTGCTCTATCCACTTATATACCACATTCAAACACTTTGTGTCCTAGCACTATTCCTTCCCGAACCATAAAATGGCATTTCTCCTAGTTCAGGACTAAGTGCTTTTCTTCACATCGTTGTAAGACTCTATCTAAATTCTCCACGCAATCATCAAAGGTTTTGCCATAGATGGTAAAATCGTCCATGAACACCTCCATAATTTTCTCGATCATGTCAGAGAAAATAGACATCATGCACCATTGGAAAGAAGCTGGAACATTGCACAATCGGAACGACATTCATTGGTATGCATAACTTCCATACGGGGACATGAATGTAGTCTTACTTTGGTCATCAGGGTGGATTGGGATTTGATGATATCCGGAATAACCATCAAGGAAACAAAAGAAAGAGTTATTTGTAAGCCGTTCCAACATTTCATCAATGAACGGTAACGGGAAGTCATCTTTCCTTGTAGCCTTGTTAAGTTTTCAATAGTCAATGCACATACACCAACCAGTGACCATTCGTTGAGGGATGAGTTCATTCTTCTCATTCCTAACGACTATCATTCCTCCTTTCTTTGGCACAACTTGGACAGGGCTAACCCACTCACTATGTGACATAGGATAAATAATCCTAGCTTGATAGAGTTTAAGGACCTCTTTCATAACAACCTCTCGCATAGTGTTGTTAAGTCTCCGCTGTGGTTCCTGTTGGTATTTCTTAGAGTAAGCAGATAAATTCACAAGCGCACGGAGTACCATTGTAGCTTTCACCCAGAAGTATTCAAGGTATCGTATTTTCCACAGGGAACAGTGGTATTTCTGCTAGCTATTTCTCCCATGGAACAACACAAGGGTAAAGATTGAAAGGGGGTAGAGATGGATTCCAATTGCTTTAGGGTCCTAAGGATAGCATTGCAAGAGTGTCTTCCTACTTTCTTTGGGCACCGGGGCGCACCTGGTCTACCAGGCGATATCGGCTTGTTGCTCTACGCCGCACCCGGACATGGGGGATTATGAAGGATGGACGGGGCTGTCACCACCCGCGCCTACCCCTCAACCATGGGATGCGAGGCAAACGACGGCAGCCTCTAGCCTAGGCACCATGCCTATTCTAGTGACTACTACTCTAGCATTGATCAAGGTTATCCATCTTCATTAGGGCCCTCTACCAGAGCATCCTTGTGGACATTCGAACCCGCAAGTAGGAGAAGATCATGCTAAGCTAAACAAAAGACCTTTATGAGCATGTAGGAAACACGAATACTTACTTAGCCAAGATCCTGCAAAGGAGCCAAGTAGAGTACCCACAGAGGTACAAGGTTGGAGAGGCGCCGACAAGCCCGGCGACTCCCCGCTCACCCTCACATCTCACTCTCTAGCTCTAGATAGCTACTAGGGCATAGTCCTATGGAGTGGTGGCTCTAGCTCTAAGCTTGTAGTGGCTCTTCTCCCTTGAATGTTGATGATATGAGAGGGGAATGGCCTTCCTTTTATAGGTAGAGAGGAGGACGGTTCTTGGAAATGTGCCAACCCCACATGGAAAGGAGCAAACCGACCTCCATAGGGTGGTTTCGCACCTTCCATGTACGAGTGCATGTCAGAACCGCCTTTGGCACGTTGGTTTGGACCTCCAGGCCAAAAATGGGCTCGTTCAGCCACAGAAGTCAGGCGCGCGCCCCTCCCCTAGCGCGCGACCTTAATCCAGCACCAAATCGGCCCAAATTTGGTGGACGTGCTTGTCTCGACCTCCTGAGTTGGCCCATGTGGTGCACTCGCTGAGTTAGGCTGATTGACATGGGCTCTAGTTCAACCTCCTCTCTTCTGGGCTCTGGTGACTGGGCCTTCTGAGTCTGGGCCTTGGTTGCATGGTGGACCAGCCCTTGTTTGGCCCTTGGCCCAAATATTTTGAATGGGTAGGCCTTCTTTATCTTGTTTTGATATGGGCTAAAGTAGGATTAGTTATTTCTTTTATATTTCTCTACTTCTAGCCTACTTTAGGTGTATGTAACACTCTGGTGTTAAGCATGCATAATCAATTGCATTCTTAAGC
>CM041643.1:28872146-28914305 GCA_023333625.1 Bothriochloa decipiens | reverse complement strand
GCGGATTATGTGCTTGTGCTCTAATAAATTGGTCGGTACTGTTACAGTGTATTTCTGTATAAGTCCTACAAAACAAGGGAAACACCAAAACTCATGGAAATAATTAGTATAAAGCCCTATTCACTAAGTTCAGTGTTCCTTTTATATTCTTATTGGCGGTATAAAATGTGAGTTAAGGACCGCCAACAGTTCCCTTGAAGGTGTAAAATTGGGATCGAGGGGAATGCGATGATTGCAGAGAGCGGGATTAATTCCCATGAGGTCTTCAAGTGAGTAGCATATTGCTGATCTATGTCTTTCAAGAATAGTGACAAGTTGTTGTGTTTCATCTATGGAAAGTTTGTCAATGATAATGATAGGAGTTTTCAGGTCATTGTGAAGAAAGACATATTTAAGGTCAGGAGGAAGAGGCTTTAGTTCTATTGAAGGAGGTGAAGGTTGTTCATTTTTTCTAGCTTAATGGGCTCTACCAATTCTTCCTTCTTGAATAAAGTGTTCTTCGTCAAAGAATGGTTGAGTCATCTCCTCTTGAGACACCATTAAGACCTCCTCAATAGGGTCTGGTTCAGGATTGGGTTCCACTATCGTGTTAATTGATCGGGCAAGAGGAATAACAATAGTGGAACTCCCAACCTTGAAGTCTAAGTGACCTCGTTGTGGTTGTTCCTGTAGAAGTCTAATGATTGGTCTACCAATCAAGAAAGGAATCTCTAGGATATCAAAAATGTGAAAATCTAGACATATCCCAGAGTTCTTGATTCTAACAGGAACTACCCTCAATACCCCATGGCATTCAAGAATAAATCCTGATGGACCTTGCAAATGTTTCTGAGATGGGGTTAAGGGCGTGTTGGGATAAAGAGTGTTAGCTAACACTTTGGAAATAACATTTTGTCCCAACAGAAGGATTATAATGAACCTTCATAGCAGACCTCTTAATTTGGCACAGAAGAATGGTTGAAGGATGGGTGATTCAAGATACCTTAGGAGATAACTTGGCTTCCGTTAGCCATTCATAACTCATGATTGTTGAAAGGCTTTGAATGTGTTCTAAGGCCATTGATTCTTCATGTGGATTAGATGGAGTGGTCTTTGCTCGAGGTCTCACTTGGATAGGAAAATTCGAGTCATATCCATAATCTTCAAAAATATCTTCCTCAAATTCAAAGGGAAGCTCTAAAGGATATGGTTCATCATCCTCTAGTTGGTTTTGCATTCCCTCGCTTGGAGGTTTCTCAACAACCAAATTACTAGAAGTGTTAATTTGAATTTCTAATTTGGTTGTGAGTTCCTCCTCTTGTGGTTCGGGGCTAGTCTCAACTTCTTTTTCCTCTTTAGGAAACTCATCATAAATGCTAGTGTAAGGGGTGTTCTCAAGAATTTTCTCAAGGATGGCTTTCCCTTCACTAATAAGTTTATGTGAGAATGAACCTCCAGAAGTGATGTTGAGATGTAGAGCAGCATCCTTGTTAAGACCATGATAGAAGTGATAGTGTAGGACATGGTCTAGCAAGGCAAAGTTTGGACCACAATTGGTAAGGCTCGTGAATCTAGCCCTAGCTGCTCCTAGTGTCTCCTTCTCTTTTTGTTGGAATTTGAGAACTTCTATTCTAAGGTCAGCAATTTTATAAACAGGGAAGAAAGCAAGACAAAACTTGTCTCGAAGTTCCTCCCAATTTCCATTTACGCCTCCTACGAAACGAGCATACCACTTTTTCGCTCTTCCCTCAAGGGAGAACGAAAATAATTTCCATTGAAGGGTCTCTTGTGTCATGCCAGCAATAGCCCAACAAGAACACAACTGCTCAAATTCCCTATGGTGGGTGTATGGATCTTCATCTGCTAACCCAGAGAAGGATTTCTCCCGAACCATGGCTATTAGACTAGGACGAAAGTCATAGCTATCTGTAAGAATAGGGTCTGATGATGGTGGTGGCTCCAACAAGTCGCCCTTTGGAGCAAAGAATTTATAGATAGGAGTGAAATCCATGTGGTATGATGGTAGTGGTAAATAGGTGGTAAAAGAAAAAGGATAATAGACAAACATGGCTCAAAATTAGCACAGCTACCACTCCTCGACAACGGCGCCAGAAAGCTTGTTGGGTATTTTAAAAGCACACAGATAAATCCGCAAGCGCACGGATACCAATGTAGCTTTCACCCAGGAGTGTTCCAAGGTATCGATTTTCCACGGGGAACGCGAAGTGCACTAATTGAGGATCAAGATCACCCAAAGATAACTATATATGTTTTTGGTGGGAAGAGAGGATGTTTCCTAAGAGTTCTCTAGTTGATCTAAGAATCAAAGTACTTCAAGATTACTTACTTCGGTACATCCGAGGACTAGCCACGGAAAGAGATGAGAAGGGGGCTAGGAAGGTCTGACTACGATCCTACAGACACCAACCCAAACGAGGTGGAATACGTCAGCTGTCAGGGCTATCACTATCCTGGGGCTACCACAACAATCTGTAGGATTGGGTGCAATTCTAGGTAATTGCAAGACTACGCACCACGCCTAATCTATTAATTACTACTCTAGCGTTGCAAAGGCTAGAGCACTTGATGCAAGCGAGAATCCAATAAATAACTTGAAAGTAAATACTGAAAGTAAATAAAGAACTTAGAAATTATGAATTGAAGAACCTGGAGAACGCTGAAGGACGAACCAGTTGCTGCAAAAATACAAAGTTGAGGAAGATCCGACAGGCCGGCTCCTCCTCCACTCTCCTCTTCTCTCTCCCTCTAATTTTCTACATAGATACAACTAGATGAACTAGAATTAGAACTAGAACTAGATGAACTAGGGCAAGAACTAGATGAACTAGAGGGACCCTCTTCTACTTGGATGAATAATTGAAACCCTAGCTTTTGATCTGTAGAAGAGATATGGCTCCAGGGCTGGTGGGGGCGCCCTCCTTATATATCCCTGGTTAGAGTAGCCCCTAAGGAATTGCCACATCATTGATCCGCGTTAAGCTTAACAACAGCCCTTGGATCAAACCGGCTTAAATCGGTGGCTAGGATTGCCTCTCAAGGTCGATGGAGACAGGATTCGTGAGCCTGCACCTCATTGGTGGAGGTGCAGGGGCGGGCGCCCAAGGGGGTGGGTGGCCGCCCAACCACCTGGTAGGTGGGCCCTCCCCTTTGGGGTGCTGCCTTCCCATGTCTTCTAGATTGTTCTTTTTTACACATAGGGTTGTTTCTCTCTATGTAAATCTGACATGTGGCTCTCCTTGGGTATTTTCTGATAACCCCCTGCAGAAACAGACATTCACCAAAACTCATAGAAATTGTCAGTGAAAGCCCTAAGTCTATGGTGATGTTCATTTTATGCCCCTTTTTCTCTCTTTAGTTGACATATAAAATTGATGGTTAACAACCGTCAACAATGCTCTCGCAAGTGACATAGCTTTTTCCATATCCTTCATATTGAGGAGTTCAAAGTATGTCTTGAGTGGTTCTTGTAAACTAGTATTGCAGATGTTGACTTAATTTTGCTCTCCTGTTGGTATAAATTAAGTGCAACTAAAATAAGAAGGATTCCAGAAGCGCACAGAAAATACCATTGTAGCATTTTACCAGGAGTATCCAGGTATCGTTATTTATATTTTACCACAGGGAAGCATGGGTTAAAGAATCTGATAATTCACCATCATGTATCTACTAGCTTAGTAAACCAACTAGACTAGAACAGGGGTAAATAATAAATGATAGGATATATAAATGAAAGAACACATAGGAGAATTCTATGATAAATGAGTAGCTAGCTAAAGTGAGAGGACAATGGGAGAGATCAAGGTTCCTATATACTTCTCTAGTACTTGGGTTCTAAAGTAACGAGGGATGAATAGATATAGCAATCATACAATAGCACTTTGGGACACCAGAGCACTAAACACGGAAAGGGATGAGAAGGAGGCTAGGAAGGTCTGGCTACGGTCCTACAAACACCTACCCGAACGAGGTGGAATACGTCAACCATCAGGACTGTCACGATCCTGGGGCTACCACAATAGTCCGTAGGATTGGGTGCAATCTCAGGTAACCTCTAGTCTAGACACCATGTCTACACTATCAATTACTACTCTAGTCTCATGAAAACTAGAGCACTCGATGCGAGCGAAGATCCCATGCTAAGGTATAACAACTATACTAAGCAATTGAATGGAAGGCATAGAAGTATATAGAGAAGATAAATATATTAAAGCATAAGTCTTACAAAGAGTAGATACAAAGACATACCAAATCCCTGAAGACTTCTCTAGAACTAGAGCGCAGCTCTACTCTCCCTAACTCTTAACTAGAACTAATATACTACATTGAAATATCTAGCCCTAATTCTCTAGAGATGAGAGAAAATCCTTTCGTGGGACGCCTCTACATCTTCACAATGAGATATAAATTTAGGTTTCTCCTAGGGCCAGAGGCCTTGCTTATATAGCCCCCTAGGATGCACCATAGCCGTCGGATCAAACCGAGCTTAATCAACAACTTAGATTGGACCTCAAAGGCGGTGGGAGCAGGATCCGTGAGGTTGAAGCTGATTGGTGGAGCTGGCCGGCGGCCGCCCACGTGGCATGGGCACCCGCCCCTGGCTGGCAGCCAAGTGGGCCTAGCTTCATTAGGGGTGTCTCCTTGAGTCTTTTAGAGTATTCTTGAGTTACTAGACGTGGTATTCTCTCTATGTAAATCTGACATGTGAACCTCTTTTGGCTCTTTTCTAATAACCCCCTACAGAAATAGATAATCACCAAAACTTATAGAATTCTATTAGTGTAACCCCTATATCTAGATGGTATTTGTATTTAAGTCCTTTTTCATGTTTAGTTGATGGTTAAAATTTGACATTAACTACCGTCAACAACTACAAGCCCTAAGAAGTGTTCTGTGTAGTCATCAAATGTCCCTGTTTTGCATAGTGCTGCCAGTTCTCGCACTGAATTGCGTCAAGTTGGTAGCCCAAATCGCTCATTGACACATCATGAAAAATAATCCCAATCTATCACCTCTTGATCTTGAGAAACGCATGTACCATTGTTGTGCTATACCGGTAAGCTGATAAGATGTGTACCATGTTTTCTCATATTCCGGTTTTTCTATCCTTTGAAAAATTACTCACACTGAGTGAGCCATGGTAGAGGATCCTCCTTGCCATCATACATTGAAAAAGAGAGTTTGTGAGTTTTGATTTCTAGGCCAGAGGAATTACCAGTAGTTTCTAATTTGATCTCCTCATTGCATAAGAGTTTGGCCTCCACTTTAGCTGCGATTTCTAGAATATTTGCAGATTCGAATCCATTCGCCTACTTTTTGACGTATGCGCAGACAACTTCAAACATTTTTTTGCCTTGTGGCGATCTCCAATTCTCTTGCAATCTGTTCTTTATTCTTCTGGCATTCTTTGGCTTTGTTGTCGAGGACCACTTCTTTCTTGAGGCTGCGCATCCTGTCATTCATGGCCTTCATCTCCCCTTGGATGCTGTCCAACTTGGTGGAGAGTTCATTGGTGAATTTCTTTATGAGTTGAAGAAGAGCTGCGTTGTCTGACGTGGTAGTGGCGTGGAGATTGGTCTGGACGTTCGATGCCAGCTATAAGAGCCCTAGTGCAGGGGGCACGTGCCACGCCCTGAGCCGTGGCCTGAGCGGCGGCGGCAGTGTGGGGCGACACGCATGGCGTGCGGCACGGGGGAAGGGGGCGGCGTCAGCTGGAGATAGAGAGAGATGGGAATTACTCCTTCTATTATTAATTTTATCTTATTACAATCGAGGAGTATTTAGAGCCTAATTGACCTAGCTTAGACCCTAAGCAATTCTAGAGAATTCCTGCGGATATTCTTTTTCTTTATTTTTACATCCCCTAATTACAGAAAATATTTTATTGATGAAAGGCTAATATGGCATGGTGGAGGTGGCGCCCAGCGCATGCGTGCGTGGGGTCGGCGGCCCTTCCTCCTCTCCTGGCGCATGCGGTGCCCTAGTTACGGCCCATGACATCGTCATCCTCCTCTTAGACCGAAGTTGGCCCAATTTCTTCGCAATGTAGTTGTGTCGTCATTATACCTGTAACGGAACATAAGTCTTGTGATCACGTATATACATGTATATGTCCCACGTTACTCTTGCATGCTACGGGATATTGTGACTAATCCTCCTTTTATTGTGCAATAATAATCAATGGCTATAAATCTCCCAGAATATCTCAACTTAGGAATTTCAGATCCAAGATTGCTGATTTTTTTTAACTGAAACCGTGGGGCAAAGCCCCCGGCGGCTTATATTAAAAAACCCAGATCAAGTACAAAGTGGTGAAAACTACTTACATCAACTTACAGCAAACGGGGGTCCTAACCAGCGGTTAGACAAGCTAAGGGAAGAAAAACAAAACAAGTAGCTATGTACAGAACTATAAAGCATCAACCTTCTCATGATCAAATTGTTTTCTCGTCATTTTGAAAGCCATCAATTTGAAGTCACTGATGCCTGCCCAATCATGAAGCGAAGAGAAGAGCTGATCGGAGAGCTCGTTTCTGCTGCCGATAGCTACCCATTATTCAACAGCACGGGCTATAATCTTCAAGATTGCCTCTACATGAATCTTCCATTGATTCCCATGCTGCTCAAATCAGCCTTGCCGCTACTGGATATGTCGTCTCAAAGTAGGATCTCAGAGAACCTTTCCTTTGCTAGCCCCTATATTGTTGTCAGTGAAGCAATAGCCACTAGTACAAAATTGCAAATCTAATACGGCTGGTAAGCACTCTTAGTGATGGATATGACACGTGTCTCAAAACTTGGGTCTCTAAGAAGGTCATTGTTGACGGTAGATAAGTGCTCTTTTTAACCGTCAACTTAGCATGAGAAAGGATCTAAATATAAATACCATCTAGCTATAGGGGTTATACTGACAGAATTCTATGAGTTTTGGTGAATGTCTATTTCTGCAGGAGGTTATCGGAAAACAACCGAATAAGGCCCACATATAAGATTTACATAAAGAGAATCAACCCACGCACAAGAATACTCTAGAAGACACTAGAAGATATTAGGCCAGACCAGAGGCTGATTGGCCACGTAGCCAGGGCAGGCGCCCTGGCCACTAGGGCGCCTGCCCTGCCACCTGGACCAATCAGGTCCAACCTCGTGAATCCTGCCCCAACCACCTTTGATGATCAATCTTCACCATCCATGGAGGTCGGTTTAATCCATGGGTTGCGGTGCATTCTAGGAGGCTATATAAATAAGGCCCCTGGCCCTGGGAGAAACCCTGATTCATTCACTAATTCATTCTCATCTTTATTCATCAAGGGAGAAGCACTAATCAAGCCCTAGAGTCACCATCTCAATTAGAGTTTCATAGTCATAGCATAGCTACATAGGATTAGAAGTAGAAGGAGTCAAGCTTCGCTTGGTTTTCGAATCTGTCAAGAGAGTTCTTGGTAATTCTCTCCTACTTTTATATTCGTTCTAGCTTTATTCATATTGTTTATCATTCTATGAATATGACTTTGCTCTATTCTATTATGTTGGACATGACTTTGCTCTATTTTCTTATATTCTCAATTATGATGTTCTTAATTTACTTTGATTATATGCTTTTCATAGTTAGATTAGAATTATATTCAAAGTATGGGATCGTATAGAGCTTGCTCATTGATATCATGGGTGAGTGGTAAATATGTGTAGGCGTGGTGCCTATACCGTATTTTCCTATGATTACACCCTACATTTCGGACCGTGAGGTAGATCGCGGGAGTGATAGTCTTGTTGAGTCCTTTGTAGTCCTCCAGAGTATAGGGCAGGTAGAGCGCAACTATTACAGGAAAGTGATTGCTATGTGCTTCATCTTCCTTTGTGATACTCACTATGCTTTAGATAACCTTTCCTTGCCATGATTGCCAAGTGTAATTGCACTAATCATCGTATGTTTTGACTTTATAGTTAGAATAACTTAGGATTTATTCTTGTAGTTTGTCCTAATTTCATGCTAGTGTTATAGACTTAGAGTATTCTATTGAGATATATTACTATTTTATGTGGCTATGTGCTAATCATTTATCATTGATCATTTATCAATTATCATATACCATTCATTCATTATATATATTATTTTATGTGACACTTATTCTATATGAGAGATAGACAAAGACCTGGTTATACTCTCCATTACCACATGCAGTGATGCTCAATGCTCATTATCCTTAGCCATTCCTTCCCATGGGTAAAAATATAAATAATGATACCTGATTTACTCCTGGTTAAAATGCTATCGGTATTATCTGTGCGCTTGCGGATTTGAGCGGCCATTTAAGCTTAAGCCTGCGCTCATCAACATGGTGCAAGCTAGCTAGTTTTGTGGGAAGGCACATGAAGATGCTAGTGCTCATCTCCCACACTTTCTAGAGATTTACAACACTTTCACCATCAAGGATGTCCCCAGAGATGTCTTACTACTTTGCCTTTTCCCATTCTCACTCTTGGGGAGAGCGAAGCAGTGGTTCTACACAAACAAGGAGAAGAATACTACGTGGGCACTTTGCTCCACCAATTTCCTAGCAAAGTTCTTTCCCAGGGCAAGATAAATTCTCTTCGTGGGGAGATATCAAGTTTTCAACAACAACATGATGAGTCTATTCTAGAAGCATGGGAGCACTTTCAACATTACATCTTAGAATGTCCTCATCATGAAATGGAGAATTGGATACTTATGCAAACATTCTATCATGGGCTCAACAATAGCACTCGTGAGACCATGGATGCTGTTGTTAGAGGTGCATTCTTATCACTCACAATTTCTCAAGTGACATCTCTTGTGGAAAAGATGGCATCCAACCAAGGTTGGAACAAAAAAAGAACTCAAGGCCACAAGAGAGGTGGAGGTGTGCACTAGCTTAAGGAGGTAGACATGTTGTCCGCCAAGGTGGACCTGCTGATGAAGAGGCTCGATGATAGAGCTGGTGAGAAGAAAGAAGTCATGCACATTCATTCTCGCACGACTTGTGAAGAGTGTGGAGAAACTGGGCATTCAGGCAACACATGCCCAGAGCTACAAGAGGATGTGAACTACATCAACAACAACAACAATTATTATCGTCCTCAACAAAATCAAGGTTGGAACCAACAGCAAAGGTCTAACTACTCAGGTAACTATCAAGGTAATAATTCTTTCAATTCTGTTAATCAGCCACCTTTGAGAGAGTTAGTGCTTAACCAAGGAAAGTTAATGGATAACCTGTCTAAGAAGTTAGCATCCAATGATAAAATGCTAGAAACAATTAATAGTAGGATGGATAACTTTTCTACTGCCATTAAGAATCTTGTTACGGTTGTTCCTCCTGAATACCAAGGTAAGATCATTCCGGGGAAGCAGGAAGAATTAGAATTTGCAAATCTTGTAGACATCTTTAATGCAGGAAGCAACTGGAATATTCCAATAGTTGGTTGGAATGATGAGACTCTCCCAATCAAGAAAGGCGATCTAGGGATACCAGTCATCCCAATCACCATTAGGAGAATGAACTTCAACGAAGCAATATGTGATTTCGGTGCAAGCATCAACATCATGCCCAAGGTGATATACAAAAGAATGTTTGATTATCCTTTATCATACACAACCATATGCTTGTAGCTTGCAGATCAGTCACTTTGCTACGCCAAAGGAATTCTAGAAGATATATTTGTGTACAAGTGGGTAGCTCATATGTTCCTACAGACTTCATGGTAATAGAGACATGAGGTGATGAGAAGTCGCCCATCATCTTGGGACGACCATTCTTGAACACCGGAGCTATCATCTACTACAACACAACCAAGATCTATTTCAACATCAAAGGAAAGAGGGAAACTTTCTCATTCAAGAATCGAGTGCTACAATTCCCTGCACACCCTCAACTTGCCTATGAGCCAAAGAAGAAGAACAACAAGAAGAACAAGAACAAGAAGCCACAACAAGTGAAGGCAGTGAGGATGGTCATAGCAGTCCATAGAGATCATGACCATCAGCTCAAGTCCCCACATCTGATCAAGAAGGACGACCCAGGTGTCCCAACCATTGAATGCTCAATCAATCATAACTCTTTCCAGAAGGTAGTCTGTGACACTGGATTGGGCATCAACATAATGGCCAAGGTCACTTATGAGTTTCTCTATGACACTATGCCTCTGCATCCCACCTATGCACAATTGCATATGGCAGACCAATCATTTCGCTTCGTGGACGGGTTAGCAAAAGATGTTCATGTCCAGATTGATGACCACTTCATCCCTACAGACTTCCTAGTCATTGACACAGGAAAAGATGAATATGATCCACCTATCAGCCTTGGAAGACCGTTCCTAAACACTACTCAAGCAATCATCTACATTGGAATAGGAGAAGTGCATTTCCATTTCCCCTCTGAGAAGGTGCGCCACTACTTTAATGATAACTATATGTTCAATGAAGATTCCAAGAAGAATATAAATAGAAGAAGACATCACACCCGTACCCATCAGAACCATCAAATCATCAAGGGTGGATGACGGGTTGACTATGAAGGAACAATATCAAGATATGAAGATCGATATCCCAAGTAGAAAGTTGTACCACCAACAGAAAGAATCCCTATAGAGAATAAAGAAGAGAAGACAGTGCAACCAACTCTTTCCTCTAAGTCAACCTCACCAACAAAACAGGTATGGAAAGTAAAGGTACAATCAGTACCAGATTCAACACAAGAAGAAGTTCAGCCAGTGGTGCCATCGAAGGCGCCCCAAGAAGATTAAGCGGACAAGAGGTCCTATTCAGAGGACTTAAATCACCGAACACCGCGCCAAGAGGTAAACTTGGTAAGTTATCAATTTCCTTTTCAAGCATTGCATTTTCCAGCATATTTACTTTCCCTTTTAATGCATAATCAGTTACATGTTTATTTTATCAATAAATGTCTTGCATTGCATCCATATAAATGTCAAGCCCCATGCAGGTAAATTTGTGGCATAACACCCATAAGTATATTTTTTGTGGTGGCATAAAAATAAAATAAATGTGCATTCATCATGTTTACAGTTTCTTGCATGGCATAAATACAAAAATATAAAAAAATGTGTTATCAGAAAGATCCTGCTAAAATCAGAAATAGATATCTTGAGGGAAGTTTGATATGACCAAAGGCTTAGAGATTTATGACTAACACTTAATCAGTTCCACAAGCTTTGTTATCTATTTGAGCTCCTTAGAATTTGAAGGATCAAAGGAAGTTAACAGACAGGAGGATGATCTGCCCTCTATCAGAGTGTTGTCTCAACATTCGTCATCATCAACACTCCTAGAGAGGAAGTACACCTCCATTATCTGTCTGCTGCATCAACCAAGATTATGTCAACATCTAGCTTGGGGGAGGGCATCCCCCATGTATCCAGCTAAGTATTTTATTACCTATATATTTTGGTTCTAATAAATAAAAAGACACATAACCTTTAGAAACCAAATAAATGTTTTCTTTTTCTATATTTATATGTTTTATGTAGGAGAGTTTAACCTTGCTCAAAATTAATCCCTAGAATAAACTCTTGCATGGAAATAATGAATAGTTGCTCTGCCGTAATTTCTTTTAAGTACCTAGTTTTCAACCTTGCACTCTCCCGTGTTTTGGATACAATGATTTTGATTTGAGATTTTCTCTAAACCTGAACTTGTGGGTAGTGAATGCTTGATCTAAGTCTAGGTGATTGATGGATATGATATAGGAAGGTTTTGAGTTGCTGTTTATCTTATTCCTAGAGATGCTAGAGTTCTGGAGAATTTATCTTTTGAAAAATCAAATTGCTGCATGATGAGTTCCTATATGACGAGAGTTTTAAATTCCTATCACAGCCATATACATGCTTACTAGATTAGGAAAAGCCCTACACTCAATTTTGTTACTACTTGTGAGAATTGAGTGTGATCAAGCTGTGGAGACCCTTAGGAGCTGGTCATGTGGTTAAAATCAAGATCCCCATATATATTCCTCCTACATATATGTTGCTTCTATCTTGGAAGTACGCATCCACATATATATACATCTATTCATTCATGCCACTTCTATTTTTGAAGTGCGCATTCATGCATTCCACCCAGATCCACCCAAAATTTAGCTCTACTCCTATCCTGGGGGTAAACTACCCAAAAAGATATTCCATCAATTTTTCCCTACCATTTTCTTGCTAGCCCATAAAGCTCCAAATATTTTTGTTGCTACCTCTTATCAATTTATCTATTTCAAAATAAGTTTGGGTGTTGTTTGCTCTAAAAAAAGAGAAGAAAAGAGAAAGAAATAAAGGGGGGAAGAAAATACTTATACCCCCATTCGAAAAAAAATATGTATACACTGAGCAGCCCAAGTTTTCCTCAAAGTTTTTCAAAGTTCAAATAAGAGGTATGAATCCCTTCAAAGGAGCTTTAGTAGAATTACGTATTCACTTCTATCATCCCTTCACCCCTTACCATCATTACTATCTACTCCTTATCCACTACATACCATATATCCCATACACATGCATATCTTGATTTGATTGTATAACTAAGTTTCTCTGGATCCATAGTCTGATTACGCAATAAATTTTTGCAAGTATGTTTTCCTTGTCTCTCCACCTATGAACTCCATATAAGCTAATTAGAGATAGGGTGAGAGAGAGAATGCATAATGTCACTATGCCCAAATACAAAAAATACCACATACTTTGAGAGAAGAGAGAAGGCATACATCATTAATGCCTTGGTGAGAATCCAAAATACCACAAAGGAGAGACTTGAGAGAGTCATACAAAGGAATCTCTGAGTTTTATTTAAAAATCTTACAAAAACTCTAGAATAATAGTTGATTAAAGAGCTGAAACATGGCGCTTGACTTGATCATTCTATCTTTAAATAACTCAAGACCCAAGTGATGGCTACAAACCCCATGGTGGAAGGTAATATGAGTAAGTATATAGTTAGAATAGTTCATTCTAATTTGGAGGAGAGTTCTTGTTTGAACGCATGTGTAATTTTGAGGCGGAAAGCATTGTAGAAACTCCTGATCCATCACTGAGTCTATCTTTGCTCAGGGACGAGCAAAAGGTAAGCTTGGGAGAGTTTTTGACGGTAGATAAGTGCTCTTTTTAACCATCAACTTAGCATGAGAAAGGACCAAAATATAAATACCATCTAGCTATAGGGGTTACACTAACAGAATTCCATGAGTTTTAGTGAATATCTATTTCTACAGGGGGTTATCAAAAAGCAACCAAAGAAGGCCCACATGTAAGATTTACATAAAGAGAATCAACCCACACACAAGAATACTCTAGAAGACACCAGAAGACACTAGGCCAGACCGAAGGCCGATTGGCCAGGTGGCCAGGGCACCCGCCCTGCCACCTGGACCAATCAGGTCCAACCTCGCGGATCCTACCCCAACCGCCTTTGAGGATCAATCTTCACCTTGCATGATGGTCGGTTTGATCCGAGGGTTGCAGTGCATTCTAGGAGGCTATATAAATAAGGCCCCTGATGCTGGGAGAAACCCTGATTCATTCCCTAATTCATTCTCAACTTTATTCATCAAGGGAGAAGCCTTGATCAAGCCCTAGAGCCACCATCTCAATTAGAGCTTCATAGTCATAGCATAGCTACATAGGATTAGAACTAGAAGGAGTCAAGCTTCGCTTGGTTTCCGGATCTTTCAAGAGCGTTCTTGGTAATTCTCTCATACTTTTCTATTCATTCTTGCTTTATTCATATTGTCAATCATTCTATGAATATGACTTTGCTCTATTCTATTATATTGGATATGACATTGCTCTATTTGCTTATATTCTCAATTATGATGTTCTTAATTTACTTTGATTATATGCTTGGCATAGTTGGATTAGAATTATATTCAAGTATGGGATTGTATAGAGCTTGCTCATTGATATCGTGGGTGAGTGGTAAATATTATGTAGACGTGGTACCTATACCGTATTTTCCTATGATTACACCCTATATTCCGGACCGTGAGGTAGATCGCGGGAGTGACAGTTCTATTGAGTCCTTTGTAGTCCTCCTTCCGAGTATAGGGCAGGTAGAGCGCAACTATTACAGGAAAGTGATTGCTATGTTATTCACCTTCCTTTGTAATACTCACTATGCTTTAGTATAACCTTTTCTTGCCATGATTACCAAGTGTAATTGCACTAATCATTGCATGCTTTGACTTTATAGTTAGAATAACTTAGGATTTATTTTGTAGTTCATCCTAATTCCATGTTAGTGTTATAGACTTACAGTATTCTATTGAGATGTGTTATTATTTTATGTGGCTATGTGCTGATCATTTATCAATTATCATTTACCATTCATTCAATATATATATTATTTTATGTGACACTTACCCTGTATGAGAGATAGACAAAGACCTGGTTATACTCTCCATTACCACATGCAGTGATGCTCAATGCTCATTATCCTTAGCCATTCCTTCCCATGGGTAAAAATATAAATAACGATACCTGGTTTACTCCTAGTTAAATGCTACATTGGTATTATATGTGCGCTTGCGGATTTCATATTTATTTCTATTAATACCACACTCTTGCACCATGCCGGGGATGAAAACCTAGATTAAGTGGTGTAAGGAGTGTCAACAGCCATATATAGTTGTGACGGGGAAACAACCGTCTTAAACGAATACAAAAAGAGACGGCTCAAACAATTGCCCGTCTCTAACAATGCGACAGCTTTTATAGCTACAGCCCGTTTCGGACATATTTGAGACGATGGAACCACGGAAGTAGCCGTCTCAACTTTGTTTTGCTCATAGATGACGCCATGAACCGCCGTGCTTCTTGACTAGAAAAACTGGTGATGAAAAGGGGATGTGCTCTATCTAATTATGCCTTGCTCCATCACTGCATCACATTGTTTTTCTAGTTCATCTTGTTTGCAACTGCAGTGCCTATATGGCCTTACCATTATTGGTTCGGATAGGTCTTTTAGGTGAATCCTGTGGTCATACCATCGTCTGGGGAGCAATCCTGATGGATCCTGAAATAATGCTTAAAATTCTGATAAGATAGTATCCAGTGACCAAGGCTTATGTATTTGATGTAGGCAGGGTTGATCTATGGGTTTTGTCAGTCTAGACCATATAATGCGGCGGCCATGTCTCCACAACTTCATTGTGTGGTTGTTGAAATCCCATATAATCGGTCCAAGAGAGTTGAGCCAATTGACACCCAAGACAAAATTGTAGCCAATTATCGTCATGGTTCTGTAGCTATCTGAATTGAAAGGTTACTGAAAAGGCCGACGTTTGATATTTGCTCACCATTCGCCACCGTTACCTTAATTGCATTAGGTATTGCTGCATGTTGTAAGTTGAGTGATATGATGCTGCTATAGCGAAGTCAATGAAATTATGTGTGGAGCCGTAATCCAGGAGCGTAAAAAAAAGCCATCCATTAATGGAAAGTTGCACCTGCATGGATTGATTTGAGTTGATTCTTGACCTGGTATTTATGAGCTAGAGCAATAGCCGTCTCCATGTCCTTTGGTTGGTGGCACTGAATGTCAATTTGTAGAACAGAAGCTAATCCCGCCATATAGAGCATTGTTTGTTGGTTGGCTTATAGTCCTTACACCCGATTGAGTATTTGTAGGAAATGATTTGTATATGTATGTACCTATCCGGTCTGTGTGGTGTTGGTCAAGTCACCCGAGTAATTGTGCTGGAGCCGTGGTCCGAATCGTATGGTAATAGCCGATTAGAATTGTTTCCAAGTGGATTTAGGAATCTCGGTCTCCCATCGTCTGAACCAAGTTAAGGCATCGCCTTGCAGGTGGAAAGCTATGTGGTTCATGTGGTCACCTGGCTTGAGATGCTGAATTGCAAATTTTTTTTAACATTTGTATGGCCAAGAGGACGGGTCCTCCTGCCCTTCATAATCAGGAAGATTTAATCATTGTTGTGGATAGATTTTTTTTATGTAGGGGGTTTCCTGCTGAAGTGTGGCTAACGGTAACGATCGAGGGCGGGGCGGGGGGGTGTTTGGTGCTCATCATGTACTGCATCTGGAAGCTTGATGGTGGTCTTTTGTTGGGGTGAACGTAACTGACCTCCGATTGATGCTGCTCTAGCAATAATTTTCTGATTTTCGGTCCCTAGATGTTGATCGTGTTGCGTAGATCCTCACAGGCATCTATCGTAACCAAGGATATCCGATATCAGCTATAACAAGTCTAAATCCCAACTGACAGAACAGACGAAATATCGAACTTGAGGTAGCCGGATCAGCAGCCCGAGGCAGCGCGGCCGGGAGGGCGGCGTGATCGGCAGCGGTGGCTACGGCGCAGGGGTGCCAACCGGCGTGCGGCGGTGGCAGCCCCAGGGCGCGGCGGCGGCGCCCGTGGTGGTGAGCGGGGTGCGTGTGGGGGCGGCGGTGACCAGGAGACAGGGGGCGAGGGAAGGGGTTAACCCTAACATTTCTTGCCTTTTCTCATTGATTGTTCCATCTTATATAGGACAAAGAATGCATTGTGCTAATAGACTTGGCCAATGAGCCTTTTCCTCTATATATAGGCTTAACTCTATAAAAGCTGGGCTTACGACCCCCTCAATTCCTTCCTTCCTGCCACTGCTTTATCAGGCCTACCCCTTAGGTCGCCCGATGATTGTTATAACTTATAATGGATATAAAAGAAAAGTAGCATCACCATGGCCCTAACATTTCGGAATGCAAGAGCAACGCACGTACTAGAAGTCTCAAGAAACTCACATGAACCTAGGAAAGAATCTACTGATTTCCCTTCAAAAAAAATCTACTGATTATTCACCTCAATAATTTCTTGACCCTGTCCAGGGCAAAATCGTCCGAGACAATCGTAGAATGCTGGGCCTTGTTGATGTTGATGGATCTGAACTGCTTCCTCTGTCCTGGCTGTCGACCCATCTCTTTCTCAAACGCCAAGACGCTGATCAAATTTATCTTGCCATCTCCATCCCCGTACGCTGCAGCTTCCGGAGACGCATCGAAGTCGTCGTCCACCAGCTGCAGCGGCGTCCTGGTGCCGACTCCGTTGATGTACGTCATGGGCACCATCGGCGCCACGAAGTTGTTCATCTTCGGGACGGCTCGTCTCCTAAAGGGCTCGACGGCCTCGCCCAAGCCAACGGCGGCGAGGAAAGATTCCATGTCGTGGGCGGAGTAGTTCCTGTCCCTGGTGATCATGAGCGGCTCGCGCCCGAACACGCCCGGCCACGGGAAGTTCACGATGGCGCTCTCGAAGCTCCTCCACATGGCTCTCGTGGACAGCGGCGTCATCGTTGGGGCGAAGAATATGTTGGTCCCGGAGGCGAAGTTGCTCACTGGCCCCAAGAACCCGGTGGAGATCGTCGGCGTGACCAGGATGAGGTGCTTGATGTACTTATTTCGCCACGCCAGCGGAGTGTGTTGGAGTTGTTTCAAATTCACTCCAGGATATAGGCGAGGCTTCTGATGGAGCGAAGCGGAGGCCCGTCGCCGGAGGCTTGGACCGGAGCGTAGCGGAGTCTGAAGCCGGCCTATCAGGTCGCACCCGTGCACACACAGGGGGGTGCGGGGGGGCGGAGCCCTCCACGGTACGTTACATATACCCTTGCTAGGGTTTCGTGGAGACTTGATTCTCTTGTAAGCCGCCACAGACGTGTAACCCAAAACTCTTGAGATAATGAGATTATTGCTGACTGGTGTCCGTGGTTTTTTCCCTTCGCATTAGAGAGGTTTTCCATGTTAAATCGTATGTCTTCGCTGTGATTAATTTCGTTTTACTTCATGTTCCATGCGTCATTCTTAACAGAGTGTTCCGAACGAACTCGAGGGCGACCATTCCACCGAAGCTGTGACCGAAGATGACGGCTTTTTTCTGTTTCTTCTTGCTCGTGGTCTCCACGAGCTCCATGAACTGCTTGAAGTAGCGGGAGTACACCTCGGACGTCTGACCGGGGGATGGAGGTGCGTAGGGAAAATCGTAAGGGGCTCCGAACATGGTGTCTCCGTCACGGTATCCCATGTTTTCCAGTGCAGGTTTGAGCTTTCCGAGGCACAAGTATCTGTAAAGAACGGAAAGAAAAGTACGTCCATGCAATCAGTCAGTTTTTTAAAAAAAATGGATATTATATATCGACGTCTTTAGTGCAGATTCGAAACTCACGACATGAGAGGGTTCTTGAAGCTGAAGGCTCTTGTGGAGCCGAAGTTAGGCACTCGCATCTCGACGCCGGGCAGGTTCCTGTAGTCATTGATGGCAGGGTCGTAGACGAGGCGCATCTGCTCCAGGAAGCAATCCACGTAGTCGTGGGCCACCAGATCTGAGGCATTCTTCCACAGCTCGAACCAACCTTTCCCCTTCATTGCGCCACAGCGTGGTCCCGACGGCCCGTACGCCTCGGTGAGCCGCGCCTCCAGGTCGCTGCAGCCCATCCCAGGCAACAGAAAGATCGGGTGAAAGTTGTCGTTGATGCCGACATGGTTGTTTCCGGACAGATGATCCCGGAGAGGAGAGGGAAGCAGGAGTAGCAGCAGAGACAGCAGCTGCTGAAGTGGAGTACTAGCCATGGATGATGTTGTTGGTATGATGGCTTCACTCTAGCCAACCACAAGCCAAATCTCAGCGCTTAAAACAACTGAGTTTTAGAGACAGGTTGTGATGATAAATTCATGATGAAAAGACGAGACAGGGCCAAAGGGACACTATTTTTAATTTAAAAACAAAAGAACGGCTGAACTGATGTTTGCCGTTGGATTACTAGTGAGTGGTGATGCTAGCGTTGACCAGGAAGTTGGATCGCAGCTCGGCCAGCTAGTCAGCTCGGTCACATGATCCTGTATAAGGGTGTGTCTTACTGCAACATGGCTACTCCACTACTCTAGCAGTCCAACACTAACGACACCAGGTTCCCTTTTTTATTGTTTGTTGCAAGCAATTACTTGGGTGTATGGACTTATGCAAATATAGATTACATGCATCTAGACATCTAGTGGTTACTCATTTTAGTTACTTAATGCCATTATTAGTTTATGCATGAGAAAGCTTGACATGCCTTTATAACTTCCCTGTCACAATAATTTGGAAACTAAATTATTGCCCTCACAGGGTTCAGAATTATGGCATGAATCAAACGAAGTTCGCAAAGTATGCTCAAGCTTCTTTGAAGCTTTGCAAGGTGTACATGGGCATTTCCTCCTCAACCGGAAGCGGACGAGAATTATTAACAGCCGAGATGCATCTTAAAAGTACCTTGGAACAGGTATTCAAATTTTTTCTGCATTGTTCCATTTGTGTATAACGAACAGGTTATGGATATGATCTAGAGAATACTACCTCCGTCCTAAAAAAATGCAACTACGTGTTACGTGCCACCTTAAGTGATTTATATTTAACCAAATTTTTAGCAAATAGTATCTACAGTTATGGCTTCAAATCAATTTATTATAAAAATACATTTTATGCTTATCTAATAGTATTTATTTAATATCATAAATGTTGGTATTTTTTATTTATAATTGGTCAAACTTAATATACAAAACCATGTTACTATGCTAGAATTGTATTCTTTTTAGGACGGAGGGAGTACAAAGAATGAAGTGCAAAAAGTCTTTTCAAGAATTTGGGATGCCCAAATAACATAATGGAAATCCATACCGTCGATACGCTACTGGAGACAGGTTCTTTGCCGACTGCTCGAAGCAGTCGACAAAGGCCTAAAAGCAGTCGGCGAAGCCACGGGAGACAGGTTCTTTGCCGACTGCTCGAACCAGTCAGCAAAGGCCCAAAAGCAGTCGACGAAGCCTTTGTCGACTGCATTTCACGTTGGCAGTCAGCAAAGGGTTGTCGGCAAAGAATGGCTCGGCAAAGAAATCTTTGCCGACTGCCACGTGGAAGCCAGTCGACAAAAACTTGGCCGACTGCCAAAAAAAAAGAGTCGGCAAAGATTTTGTGAAAAAATAAAAAAAACAAAGGGCAGCAAAGCCCATCTACAGGGCCCGCCGAGCCCATCCGACGGTGAGCCTCGTCCATAGGGCACGTCGTGGCTGCCGGATCCACAGCCACGGACGTCGTGGCGGCCAGATCTGCCCCTGGGGACTCCGTGGCCGCCAAAGAAAGGTGGAGGATCCTGCCGTGGACCACGTGGACGCCGTGGATGCCGTGGTGATGGGGATCCTGCGGGTCGGGGCGGCCGCGACGCTCCAGGGTGGCGGCGGAGCTCCTATGGGTCGGGGCAGCAGCGCAGACCAGAGAGGGTGGCGGCAGCGGTACGGGGTAGCGGCGGAGCTCTAGGGCGGCGCCGGGGATCCTGCAGGTCGGGGTGGCGGCGGAGCTCCTGTGGGTCAGGGCGGCCGTGGCACTCCCGGTCGGCGGTGGCGGCGTCGCTCGTCGGTTGGAGGGACGAGCCCGGAGCCGCCGTCGCGCGCCCACCGCGAGCCGCCGTCACGCCGTCCGTGTGGCGGGGCGCGCTCGAGGAGGCTAGGAGTCGAGGAGGCCAGGAGTCCGCCTCTACCTCCATGCTCCTGAATCGCGCGGCCGCGGCGCCAGCACGCCCTCGCGCCGCCGCCTCCACGCACCCACAGCCGCTTCTAGGTCGCGCCGCTTCCACGTGCTCGCGCCGCTTCCACGTGCTTCCGCGGCGCCAACACGCGCTCGCTCCGCCCGCATCGCGCTCGCTCCGCCGCTCCGCTCCACTCCGCCGTGACCGTGAGGAACAAATGAGGCAGAGAAGGCAGGTAGTGAGAGTGGCGGCCAGGGGTGGGATGGATGGGTGGGGGATTAGGGTTTCGCTACTTATATAGTGCCGGCGATATTTAGGCCTGGTGGGCCAGCCAGTGGGCTAGCGGGATGGGAGCTGGGTCGGCTATATTTCTTAGCCGAGTGCTGGCAGCCTGGCAGTCGGCAAAGTAATTTTTATTTTTTGATTTTAGCATCCAAATTTTGGTACATATTTTCAATTCTTTAGCATCCAAATTTCTGTAGATTTCATACACTACCTTGAACAACATGTTAGAATTTTGGACTTTTATATGACATTTTGGTATATATTTTAAATTTTTTATGTTTATTTGATTTTTTCTTGAAAAAATGAATTTGAACTATAGGTGCATGAAATATTAGAATTTGGCTATTCAAAAAATGATATTCAGTTTCTGAGTGTATTTCAAGGTCGTATGCAGTGACACGTGTGAAATTTTGAACATGTTATTCTCGTAACATTACCACCAGCTTGTTAAAAAGGTGTTTTAAAATTATATAAAATGCAAACAAAGTCCAAAAATCACGAAACTTATCGAGGTGTCATGTCATCACATGTAGAGGCTACGATAAAAAAATTAGAATGTTTTAAGAAAGTTATGACGTCAGATGTCTAAAACCTAGACATCTCTACATGTAACCACGAGTGATCACATGTGGAGATATCTAGGTTTTAGTCATCCGATGTCATAACTTGCTCGAAACATTCTCAATTTTTTACCACAGCCTCCACATACGATGGGATGCCACCTCGTCAAGTTTCGTGATTTTCGAACTTCGTTTGCGTTTTATATAATTAAAAAAACACTTCTTTCGCAATTGGATGGTCATGTTTCGTGAACAAGGAGTTAAAAATTTTGGGCGAGTTTGTGGATACGGCCTCGAAATGCACTATCTAACATGAATATAATTTTTTAAATGGCTAGATTTCATTATTTCATGCACCTACAGTTCAAATTTACTTTTTCGAGAAATATACAAGTAAACAAAATAAATTCAAGAAATATAGCAAAAACTTATAAAAAATTTCAAATTCAAAAATATGATTTAATATAATTTAGAAGGATCACAAAAGAATTTTGGAATCGAGATTAAGAAAATCAATTCTTTGTCGAGTGCCTCAGTTGGCAGTTGGCAAAGGCCTCTTTACCGACTGCCAGCCTAAGGCAGTTGGCAAAGGGGACTGTCTTTGCCGACTGCCAGACTCAGGCAATCGGCAAAGGGCCTCTTTGCTGACTGCCGGTCTTCGGCGACTGCCCTGTTTGGCAGTCGGCAAAGGATTTCTTCGCCGTCTACCCCTGCTTTGGCAGTCGGCAAAGATCTGGGCAGTCGGCAAAACCGCTGTTTCTGGTAGTGATATTAACCATTTCTGTGAATTTTTTTTATAAACTAGAGGACATACATAATGAAGTTGCTTGCAATTTTTAATTGTGACTACATTTCTTTTCAATGCCATTTGTTGCTTGCATTTTCTTCATTATATTTGTGTTGAGAAACTACAATTTATTCTTTGATATCACAGCAACCACTTTAATTGTTTCATGCCCCCATCATAGATTAAACATCTGTAACTTTTCCTCACTCTGTAGGCAATGGACTTCTCAGACACCGAGGAGCACAAAGCTCTTGAGGAAATAAAGAACATGATTGCTGCTACTGCCTAGCTAGGCTTATCCAGGTGAGCTTAAAGAATTGTTTTTCTTTATACATGGATACATCGCATGGGCAGAATTCACTTATTCTGGTGGTTTCATATTGGTCTGCATGTTGTTGCATCCGGGTTTTGAGATGCTGGTTATGACAATGGATTGCCCGTTTTCTAGTTAAACTTCTCTAGTAGTCTTGCTGGGGAATCAAGGTTACATTTTTTTTTCTGAAATGGAATCAAGGTTACATTGTGGGACTCGCACGCTGATAAGTCATGCCTACCATGATAAAGTCTTAGCTTTTGGACATTAAGGCCCTGTTTGGTTCAGCTTCTGGCTGTAGCTTTTGTCCCCAAAAGCTGAGAAGCCAACCAAAGGGCTGCTAAGAGGTTACCAGCTTCACCAAAAGCTAACTTTTACGCAGTACAAAGTTCACAGCAGGGGGAGACCTGCTTTCACCGGCTGTGAGAGCAAAAAATTACCCGCACTGCCATCCGTTACAAAGAAAACGGTTCGATCCTCTCGTTAGCTTGGCGGTGGGGAGGGATGTGGATGACTAGTGGGGTCCATTGAACAGTATTCTCAAAAGCCACAGCTGCTCAACCAAATAGTCTTTTAGCTTCCTCACAGCTCACATCTCACAGCTGCTTTTCAGAAAGCCACAGCTCACAGCTGATTCTTCAAAAGCTACAGCCCAACCAAACAGGGCCTAAATATCAAAGCGCATGAAAACACATTGTGCTTCAGTGTTATAAAAACAAAAAAGTAGGGATGTAAGAGGTTTCCCCAAGCCCGCGAATACCATTATTAAGCGGGTTTTGAAACCTTGGCGGTTCACATATTCAAAGTGTATCTTATTGTAATAATTGCAACTTATATGGAGTGGCGCATTTGCTGTTTGAAGGAAAAACTTTCTATATGCCACTGGCTAAGGGCTTGTGTTGTATGGCTCAAATAGCTAACTCCAGCTTTGGATTCTGCAGCCGAACCAAACTTTCTATATCCTGTCATTATTTTTTGATTATTTAAGATTGAATACTATATAGTACCCAAATCATCATCCAATTAATTGCATGACAAGTTGCAAGATTAGTACAGTCAACCATGACAAGTTGCAACAAGTGACAGCACGGTCATGTGCACGTACGCAAGCTGCAGGATCAAGGGCCTGGGTGGCCTGGGTCTGGTTGACCATGGGGCCGGCCTGTCATTGTCTGTTTGGGTAAGGGTTGGAGTGGATATGATATGTGCAGCAAAAGATTATCCACGAATTTCTGATTTTGGTGATTTGTTGTTAATGTGAAATCTTGGCTGAATCTTCTGAAATGGTGTGTTGTAGCAGCCCAGCCCACGAGCCGGTTGGGCCAAGCCACTTTTACGAGCACTGTAGCAATATGCTACTAGAGTGCAAGGGATTTAGTCCCAAATTGGAAGTGGAGGAGGAGTTAGACTAGCTTAAAAGCCTAGGCTTAGGAAGCTAGGTGACCCGGTTGCAACCTTTTTGCGTGAAGCGAGGACGAAAGCGGGCATGGTGTGCATACGGGTGGGCCAGCCCATCCCACGAGCTAGTTGGGCCAGGCCACTTTCACGGGGCACCGTAGGAATATGCTACTAGAGTGCAAGGGATTTAGTCCCAAATTGGAAGCGGAGGAAGAGTTAGACCAGCTTAAAAGCCTAGGCTTGGGAAGCTAGGTTACGTGGTTGCAACCTTTTAGTGTGAAGCGAGGACAAAAGCGCAAAGAGGTTACCTAGTAGGAGTGGGTCTGAGTCGTTATCCCGAACCAGGTTGCAAAGAGGTTACGTAATAGGTGTGGCCCATTCAACGTGTAGAGTGGGTCTGAGCCGTAATCCCGAACCAGGTCGTTATATTTGGTAATTAGAGCTAAACTTTCGCTGTTGTGCGGGCATGGTGCGCATACGCGTGGGCCCTGTGTGGTCACGGTATGGCACATGCGCCGGCATTAGACGTACCGACGTGGCCTCAGATGTCAATCCTGAACCTGTGTCCTATAGGGTAAGCTGGTTCGATAGCTCGACGAGGACGTCGAGTCCTTAAGGGTGGTGTGTTGTAACAGCCCAGCCCACGAGCCAGTTGGGCCAGGCCACTTTTATGGGCACTGTAGCAATATGCTACTAGAGTGCAAGGGATTTAGTCCCAAATTGGAAGTGGAGGAGTTAGACTAGCTTAAAAGCCTAGGCTTGGGAAGCTAGGTGCGGTTGCAACCTTTTTGCATGAAGCGAGGACGAAAGCGCAAAGAGGTTACCTTCGTAGGTGCAGCCCATTCAACGTGTAGAGTGGGTCCGAGCCGTTATCCCAAACCATGTCCTTTTCCTCTGAAAAGGAAACCCAAACATATGGAGTTTTCACAATGGATTACGCAAACATATGTAGTTTTCACAATGGATTACTTGATAGGAATACAAAATTCAAAAACATTCATACCAAAATAAAATGCAGAATGTTTTGTCTATTTTACAAGATACATCACCAGCCAACCAAATTGGCAGCATAACATGCCCTTCTGTTCATTGATGCTCAGTCCGGAGCCATAATTCTTTCAATTACAGGAAATACCCTGTATTCAGAAGAGTAATATAAATTCAAAGAATTATGGTGCCCCAAGTCCACAGCCTCACGTTGGATGTAATCCCTGCGGTCAGGAATCAAGCCCTCCACTTCTCCTCGCTAAGCTGTGACATGCAGGCAACGCCAGTACATTCAGTTAGTCATGAGATCAATTGGAAATGGTTCTGACAAAAAAATGCAAATGGGCTTTAATCTGATTTAAAAATTTGGCATATTTTAACTACAATCAAACACATGCATCCTGTATTGCCAGGTGTATCTGAAGCAACAAAACTCTTGGAAGTGGAACAACCGTTGTAGTGATCTCATATTTTAAGCTATGTACTAATGTACATGAAACACAACTACATAGGCTAAATGCTACATCCAAAGTAGTGTGTATCCATAGAATGACTGCATAAGAGTAGTAAATGGAGTGCTGGTCACCTTTTCCTTCATGGATAATTAGATTATGCTTCTACAATAAGGCCCTCAGGTGTTAAAGGACAGAGCTCATCTTTCCTCTTCGCATCAGAGTCGATCACTTTCTCCTTCCACCACTTTCCCCTTCGCATAAGAATGGTTCTGCTTATCTGATGGATGGTGACGATCACAGTGTAAGATCAGAACATGTGCAGCCTTGAAAATAGATTAAGGGTATTGCTAGAATACCTTGAAAATGACCATTCCCTCCAGGTTCCTGTCGCACCCCCATCTCAGCCCTCCTCATTGACATCGAACCTACTATAAATGAGTGCTTCATTGTGTCTATTTCAGCTCGAGGAAACCATTCGTGTTGAAGCTGCGGGCGCCTTGAGAAAGTTCAATATAAGCTACAGTTCAGTTCCTTTTTTTTTGTCAGCAATTGAGACAGTAACCTGAAACTGAAATATGTCATAATTGAAGTCACAATTATAGATATGCAGACAACGGAGTACCAGCAGATAATTTCAGAAACACTATGCATCCATCTGTATCTAAAATAGGCCTGTTATTTCTAGAAAAAGGAAAGCTGAAACTTGCAAGAAATATATGTACTAACAGTCATATGCAAGCGGCCTCATTTTTTTAGGCTTTATTTTATTTTGCTGGGGATGCTATATTTTTAACTTTATAAGGTTATCTGCAACTCAAACAACAACTTCATGTCAACAAATTTTTATTAAAGGCAGTCCATGAGAAGGTACAGAGTATGGTCAACACACACATGATAAAGCAAAGAACTATATTAGTATATTTATAACCAAAGTTTCTCAATTAAACGCCAGCATCATGCGCACAGTATATAAGCTGATCATGTATGAAGACAACAGATGCTTTGGTTCCAAACTACCAAGATGGAATTCAGAATACGGCTCTACTTGAGGAGCATACATTTAACAGCAGAAGATGTTCTAATAGGCATAGAATATTAATGTACCTTGTCAATCAATTATTGGATACCAACATTGTCAGTTTATAATTCACCCTTGCTGCGCAAAATTGACAGCATATCTCCTAACCGCGGCCAAACAACCATGCATGGATGTCTAATTGACAGCTTATCATCCAGTCATGAGCAATAAAGAAATACCAGTCATCAGTGAGCAATAAGAAATAAGCAAATAAAAGTATAGGAGCCTTAGCAAATAGAAGTATAGGAGCCTTAGTGATCTGTACAGAAGATCAAATGGAACATCATAACCTAAAACAAAGACAAACTGTAATTTCTTGCTGCAACAATAATTAAATACAGAATACCTTTCTTGTAGGGGTTGTAATTTGTAAAAACATCACCAAACCTTGCATAGGAAAGCCCTCTTAGTGATCTGTAAAGAAGATCAAATGGACTATCATAACCTAAAGCAAAGACAAATTGTAATTTTTTGCTGCAATAATAATTAAATACAGAATACCTTTCTAAAGAATTTCTTAATGCCTGATGAGACAGTGCAGCTGCTACCTCTTCTGGGTTGCCTGGTGCCTCCCAAAAACCATTTGAAGCAACTACAGAACAAAATATGCAGCAGGAACATGCAAATTCGTAAGCACTGGAACATTGGACTATGGCACCACAATAAAAACAAACACCAGCCAGAATCAACCTCTTATTCTGTTTACAGCAGTTTGTGCCATTTCAGATACTGAGGAGTGGAGGTCAGGAAGAAATAACCAAAGCTTAATCTTCTCGTCTGTGGATACCTGAAGTCTCCAAGTAAAATGGCACAGAACACCTGATCAATGTATATACTAATGATTGCTGAACATCAGAAAGATTATCTATACTATACTATTACTATATTACCTTATTTTTGTACACCATTTCCTGCCTCCACAATCAACCACGTCGCCTACCCCAGAAAACGACACGTCGCCTCTTACTGTAGCACCACGTCACGGTACTGTAGCAGCGACTTTTTCAGAATTTTCTAGATTACTCAAAAATTTCCATAAGAAATGGAAAATCTCCAAAAACGAAATTTGTTCAATTTTCCAAGATCTACATTTTTTCTTTTTGGACCATTTTCAAATTTTGCGCCCATTTCAAAATTTGTCCCGCCTACTGTAGCACCCCCGTCGGAGCACTGTAGCAGCTCGTTTTCCAGAATTTTTTAAATTACTCAAGAATTTCCATAACAAGTTGAAAATCTCCAAAAATGAAATTTGTTCAATTTTGCAAGATTTACACTTTTGCTTTTCAAAATTTCCATCCTCAAATTTTGCGTCCATTTCAAAATTTCTTCGCCCTTCACTGTAGCAGCACATTGCGTTACTGTAGCAGCCCTTTTTCAGAATTTTTCAAAATGCTCAAGAATTTCCATAAGAAGCTGAAAATCTCCAAAAACGAGATTTATTCGAATTTTTAAGTTCTACACTTTTGCTTTATGAACCTGTACGAATGGACACAAGATAAAATTTCGGATTTGAATGTTTTAAAAAATACTTCAAATTTTACATAGAAACTTTGCAAAATTCAACCCGTGCGTTGCACGGGGATCCGGCTAGTTTCACTTATGCACACGCAATGCACAAGACATTTGAGGGCTAGAAACTAAATAAACTATCTGATCTAAAATTGGTGTGTCCTCCTGATATGCAACTATCAATTAGGGTGATGATGCAAAGCTTTAAGTTGTAGGGGGAGATTCATGGCCGAAGAGGTCCATTTAGTGATGATGCAAAGCTTTAAGTTGTAGGGCCTAGGGCGATCAACATCTCTTCTGATCATTTAATCAACATCTCGTCTGATCACTTAACTTCTTGATAAAAAAGACTGAAGAAAACGACTAATTGCATCATTACTTGACTATCGTAATGGATTACAAAGTACAGCTAAAAGAAAATCAAAATTACTGCATTTAAAAGAGAGGCATAGGGTGGCAGCAACAATAAGCGGAGTTACATGAAAGGTTGCATTCTGAGGTTTAAAGCAGGGGCGAGGGGACTGATTCAGTAGCTTAGCTTCAGTTTTACCTTGAGAGATCGAGCTGGTGTCGCTAGGCAGCCTGCTCTGGTAGCAAGAGACAGCTCGTAGCCTTACGCCGGGGCGAGGTACACACCCGCACCCGGCACCCCCGCTGCCACCCCGTCGCTACTCACCTGCCGGCAAGCCCGGCAGCTGCCGCCCCGTCCCCACTCCCCCTAGTTTACTGCTGATTTTGGACTAACTTGTCGATTGCGCGGTGGAATCCATTTTTCCCCTGACCCGGAACCTGCATCGCTCTTCCGTTCTTCACTAGGTGCAATCCTATGTCTTCCCTCTGCCTTCATCGCTGCCCTGTTCGATCTGCTCCTACTTGCCCCTCATCATGCTTTATCCACTCGATGATGCACCACGATCCAAATTTCTTCAATTCCTGCTGCCGATTTCATCCATGGTCAATGACAATCACGATGCTCTAGACCCCCCCTTCCATGGTTGATATGCCTGCTGATGTGCCTCCTGATCCACCTCCACCCGCTGTTCCTCCCGATTCGCTCCTTTCTGGTTTCCCCATGCCCACTCCCGATGCTCCACCTTGTTCCATGCCGCTTCGCCACTCTAACCCATCCACCCATACTGCCACCTTCTCGTCACCACCTCGCTCTGAGCATGACGACCAGCCCTCCCCGCAATGCGACTGCTCGCACAGAGGTGGCCGAATTGACAAGTTCCCCTGTCTACCTCAAGGGGAACTCGACCCCTCCCCCTATCGCCGCCGTCGTCACGCAACCACGCCGGACCCGGGGTCGCACACCGGACTTGCGTACAGGCTCAGGCGCCGGCCGACAGGGCGTCGTGGCCGCCATGACACACCTGTCATGGAACTGCCGGGGCTCAGGAGGGCGCCTTCGCAGTGCGACAATGGTACACCTATCCTGCCTCCTAGCTTCTACTAAAGCCCAGGTATGCTTTGTTCAGAAACTCGTAATTCTTCAATTTCTAAAGTTTCTATAAAAAATCATTTCAATCTAAATGATGCTTATGTTGTTCCCTCTCAAGGCCAATCTGGCGGCCTTTGGTTGTGGGGTGATGAAGTTGATATTCAAATCTTTGACCACTACCATCACTACATCTTTGCTATATGTACAAATAGAACTAGTATGATGCAGTATGGGTTAGTTTGTGTTTATGGGGATCCCCATCACCGTGTTATGGCTCAGATTTGGGATCAAGTGTTGAACTTTGTTATGTTGCATAATAACCTACCTATGTTCTGTATGGGAGATCTTAATGAACTCATGCATGTGAATGAAAAACTAGGTCCTACTTGTGCTAATGTTAATCGTGTTAATGAATTCTGTGTGTATGTCAAGCAATGTGGTTTTATTGATCTGGGCTATAATGGTCCGGCTTACACATGGACTAACAAGAGATTTTCTTCTGTACCCACTTATGAAAGGCTTGATTGTTGTTTAGGCAATGCAGAATGGTGGTTGGCTTTTTCTGCTACTACCATCTATCACCTCCCTATGATGTACAGTGACCATGCCCCCATCCTCACGGTTATCAATTCTACTCGCCCTCGTATTAATAAACCTTTTTGTTTTTAAAATTGGTGGCTTATGGATCATGAATACCATGAAATTGCAAAACAAAGCTGGCAACATTCTAATACGCGTGATTTCTCTCAAAAAACCAAGTTTCTGGCTGCAGATCTCAAGAAATGGAGGAAAAAGAAATCTAAAAATAATGACTTGCTTGCACAGATCGAAACTCAGCTCCTGGACCAACAAAGTTTGCACCCTTCTCAGCAGAACCACAATCTCTAGCAGCAGTTGCAGGAAAAGCACCAAGAATTGCAGGCAAAAGAAGAAACTTACCATATACAACGTGCAAAGAAGAAATGGGCTGTTGCAGGTGATAGAAATACGGCTTTCTTCTATCGATCGGTCATCAAGAGGAACAAGAAAAATAGCATTCCCCACCTAATTAATCCGGATGGAACTCATTCCACCACCCCTGAACAGATTGCTGACACCCTTGTTAATTACTTCACTAACATTTTCTCCTCCCAGAATAGTTGCCTCATCAGGGACATCATGGACAGCTCAAATCATAGCATACGGCAGGATGATGTACCACAAGATAATGACATTTTCAGGTTCTCCTATTCCACTCCTACCATGGAAGAAGTTCATGATATTATCAAAAGAATGAGAAGCAATGCAGCCCCAGGGCCTGATGGACTCAATGCAGCCTTCTACAAGTCAGCATGGGAATGGGCAAAGGATGATATCTACAAAGTGGTAAAGGATTTTTACACTCATGCTTATTTGCCTATAGATACTAATCAAACTTTCATTTCTTTGATCCCCAAAAAGAATAACCCATCTGTTCCCCAGGATTACAGGCCCATCAGCTTATGTAATGTTATTTACAAGGTCATTACTAAATCTTTGGCTAACAGGATCAAGAATCATCTTCCTAGCTATATTAGTAATGCTCAGTATGCTTTCATTGCTAATAGGCACATTTCCTCTAATATCATTATTGCTCAAGAAATTATTCATTCTTTTAATCTAAAAGGTTGGAAGCAGAATGCTTTTATTCTCAAAATCGATTTGGCTAAGGCCTTTGACAGACTGGAATGGGACTTCATAGCCATGGCTCTCACTAGATTAGGGCTCAATAATAGTTTTATTAGACTCATCAATGCTTGTATTTTTTCCCCTACCTTTGCAGTTCTTGTTAACGATGAATCTACAGGGCAGTTTAATTCTCACAGAGGTCTTAGACAAGGCTGTCCTCTTTCTCCTTATTTGTTTGTAATCGCTATCAATGAGTTGTCTATCAGATTACAGGAAGCTCTACACCAAAGCAATCTTGCAGGAATAACTCTTGGCCCTGGCTGCCCGGTGATCCATTCCCTTCTTTTTGCAGATGACCTCATCCTCTGTGGCAAGGCTACTGTGGAAGAAGCCCAAACTATTAAAACTATACTGTATGATTTCTGCAATCAGTCTGGTCAGATCCCTAATCTCTAGAAATCTTCTATCTACTTTAGCAAAAATGTTTCTAACTCTATCAAAAATCATATTAAAAGTATTTTCCCTGTTCCTAATTTACTTTCTCATACCATGAATCTAGGTCATCCTATGATTTTCAATCACAGAGATAAAAACTGTGCTTATAATTTTATTTTTAACAAGTTTTTTGCTAAAGTTGGCACTCTTAAAGCTAATAAACTTAACCATGCAGGCAGGCTCCAATATATTAAATCTGTCCTTGCCTCCATTCCTATTTATTAGATGTCTACGGTTCTTTTTTCCAAAACTTTCATTGAAAAAATTAACACCATCATTAAAAGGTTTTGGTGGGCAGGGATTCAAGAAGAACAGGAACACGGCCCAATAGCTTACCGTTCTTGGGATGACATTTCTAAACCCACTACAGATGGAGGTCTTGGAATTAGGGATATGGAGACTATTAACAAGAGCCTAATCATCCATTCGGCTTGGAACATTGCTACTACCAAAGATCCCTTCCTCTCTGCCATTTTGAAAGCTAAATACCACCCCAATGATTCTTTCTGGAAAGCTCCTACCAATGGCCCAAAATCTATCTACTAGTCTTCTATCATCAGGCATCTATCTAGATTCCAATGCCACTATTCAAATTCACAAGGGCAATTCCTCCATTTGGTCCACCCCTTGGTCTCTTGTTTGGAACAACATTCATCAGCACTTGATAATGCCTGTCACTAACCACCCTCTCCCTGGTACTGCTTCTGATCTCTGGGTTCATGGTGCCCAGGTTTGGGATCACCAGAGGCTCTCTACTACCTTCAATGACCAAGTTGTCCAAATAATTGAATCTACTCCTATTGTCCCTTCTACTCAGGATGACATTCTCAGATGGACTCCTGCCACCAATGGCATTTGCACTTCTAAAACTGCTTATAGGTACCTTGCAACTCAAGATACTCACCATCTACCTGACCAAGGATCAAGAAGTATAAGCCCTGAGGCTAACAACATTCTCCAAAAGGTATGAAAAAGTAAGATCATCCCTCCCATCCTTCAAACCTTTGCTTGGAGACTAATTAGAAGAGCCATAGCCACTGGTGAAAGGGCTGGTAGATACTCCATACATATCAACCAACATTGTGCTTACTATGGGGCTGTGGAAGATGATAATCACCTTTTCTTCTTATGCCATTTGCCAAGACAGGTTTGGTCCTCTGCCAATCCACCTTTACAAACAGATAGGATCAATATTGCAGAAGATGGTGTGCAAGTTTCTCTTCCTTCACTAGTTACTAATAACCCATCTGATGAAATTCTTTGTCAAACCTTTTTCATTTTGTGGTACATTTGGAAAGCTCGCAATGATCACAGGTTACAAAGAAGAACTTGGACTCCCCTATAGGTACATCAAGCCTCCAATGCACACCTACAGTCTCACCTCTCTGCTCTGGAGGAGCAAACTCTAAATGATTCGGTTTCTTCCAATCCCACAAACCATCCAAACCAAGATGTTATTTGTCCAAGACATGCAGCCACAGACCCAATTCAAAGGATGTCAGGACACCAAAACTAGGTCTAGCCCCCTCCCCACCAAGGTACACATTCTTCTGCTACAGGTCTGCAGGTTGATTGATGTCTCCTACAATCTCCCTTGCTGGATCAAGCAGCTACCATTCAAACAACCATCGATCCGGTCAGCTCCACCATTTTTGCAGGTCACAGGGGAGAGAGCACTAGGGAACCTTTCCTGGTTTCCTTACCTACTATGCTGGAAGGTTTTCGGTGCTATACGGATGCATCTATGCAACCAGACTCACCAAATCAGTCTCCAACTGTTGCTGGTCTGGGTTTCTTCATCATCAATATGCAGGCGTCTCCTCCACATAGCATCTTCATCAAGGCAGCCCTGACTTCCTCATCCTCGGTCATAATGGCCAAAGCGGCGGCTATGGCGCTAGCAGCTGAAATTTTACATGTGCTACAGCTCCAACATGGCACCATCCCAAGCGATAACCAACTGCTGGTTAACTTCCTAAATGGAAGTCAACAAAGCCATCCACCGGATTGGCGAATAAAGCCCTTCACTGAAGCTATCAACTCCAGATTATAAGGTTCGCCAATTACGGTTCGAAGAATTATTAGAAGGAACAATCAAATGGCAGATTCTTTAGCTAGGCAAGCTCATAGTGCGTATAGGCACAATCAGATTCCTCTAGATGGCACTTGCGTTTATGCAGGACATGAAGTCTTCTGCCCTCTACTAGGGGCATTAAAATCTGTAACCATTAACAATGTAATGGTTCTAATAGCCTCTTGCTGTTAATTTAATATTAATGTTTCATTGTCAAAAAAAAAGATTGAGTTGGGGCACTGCATGGGATAACAACTTCTCTCTCCTCGCTTTCTTTCTTCTCTCTCCTCGCTTTCTTTCCTCCACATCATTAAAATTTCTACGTGGTACTGCATGAGATAAATTATCAGACCACTGACGTGTACCATTGTACTCTCTCCGTACTCATAAAACATGTCGTTTTGGACAAGATTTTAGTCAAACATTAGGAATATAAATTATGAATAACTTTTAAATTGTTAAATTTAAAAATATGAAAACTACACGAATAGATTTTTCTTGCAAAATACTTTCATAAAAGTATATATATGTCAGTTTTTAATAAATATTTTTATAAAAATAAGAAGTCAAAGTTATACTTTGGAGACCGTGTACATGTTTTATGAATATGGAGGGAGTACTTGCTTTAAACGAAACTTGGTCCAGAGGTGAGAGGGGAATTGGACTTTAGAGCCTGTTTAGTTCCTAAAATTTTCTCAAACCACTCGTCACATCAATCTTCGGACACTAATTAGAAGTATTAAATATAGGTTAATGACAAAACTCATTCCATAACACCTTCCTCAATTCGCGAACGAGCCTAGTTATGTCATGATTAGATAACTTCGTGCTACAGAAAACAATCTCTAATGATGGATTAATTAGGCTTAATGAATTCTTCTCGAGATTTCCCGTCCATCAATGTAATTAGTCTATGTTTAATCTAGAGCGAAAGAATTATCTTACATCTTATTCTTACAGGATTTATGTATAAATGTGGGATCTGCAAAGTTATCGGTAAAAGTTTCAAGAGACAAGAATAGAGCTTGCGGTTTGAGGATTCCTCGAAGACCCCATGGTAAAACTGCCTTATCTAAATTGTGAGTCTGAGACGACGACGGACAAACGGCTCAGCTTCGCTTACTTCCTGGCGTCAATGTCTTCGTCCGGCAGTGCTCAAGCACAACAAAACGGCGATGGCCGGTGGCGTTCTACTCGACTAAAGGACGGCACAAGTTGTTACATACAGGTGTCCGTGGCACGTGCACTTCCTCTGGTCCTCCGTAGACCTTGAAAAGGGAGCTCAAAATTTTTCCAAAATTTTTTCTCAGCTAAACAGACTCTTATTTTTCTTCTTCTTCGACGGAGGGAGATACCAGCAAGGCCCACTAATTCCTGTCTGGGCCGTCCGGCCTCTTTATAAATGAAGGAACCCTGGAGAAGAGAGGAGACCGCCCCACCCCCCTCGAACCCCGTCCGACGCCGCCATCTGAGCCTCCTCGCCGTCGCCTTCCCTTCTACCGGCCGCATCTGGCCTAGACCGTACCCTCGCACCTTCTTCTCGGCGGCCGCAAATCGCCTCCTGCCTCCCTCTACATCTCTATTGCCGGCCCTGGTCAGCCCGAATCCTAAACATGCGAGACCTCGCCCTAACTCGCCACCGGTGAAGACGACGAACTGCCTGCATACTGATCTCGAGGTGTGAAATTTATTTTACCTTGAGTGTCTACGGCAAAAATTTAATCGTTTGTTCTATTCATTGCCAGAATATCGACATCAAGTCAACCAATAATCTAGATTCTTCCTCCCTCTCTTTAACAGAGGGAGGGGGATTAGCTAGACTGTCCAGAAAATCAAATCGAGATGAGCCGCCGCTTCCTAAATCTGATAGTCGAGAGGTATATCGGTCAGTACCCGGCCTCCACTCTGCATCGCATCAACCCATGGAGATGCTTCTACCCAACCACACAGCAGGCATTGGCAGCAGCTGAAAATAAGGCAAATAACGTGGAGGACGCCCGACTACCTCGCGCCGCCATATCCTTCTATGACCCCCTCCAACGGGGCAACGTCGCTGACGTCCATTTCGCCTCCCTCGGCAGCAGCAGCAACGGCATCATCTCCCTGTACCCCGACGGGAACACTTTCCTCTTTGACGGCGCCTCCCGCGGCCTCCGCGTGATGCCCGCGCCGCACGCGCCCAAGCGTGCTTCCGTCTCCCTAACCGTCGGTGAAGACATCTACATCCTCGAGAGGAACCCTGGCACCGGTGAAGAAGATCATTCCTTCGAGTCTCTCATCCACCACGGCCCGAGCAACGAAATCTCCAACGATGACGAGAAATGGTTCTGGCGTTCTCTCCCGCCGCCTCCCTCCGCCTACGATGACTACGAGTACCGGAAGGTGGGGGACTACGAAGAATACCGTCGGCGATGCTACGAGAGGAACGGGAGGGACCCCTTTGTCATCGTCGCCTACACGGTGCTCGGTGACTCGCAGATATGGATATCCACGAGGGGCGGCGGCACCTTCTGCTTCGACACGACAAGCGGCGTGTGGAGCGAGGCTGGCGATTGGGCGCTGTCGTTCTACGGCCGCATCGAGTACGCCCCCGAGCTCGGGCTCTGGTTCGGCTTCACGTCCGAGGGCAGGCGGCTCGCTGCCTGTGACTTTGGCGCGGCATCGCCGACGAGCCCACCGGTGCTGATGAAGGAAGTGTGGGACGAGCTCGAGCTGCCGTCACGGTGGGTCCCGGTGATGTTGTTCCTCCCTCTCGGCGGGGGCAAGTTTTGTGTCGGCCGGTTGATCGACCTGGCACCAGAAGGCTATTGTCGGGGGAAGAGCAGCAACGACTACATTGACTTGGAGACCTTCGCCGTGCTCACCGATGTGGAGGTTGTGCGCCACGGCGGAGGGGCGCTCAGGATGATCAGGCACAAGTCCAGGCGGTACCGCTTGGGCTGCGAGATGGCCCTAATGTTGTGAACGGTGTATGGTCAAATCAATAAGATTGCAGGTGAAACAATAAGCATACATGTCTAATTATTATTAGTAACTCCGCCTATATTGATTGGAAGACTTTCTTGAGTCGTTTCAACATAGCCGGTCTCAAGTCTGAATAAAGGAGGAGGGTGTGTTAGATTCGGCTAGCCAACATTTAAAAACCAACCACTCTCATGAATATGAAACCCACAAGAGATTCGTTGGGGCGTAATCCTCTTAGCGACGCGCTACATTGGAACCCGGGTGTAGTGTCAAATGGGAAAGGGCCGGGTCGTCATCCCCTTAGTGGCGCGTCGTATCGTGATCCGAGTACGATGATAAATGAGCAAGGGTTAGGTCGTCGCAACCTTTTTGACGCGCTACATCTGCGCCCGGGTGTAGTGAAAAATGAGCAAGGGTCTTCGCACTTCCCTCGACGGGTGCGAAGGGTAAGGAAGTTAGCCGAGCCAACTAGGATTCGTCTACATAGCTAGAATGTAGGGTCTCTAACGGGTAAGTTAAGAGAGCTAGTCGATACAGCAATTAGGAGGCGTGTAAATATTCTATGCGTTCAGGAGACTAAATGGAAGGGCCAAAAGGCGAAGGAGGTGGAGAATACTGGCTACAAACTTTGGTACACGGGGACAACATCGGGTAGGAATGGTGTAGGCATCTTGATCGATAGGAGCTTTAAGGATGGAGTAGTTGAGGTGCGGAGGCAAGGCGACTGGATTATCCTAGTCCGGTTGGTAGTTAGAGATTTGGCTCTGAATGTGATCAGTGCCTATGCCCCACAGGTAGGTCTTTGCGAGAGCACCAAGAGGCAGTTTTGGGAAGATCTCGATAGCATGGTTAGTACTGTGCCTATCAACGAGAAACTTTTCATAGGAGGAGACCTCAACGGCCATGTGGGTGCGACTAATGTAGGTTTCGAGCGGGTGCATGAGGGTTGCGGGGATGGTAGTAGAAATCAAGAGGGGGAGGATGTTTTGAACTTCGCGTTGGCCTACGATTTGTTGATAGCGAACATCGTCTTTAAGAAGAGGGAATCTCATCTAGTGACCTTTCGTAGCGGACAACACCTGAGCCAGATCGACTTTATCCTTGCAAGGAGGGGGATAGACGTGCTTGCTTAGACTATAAGGTGTTACCTGAGGAGTGTGTTGTCCCCCAACATAAGCTTGTAGTGGCGGATTTTCGCTTTCAGGTACGTGTCCACTGGGACAATCGGGCCAAGATTGCGAGAACAAAATAATGAAAGCTTAGGGGGGAAGCAGTGCAAACTTTTAAGGAGAGGATGCTAGATGAGGGGCCGTGGGAAGAAGGAGAACATGCAGAAGGCATATGGTTAAAGATGGCCACATGTGTTCGGAAGGTGGCTTCGGATGTGTTTGGAGTGAGTAGGGGAGGCAAACGGGATGCGAAAGACACCTGGTGGTGGAATGACGAGGTGCAAAGGGATATTAGGGAGAAGGAGTGGTTCAAGCGCCTCCATCATGACAAGAGTGCAGCCAACATTGAGGGCTATAAAATAGCGAAGAGGGCTGCAAAACGAGCGATGAGTGTAGCAAAAGGTCAGGCGTATGATGACCTTTATCAGCGGCTAGGCACGAAGGAAGGGGAGAAGGACATTTATAGGATGGCTAGGATCCGAGAGAGAAAGACGAGGGATATCAACCAAATCAAATGCATCAAGGATGGGACGGATCGACTTTTGATGAGGAATGAAGAAATCAAGGACAGGTGGAGAGAGTACTTTGACAAGTTGTTTAATGGGGAGAATGAGGGTCTTACCTTGGAGTTCGATGACTCATTTGACGATATCAGCAGACGTTTCGTGAGGAGATTTCAGGAGATAGAGATCGGGGAGGCTTTGAAGAGGATGAAGGGAGGTAAAGCGATGGGCCCTGACGATATCCCCATTGAGGTGTGGAGATGCCTAGGTGCCAGAGCGATAGCATGGTTAACTAAGCTTTTTAACCTCATTTTTCGGTCAAACAAGATGTTTGAAGAACGGAGCAGAAGTATATTAGTACCGATCTTTAAGAACAAGGGAGATGTTTAAAGTTGTACTAATTACCATGGGATTAAGTTGATGAGCCATACGATGAAGCTCTGGGAGAGGGTTATCGAGCATCGCCTAAGAAGAGTGACAAGTGTGACCCAAAACCAATTTGGGTTTATGCCTGATAGGTCGACCATGGAGGCGATTTTCTTATTACGACAGTTGATGGAGAGATATAGGGAGCAGAAGAAGGACTTGCACATGGTCTTTATTGACCTCGAGAAGGCATATGACAAAGTACCGAGAAATGTCATGTGGTGGGCCTTGGAAAAGCACAAAATCCCAACTAAGTACATCACCCTTATCAAGGATATGTACAGGGATGTGGTGATGTGTGTTCGAACATGTGATGGCGACAGCAGTGACTTTCCAATTAAAATAGGACTACATCAAGGGTCAGCATTGAGCCTTGATTTATTTGCTCTGGTGATGGATGAGGTCACAAGGGACATACAAGGTGATATCTCTTGGTGTATGCTCTTTGCTGATGATGTGGTGCTAGTGGATAAGACTAGAGCAGGGGTTAATAGGAAGTTAGAACTATGGAGACACACGTTAGAGTCGAAAGGGTTTAAACTTAGTAGGACAAGACCGAGTATATGAGGTGCGATTTCAGCGCGACGAGGAATAAGGAGGGAGTCGTTAGTCTCGATGGACAAGTGGTGGCCAAGAAGGATACTTTTCGGTATTTAGGATCGATGCTACAAAAGGATGGCGACATTGATGAAGATGTTAGGCATAGAATTTCAGCCGGTTGGTTGAAATGGCGTCAAGCTTCAGGAGTCCTCTGTGACAGAAGGGTGCCTCAGAAGTTAAAAGGTAAGTTTTATAGGACAGCGATTCGTCCGGCGATGTTATACGGTGCTGAATGTTGGCCTACCAAAAGGCGATATATCCAGCAATTGAGTGTAGCAGAGATGCGTATGTTACGATGGTGTTGTGGGCACACAAGGAGGGATAGAGTCAGGAACGACGATATTCGGGATAGGGCTGGGGTGGCACCAATTGAGGAAAATTTGATTCAACACCGGTTGAGATGGTTTGGCCATGTCCAACGGAGGCCTTCTGAGGCGCTGGTGCGTAGTGGGGTTCTAAAGCGGGTCGATAATGTAAAGAGGGGTAGAGGTCAACCTAAACTGAGTTGGAATGAGTCGGTTAAGATAGACTTTAAAGAGTGGAATATCCCTAAGGATTTAGTTATGGATAGAAACGCTTGGAGACTAGCAATTAACGTGCTTGAACCATAATCTTTTTTCTTGTATCGTTTACGTGTTCTTTGTTTCCATGCCTCTTTTGGGTTTCATCTCTAACCTATCCCAACTTGCTTGGACAAAAGGCTATGTTGTTGTTATTGTCTAATTATCATCAGTCAGATTTCTTATGTTGATGATCACCAGTCTGATGTCCTTTGCTACTGCAAAGTGCAAACCTGATTGAGTGACTGCCCAAACATGACTCTATCAGGACGATAACTGACAGATTTTTTCTGCAGAAGGAAGAATTCTGCGATTAAAAGCTTGCAGATTTGAGAGCCCTATCAGGAGGATTTAGTTGGTGGGCGTATCCAACATGAGCAGTAGCTGTGGTTGCTAAAACCTGAAAGTTCATATAGCTTGGCTCAGTTGGATGGAGGTTGTGCGCCGTGGCAGAGGGGCGCTCAGAATGATCAGGCACAAGTTAGGCGTTACAGGTACAACATTGGCTGCAGGATGTCCCGACTGATGTGAGAGAATGATCGTGAATTCCTGTTCGATCCCCCAATTCGTAACACGTGTTTTGGGCGAGAATAATCCGCCCGTGTCTCACTGTATGGTCAGACTCATCGGATTGTAAGTCAAATCAATGAGTATGCACGTTTAATTATCTCTGTCATTTCCTGTGTTGATAATCAGATTGCAGGCCAACTCGATCAGTGTCCATGTTTGATTATCATGTGTCTGATTTCTTTGTTAATAATCACCTGTCAGATTGCTTGTGGTACCGAAAACCTGGCTGCCCCAAACATAAGGCAACGATAACTGACGGAGATTTTCTGCAGAAGCTGCACTAAATTTCTTGCCATTGTGAGTGCAGCGGTTGCGATCCGAAAAGAAGATTCTCCTGTGATTATGCTCTATGATCAAACTAGTGTGAACAAAAAAAAGCAGATATGATCAGGAGGATTTTATTCGTGGTCACATTCAGCTGTGTCTGCTGAAACATGAATGTCAGAGCTTTGGATGGATCATAGTCGAACGGACCATGTCAGTGTAGGTGTCTTCGGCCTTTTATGGGCCGCGCGCAGGAGTTGGAATCTTTTGCAGGCAGGCCTCACTCAGCTCATCAGCTGCCACACCGGCCCGACCCATCTATCTCGCTTTGCGGTGACCCGAAGGCATCCTCCAGATTCCCCTCCCCGGTTCCGGAGACGGCAGCACCCTTTGCTTGCTGCCGGTGTCGTCACCACACCAAGTTACCAACCCACACCGAAGACCGAGCGATGCTCGGTAGGCTAGCCCCGACGGTGTTCGGGCTGCCCACCCGAGCGCTGGCCAGCGCGGGTGTTTCACCCAGGAAGTAGGTTCCCATTTTCTGCTGCCTTTTACGTGGATACGCTATAATAGTTAGAGTGATGCATCCGTCACGTCATGTTCAAAGCCTCTAGCCTCTTTACATAGGTATAGTTTTTACTTATATATTAGTGCGTGTGTGGTGATGTGAGTACGTGTGATGAGTTTACATATATGAAGAGTCGAGGCTAAAAAAAAAAGTTACCAACCCACGCCCCAAGCCCTCCTCCGCTCCACCCCACCATCACAGGCGAGGGCGGCTCCTTCCTCCCTCGCAGCCGCCCGCAACCCCGACCCCGATCGCCTCGCCTCCGCGCTGCCGCGTCGCGCGCGCAGTGTCCTCCGCCGACCCGGCCGGCCTCTCTGTGGAGGGCGCATCTGGTGGCTACCTCGCCAGGCTAGGGTTGGGGTGGCCCTCTCCTACCTTGGTCTCGCGCAAGCAGAGAGGGTCCGGGCGCGCGTCATCGTCTCTCGCTCTCGCCGGTTGCGACCGTGTGCCTTCCCCGCGAGCTTTCTCTGCCACGGGAGGGCTGCCGACGCAGCTCCATCCACCGGCGAATTACCTACAGGTACGGGCCCCATCAAACCCCCGCCCTCTTCGGTCCTCCCCTTCCCCAGATCTGGCCGCTTGGTAGCAAAATTGAATTCGTTCGCGTGTTTCCTGACTCCCTCGAGGATACCCAATTGCCTGCCTGGATGTGGTTTAGCTCATGAGTTTTCATGTGTAGTACCAATTCATATGTCGGCTGTGGGCCAATTTTAGTTATGTTCAGATTTATGTCGGTGTTCTAGTGGATGCATCCGGACAGGTAAAATTGGACTTCGTGTTGACGCAGTTGGGCAGAGACTGCTGATGTGGTTAGCTTGTGTAGATTGGGGGAAACAAACTAGACCTCCAAAATTGTGAGGCTGCTAGTGTTTTTTGTGATCTGGTGTAGATTAGAGCATGGATGATATGGACAGCAGACGGTTGAAGTTTGTATTGATGCTATGGGAAGAAGGATGTGTTCTGCGTAGAATGGTTTATCTAGGATTTTATAGACAGAGA
>CM041643.1:28848736-28872136 GCA_023333625.1 Bothriochloa decipiens | reverse complement strand
GATGTGTTCTGCGTAGAATGGTTTATCTAGGATTTTATAGACAGAGACTAAGACAATGTTCGTGATGTAACTTGGGATAGGGAACCTAAGCCTGTAAACTGGGCCAACCACTAGCATTGTATGAAAATTCCCAATCCAACTCATTCGATATGCTTAATGGCTGTATTCCAAAATGTAACACTCTTTAAAACTGTGCTATGTTGGAACTGAAACAAATCTTCCCTACCCCACGAACTTGCCCATTTTGTTATTTATTTGACTTCCTGATGTGCTGTTCACTGGTGTGGGCACCAATAAAACCATACGATTTTCCTTCTATATGCCCACCTCACTGTTTGCTTGCCTTTCTTCTAGTGTTCCGCACATCAACTTTCCTCGAGAATTGAATTCAAGTATTCAACTCTATTCACCCCTACTCGTGACTTGTATTTCATTGTCTTTGTAAACTTGTGAAAGCCTAACTACACAACTGGTTCTTGTTGTATTGAAAATTTTATGCCATTCCATGGATTAAAGAGACATTATGCTATCATATCATGCAGACTTTGTAATTTTCTGTTGCTGCTAATCATATTTCCTCATGATTGTTCTCATACTAAATTGAACGTTTAACTGTATAGAGTGCTTATTTGACAGTATTTTTAGCCAATATCTTTTTATTACCTGGCAATATTTTGTTTAGTGACCATTTCGTCTTCAGCCTGATTGATGCGGTATTTTCTAGGTGAAACTATTCATAATGCTTAAGATGTTAAGATTATAAATGATATTGCTGGATTGGTTCAGTACGTGTCATAAACGTGTTTGTGTTTTGTCAGTGCATGTGGCAACAACTTCATGTTTTTTCCTCACGTGGCATTGCAGAACAATTATCTTGTGAAATATCTGTTGAAGAGCACATAGAAATATCTCCTGACTTTTGAGGAAAACTACAGATATTCTAAATGTGAAACTTCTCTCTATCGGTCACTCCTGGATGCTGTTGAACTCAGCCTCTCACGTTACTTGAAGCTCAAGGTCGAACTGACATGAACAAGGATGGAACAAGCAGCAGGTGTAAGTGGTCCTGAACACATAATTGATATTCCGAGGGACACTGGTTCTTCTGCTTCGGTTTCTTGCAGTGCTGATAGAGAGAACCATGAAGAATTGAATCCTGTGGACAGACCTTCAACTAGAGCTCTAGTACCTGCCTTGCAGGCACCATCAGCAATAGGTGCTGTACCTACCGCAGGGCAGACTTCAGGCACTAGGAGAAGTGATAACTATGTTCGTCAGCACAGAAGCCCTTAGAATTCTGGACTTGGATTTCAATTGAAGTTATTGTCAACGTGAGCCAGATTGTAGCTGCCATTGTTGTTCTTTGTCTGTCAAGAAAGGAGCGTCCACAAGCTCCATTACTTGAGTGGGTCATAGGTTATACGGTTGGTTGTTTTGCCCTGGTGCAAGCGGTAGAGCTTTACCGTCTATGACCAAGAGGTCCCAGGTTCAAGCCCCAGCCTCTTCACATTTGTGCAGGGATGGCTGCTGGCTATTTTCCCTTCCCCAGGCTCCGTAGTGCGGGAGCCTATGGCACTAGGTACGCCCTTTTTGTTTTGCAACGTTATCCCATCTCTATTGGCGCTATATACACCGTAATATTGTAAATGGTGAGCATGAGCCAGCACACGTGCCTCAAGGGTCCTCTCATAACAACTCAGCCGAAGCCACTCATGCAGCAAGTGCATCAGAGCGTCGTAGGAATGCTGCACGAAATGCGGTGCTTGCTAATCCCAGGTACAGACTCATGTCATCTTTATGCTTTTACTTGGTTTGCCTTCATTTCTTAAATTGGAATGGATATTTACAATGAATGCAGACATGCAGTGAACTGCACTTTTTTGTTCATGTATGTATGCTGCACCAGCACTGTGACTATGTGCCATGTGCAGGATTAGTGCACTGTTTGACCACTTCAAGATGGCCCTGGATTATTTCTTTGCTGTATGGTTTGTTGTTGGAAATGTGTGGATATTTGGTGGGCGTTCTTCTGCCGCTGATGGTCCAAACTTGTACAGGTAAATGCAAACTGTCCTTCCATGAATGAGATGTCGCCTCCTTTATCCTGTTGCTGACTTTTGCTTCCCACCAGGTTATGTATTGTGTTCCTCACTTTTAGTTGCATTGGGTATGCCATGCCTTTCATCCTCTGCGCAATGATATGCTGCTGCCTTCCCTGCATTATATCTGTTATGGGTTTTAGAGAAGATACAAACAACACGAGGGGGGCTACATCGGAATCTATCAATGCTTTGCCTACATATAAATTCAAAACCAAGAAACGCCGCCATGGTTCAGGAAGTGAACCTGAAGGCCAAGAAGGTGGGATAGTGGCTGCAGGGACTGAGAAGGAGCGATCTGCTGAAGACGCTGTATGACCATTTATTTCTAGCTGGACTCATTTTTTTACAAAGAATTAAGTTTTTTATCATCATCACTTGTACCTTTTCCTGTACCCTTTGGCAGGTTTGCTGCATCTGTCTTGCCAAGTATGCACACAATGATGAGCTTCGTGAACTTCCATGCTCACATTGTTTCCACAAGGATTGTGTTGATAAATGGCTCAAGATAAATGCACTTTGCCCTTTGTGCAAATCTGAGATAGCAAGCTCATCTAGCACTTCTGATGCACGTCAATCGGACCAGAATGCTATTCCGGTGCAGGAGATTGAAATGCATTAAGTTGGTCTGCTCTTCCTCCCTATCACATAAGAATACCGCAGTTTGGGGTTCCCTGCCTTCATGTATAAAGTTGGAGATTGATGTATGGATTGTAGTGATGCCTAGGGTTCTTTATATCATTGTTATCATGGAGATGTTACAGCTCTTCTCGCTGTCGCCCAACAATGCCAAGCCAATACTACCCAGGTTTCCATCAGCGTGGATTGCACCTTGTGTTCTGTTTTGGAAGGCACTGGAGGCTACTTTGTAGTTTCTAGTGCAAAAGAGGTGGGCAGGTCCAGGTATATACATGATCCGTTAACTTGCATGATCTTAGTCAACTTTGCTATATTTTTCATTCATGAAAGAAATTTAGTTGGTGACTAAAAAAATAGGGTAAATACCTGTTCCACTTGGTATGAGGCGTGAACTTTCTGACTAATGGATAAAACTTGTTTTGGATATGTCCATCTCTGTTTTATCCGTTATTCTGTGCGAACTTATGAATGAATACCAAGACTTGCTCGATTGGGTCCACCTGCAGGATAGTGAAGTCTGCAGCTGTTAACTTGTTATATATTCTTTGATTGATAGATAGATGGGTAAAGTGTGTTAGCAAAATCGTGGTGAGCCAAACATCAGCCAATATTGTTTGGTTGAGTGCTTCGCGACTACAATTTTGGCAAGATCGGTGTCCATGTTACGAACTCACGATTTTGCCAACCTCGTTTGCCTAATGCACAGTTTGTCTCCAGACATCTACAAAGACTTAGCACTGATTACGTCATTTTACATTTTTATCCTCTTCTACCCCTCAGCGTGACTGCTCGATTTGCCGCTAGTCTGAGTTTCTGAACATTGCCTTAACGGCAGTTTCTTTGTTTCCTCGGTGTTCTTGAGCGACGGCTTGCGCTCCGTTGTAGACGAGCGTTTCTCCGAGGCTCCCTCCTGCATCCTCTGCTCGAACGGTGTCCTGAACTGATCCGAGCCCCTCCGCTCCAGCGGCGAAGCCGAGTCCATGCAGGAGTGGTCGCTGAGAGGAGGCGTCCCCGGGCCATTGTAATCGCGCATGGCCGTGGCTTCCTCCTGCTCTGCTTCGTGGTCCCTCTTCTTCCCATGGCTGCTGCCGTTTGTCGACGGCGAGTCTCTCCAGGACTGCTGCTTGAAGTGGGGCGCCGTCATGTCCTTGCGGTCGTAGTGCTGCAGCCACGCGTGGAACCGCTTCAGCGACACGCTCCTGGAGCCGGACTCCGCCGCCCGGAGCTCGTGCCGCTCCCGGTAGACGAAGGTCGCGAGGTAGGCGATGAGCACGAGCGACGACGCCACGGCGGTGATGAGGAACAGCCCGCTGAAGTTCCACAGGGTGAGGCTGGCGGTGGACGCGTCCACGCTGTAGCCGCCGCAGGCCCCCGGCGCGCCGAACCATTTCCTCTCGATGAGGCCCATGTCCGTCAGCCCCACTATGGCGCGCGACACCTCCTGCGCCATGGGGGACCCTTTCGGGAACATGAACCCGAAGACGGTGCCCTTGTAGACGGGTCCCGCCATGGTGTAGCTGTCGCAGTACCGTGACAGGAAGATCTTAGGTACGGGACCTCGTCGAACACGGCGGCGACACCGCCGTTGTCGGAGCCTTTGGACAGTGCGTCGGCGTACTCGGCAGGAATTTTGTAGCTCCTCAGCTTGCTCTGGTCGAAGTTCATCTTCAGGAGCTCGCCGGCGACGAAGAAACCCTCCTGGTAACCGAGGTAGTCGCCGTTGTTGATGAGGTCGTTGACGTCCGTCACCGCTGGCTTGAGATTCTGGACCGTCAGCATCGATGTCAAGCTGGCCGTGTAGCTCGACGTCAGGATCATGACGGCGAACACCCATATCACCATCAGGAACTTTGACAGGTTGCTCTCCACATTCTCCCCTGCACACCATGCATGAGAAATGGCCGTTTAAGCAGCCGCTCTTGGTTTTCTGAAGAACCTGTCCAGAGCAGAGGTAAGCTCACTTTGTGAGAAGACGAGGGTGGAGAAGGCGAAGTGGAAGATGATGCCAAACTGCTGCAGCGGCGTGCCGCGGAAATCGGGTTGATCCGGTGCTCAATCACCCAGATGACGAAGCCGGTGAAGATGAAGGCGGCGAGGCTGGCGAGCCAGAGGGCAGGGGTGAGCGGCTTGAGGAAGAACATGCCCGTGGCTGTCTGCGACTGCACCGCCACCACCATCGACCACCCTGACTCGGTGAACGGCATGGTGAAGTCCACCTCGGCCATCCTGCTCCCGGTGATGGCCACGTCGCCACGACGGCATCAGCTTTCTGCAGCGGCAAGATTTCCTTGTCCAGAACCCCACCGTCTTGGGGCCTTCTGCGGCGAAGTTCACGATCTCGTACGCTGGCGTCTGCAGCTGCCCGTCGAACACCCTGAACTTCCCGACCAGGCCGTCGAACGACGTGTCACGCAGAGCCTTGAGCAATTTTTCGCCGGTGGCCGACACGCCGTGCCGGTCCAGTTCCGTCGGACCCGTGCTCCCTTCCGGCGTTTTGAAAGCAGAGCCGGAAATCCCGGCCACCTCGACCGCAGCAGCGGTTGCCCATGCCGCGTCGTACGCCCGGAGCGTCGACACGGTCGGGTCCGGGATGTCTCGAGCGCCATCGTTGTCCTGCTGGATTCTCGCCGTGAACCGTTGCGCGAAGTCAGCGGCCTGGCTCGTCGGCGGCGCGTAACGCCGGACAGCGACAATGCCCCGCATCGCGTCGGTGTCCTCGGGGCTCAGCGCGCCCGCTTCGCCGACAGCGGACGTGGCGATCCAGACGTAGCCTTCGGACATCATGCCGGCGGTCACGGCCCTGCGGAACAGCCTCAGGGCCAGGGGAAGGGGCATGTGCACAACGAACTCGCGCGTCGTCGTCGCCGCCGAGACGCGGTAGAGCACGGCGTCGAGGCGGTCGTCGGACGCGCAGGCCGGCACCGCAGCGCGGTGCGTCACGCTGGCGCCGACGCCCCGGAGCGCGTCGGCGAGCGCGGGGGCGATGGCGGCGCCGGAGCGGGAGTCCTCGTGGAGCAGGACTGCCGAGCGCCACCGGAAGTTTCGCAGGATGCCGGAGATCATCGGCCGAGGCGCGCACTGAGAACGGCGCTAGCGCCGCGGGGGTGGCGGAGAAGGAGAGGATGGGGACGTGGGCGCGGCCGCCGATGCTGGCCACGAACTCGGCCTCGGCGTCCGTCTGCGCCCCGTGGATGATGGCCTGCACCTGCGCGTTCCTGATCAGTGATCACGTCCACCGCTGCAAGGCGAAAAGCGTTCAGTTGTGACACCTCTGCACTGGCCTCAGTCATGGTCACTTGGTCAGCCGAATGACGATGAGCTCACCGGCGGAAACGGCGGCAACGGCATCGCCGAAGGAGTCTCTGAAACGGAGCTCGACCCTCGTGGTAGAGTTGGCGTGCACGGCGTAGTAGTCCTCCACCGCCATCCGAATGCTGGTCCGCCACCTCCTGCCGGCGACGGACGCCAGGTCGAGTACGACGCCGACGCGAACGGGCTTCACCGCCGCGGTGGTCCGGTGGCCGGCCAGCGCGCCCAAAACCCACAGCGCGACGAGGGAAGCGGCGGTGGCGGCGAAACGCGTCCCCATCTCCACGGCGATTGATTGCTGCTGGCTGCCGCGCCCCGCTTCGGTCCAAGGGACCGGCCGGACATTTTTATACAGGTGACGACGGCGAGGGCGTGGATAGCCAGAATTTGATCAGAGAACCTAGGAGTTAGGACCGGTGCCTCGTCTCCCGGCTAGCTATCACCATCCAGCATAGACGAATCGAAGCTGAGCCCAGGCATTTGCTTGACCTGTTATAAAATGAGCTGTGAGTCCATGTCCAACACGACCAGCTGGTGAATGGTATCAAAGGAGGAGAGTGGGTGTTCCCCTGCACTTCGTAGCGACACATGGCTGCATGGTATTGATCTACAGGCGTTAATCACGGTGTTACACATACAAGGATTCTTCTCCTGGACGCTCACTCAGTCACTCCACATGGCGAGACTACGGCTGCTTCAGCTCTTCATTTTTTTTTTGGAGAGGAATGTACGGCTGCGATGTACATGCAACATCATGGAGTGTACTATGGCTTCAGCTCGTCAAGCAGAGTTCACGGGATCCACTGAATATCCCGCACGACTTTATTATTTGGGAAAGAAGGAGGCCCAACAGGCATCATAGTCCATCAATTGTGGTGACCTCATGTTGCGGTGAGGCAGGCATTTTCTTTCGCCCCTTTATGCGGTTAAAGTCGAGCCCAATGAGTTCTTCGAGGATCGAGCCCAATGGTTTGAACCTGCTCCCTTGGATGAACTGCGACATTTTTTTTTCTGCTTGCGTGCTCAGTGCTCTCGAAGCTGTGTACACTCCGTTCCTCTACCAGGCTACAGCAAACAATATTTAGAGTGTCCGCACTTGTCATCCTTTATATCTTCCTTTAAAACAGAATATTCCGTTTTGTCATCAATATTCCTTCCTTTACATTCAGTTTCTCCGCACCCGTCTTCATTTATATCTTCTCCTCTATACCAACTACCAGCGATGGGTCACAAGTGTCAGCGTCTCCTCCCTTACCCTCCCCGGTTCTCTATCTCACCCTCCACTTCCTTCTCTCTCCCTCGTCTTCTCCTCCTCCCCGGCGCCGGCCGCCTCTGCTCCCTCGCCGGCGCGGCGGCGGGCGGAGCACGGGCGCGGCGGCCCTGCAGGCGCCCCTCCTCCCTTCCCCTCTCTCTGTACCGAGTTCCCACTCCGGCCCCTCCTTCCCAACGAGGCCGGATCTGCGCGCCCCACCTCTCCCTCCGCCGTGCGCCCCCCTAATCTCTCCGTCGCGGCCTCCCCTGCTCTCTCCGCCGCGGCCTCTCTGAAAGCTCTTGTTTGGTTTTGGCTAATTGATGACATACCATGTTGCTAATGATTTCACTAAGTGTATGTAGAATATAATTAGCAACACATGATGAGGGAGCTAGGTGGCATGGAGATGACCACATGATCATGGTGATGGACATGTGCACATGGTGACATGATCGAGCTCCGAAGGAATCGAGAAGAGCCCGTGGAGATCAAGGCAAATGTTTGCTTGGTAGGGCTTTTCAGTTTAGTGATCGAGACATTTAGAGAGTGTGATCACATTTAGGATAGATAGCCGTACTATCAAGAGGGAAAGTCATGGTTATCTCGATGTTCAAGTGCCTTCTAGGTTTATTCATTGAGCATATCTATTAGGATCTAGAGCACTAACATAATTGCCTTGAAAATGGTTTGAAAAATGCTAACACACTTTGTGTTTAGCACACAAGGCTACGGACGCTGGCTCAACGATTGAGGTCCGGACGCTGGCTACGGACGCTGCATGGAGGAGCTCCGGACGTTGGACGTGCGTCCGGACAGTTCAACTCGTCGAAGGCCCTAAAGTCCGGAGCACCAGACGCGTCCGGAGAGACGCGTCGGACGCTGGACTGCGCGTCCGGCGCTCCCTGCTGCAAGGTGGCCTGGAGTTTCAACGGTCCGGACGTTGAGGTCTGGACACGTCCGTGGGTGGTCGGACGTGACTCAAAGAAGGTAGGTCTTCGGGCTGAGCTAAGGATGCTGAGCTCCGGACGCTGGCCAGAGACGCCGGACGCGTCCGAAGCCTCCAACGATCGACTTCGCGCTAAGGAATTTTTCCATGCGACGGACGCTGTACAGTGGACGACCAGTGTCCAGCGGTCTTCTACAGACGCGCCCGGAACTTTGTTGTTTGAATCTCCCACGCGTTGGTTGCACGGTGTGGACGTGGGAGCTGGCATCCGGAGGTAGGCCTCGGACGCGTCCGGAGGTGTCGTGCGCGGCTGAATTCAAAAGTAACGGTTGGATTTTGAGGTGGGGGTTATAAATGCCCCTTGGCCGGCCATGGGAGGTCTCTCTTGCCCATTCTAACTTCCTAGAGCACACTTTGAGCTGAAGAGACTCCCTTCACTCCTCTCCTTGCTTGATTGCTTAATTCAAAAGAGAATGAGTGAGATTCAAGTGCATTTGCTTAGTGTTTGCATCTAGAGGACTTGTTCTTCGTGATTGCTGTAGATTTCTTGTTACTCTTGGGTGATTCCCGTCACCCTAGATGGCTTGGAGCAGCGATGGTGGTTGAGCTTGACTCAGTGATTGTTCGAGGCCACACTAGTGATTTGTGAGGGGTTCTTGAGCCTTCCCCGTGGGAGATCGCATATTGGTTACTGTCGATGAAATATCCTCGGCAGTCTACCACAGGATACCCCAAGGTAGTAGATTGCGGTGAGGGCGCGCTAAGATCTACGATCGAGAGGTGAGACGCAAGGCAAACAACCAAGACAACCGGGGTTTATCCAGGTTCGGGCCGCTCGGGAGCGTAATACTCTATGTCCTGCATCTCCGCTGCTGTATTGACGAGTACCGGAGTACAATGATCAGGTGTTAGATAAGATCAGATGCGTTCTAGGGGGTCCTTGTCTGCCTTATATAGTCGGGGGACAAGGTTAAATATCTAGGGTTTTCCTTTGGTCGGTTACATTGTGCCGCATCCTTGGAGGACACGAAGATCTAACCAACTAAGACTCCTTGTACGCCAAGCAGTCTTCAGCTCCCGTGCGGCCCACCGACCTGGGCGGTAGCGGACCACGGGCTCTATCTTGTCGTCCGGTCCACCGATCAGGATGATGATGGATCAGCCTTCGTCTTCTAGTTTGGGCCGCCTTGTACCGAGCAGCCCAAAGTCTAGCTGTAAGGGTATAGGGGCTCTATACCCCCACAGCTAGTCCTCGTGCATCATGTATCTTGAGGGAGTCGCCATCTTAACCTGTACTGAGCAGTGAAGATGCAGACCACATGACGCCGAGCAGTGAAGATGCAGACCACGTGACGCCGAGCAGTGAAGATATTGACCATGTTATCCCGACCAGCCTTGATGCTGACCAGGCAGTACTGTCTAGGCTTCTCCTGAGCAGTTCGTAAGGCTGCTCCTGACCACAGTTCTGTTAAGAAAGGTGGTCTGTCGAAAGATGCATGGTGTTCTTAAGAAAAAGAAAAATTCTTTTTATGTCCTGAGACGTGGGCCCATGTTAATACGTGACACGAAGTATCACTGGAATGCTAACGTGAACCATACGTAGAGGTAGGGGTATCGAACCAAGAACAGAAGATTGGCCCAAGTCACCGAGAGGTGACGTGGGCCCACGTAGTCCCCAAGCTCGATAGAAGATAGTATATGTTGTATTGAGCTTTTTAAGAAAAAAGTCAAATAAAACTCCAGCCATGTGTAATGAACGCTGAATACCCATGTCTAGAACCGAGAACCAAAGATAGGCCCAAAGTCATCGTGAGGTAACATGGGCCCACAAAGTCCCCAAGCTCGATAGAAGATAGGATATGTTGTATTGAGCTTTTTTTTAAAAATTCAAAAAATAGCACTAATCCAGCAAGGCTAGAAGCCAAGGACTAAGACGTGTGCCAACTGCCTAACAGTCCCCAAGTGTGCTCGGAACAGCACATAGGCTCGACCGGGTCAAGGACACCGGGAAACCATTGTTCGCAAGCACTACTGAGTGGGAAACTGTCAAGGAGTCCCCAAGTGTGCTCGGAACAGCACATGGGCTTCGACCGGGCCAAGGACATCGGGAACCCACGGTTCAGAAGCACCACTGGGTGGGAAATTACCAAGCAGTCCCAAGGTGTACTTAGAATAGCACATGAGCTCGACCGGGCCAAGGACACCGGGAACCCACGGTTCACAAGCACCACTGGGTGGGAAATTGCCTAGCAGTCCCTAGGTGTACTTGGAACAGAACATGGGCTCGACCGGGCCAAGGACACCGAGAACCCACGATTCCCAAGCACCACTGGGTGGGAAACTACCAAGCAGTCCCCAGGTGTGGGAAATAAGATATTTGACCCACAACAGCAGTCCCCAGATTTAAGGACAAAATCTGAAACAAAGTTGAAAAGAAGTATGTAATTAAAATAAAATCTAGGATTAAATCCTAAAACTGTCGGACACGTGCGCAACAACTCGGATTAAATACACACTCCAATGCACAGGGGGAATAAAGTATCCCGACCCACAAACCGCGTCCACACGAGTCAAGCGGGTCTAACCCTAGATGTCAAAGGCGCGTCACTCGAACCGTATAAATAGCAGGCGCTGCCGGACGAGAGACAATTGCTAGACTTGCAATCATTTCCACCAACCCACTCACACACTTCTCGAGCGCTCCATGTCTGCACACCTCCTCGCAGCCGTCGCCGCCGCGCAAAACTGCCGTCGCCGGTCCTTCACGCCAAATCCGTCCGCCGCCGTTCCTCAGTCGAGCGGATCCAGCGCATCCGCACTGCCACCACTGTCCACTCACTGCACAACTCGCCATTCATGGAGGAGATCGCGAAGAAGGGGGTGAAGAAGACGGGGAAGACATCCGGATCTGGCGCGCCGGGGCCGCACTGGGTGCAATTGACCTCCACGCGGGAATCACTGCAGGAGCTCGCCAACGAGGGGCTGCTGCCGCTATTCAAGATGGGGGCCTGGCGCGAGCCATGAGGTGAGGATACTCCTCGTCCCCGCAAAGGGGAAATCATGGTTTTTGAGGATATGGTGCGGGGGTTGGGAGTCCTAGTGAACGGATTTCTCTAGGACCTGTGCGTGTACTGGATGATTTCCATCTGTAATCTGGACCCCAATTCCATTTTGTCCATCGCCATTTTTATCGGGTTTTATGAGATGTTCCTGGGGATCGATCCCTACTTAAATTTGTTTCGCCACTTCTTTCTTCTGAGGAAGAAGGGGGCTGAGACCGGGGGGTCTCAGGTCGCTGGAGGGTGCTATGTGTGGTTCCAGGATGACATGATGTCGCACTGGCTAGGGAGCAAGCACCAGTCGGCCACGAAGGGATGGAACACTCGCTGGTTCTACATGAGCCAGGATGTGGAGGGTCGGAGGGTGCCATGCGACGTGATGCAGGTGCCAGGGTTCAACCCCCAGTGGTCGGACCCTCCATCCGTAGATAAAATGCATCAGGTGAACAAGTTGTTGATGCTGATTGACAAGAAGGTTGTCAGGTAGCGGGGAATTGGTTGACTCGTCGGATCCAACCGTGCAAGGAGCAGGTGAATCGACTATATGACTTCGCCGGCCACGAGGACCCTTCACGGGAGACCCGAGAGAGGTCGGTGTTGGGAATATGCCCTAGAGCTAATCATGTAGATGATGATATTCCGATTGTATCCATGATTAATAAAGTGTTCATGGAATATCTATTAAAGACAACTTGTATTGATTAGCAATTATGTGAATTATTTTGTGGAACTCTTTACTTGCATGGTTATTCTAAAGTTGTCCCTGGTCGACGTTCTTGTGAGAACACACTTGAATATTAAACCAGCACATGTATTAGTTGATGGCTATGTTTCACAAGTCATGGACATGGAGATGTCAAACTAATAATGTGGGCACATATGAGACATGTAGGCTGGACTGACCCGACAAGAGAAAGTCTTGATTCATGTCATGTACATTATGTCCTTAGAACTAAGATTGTGGTATGTACTCAAGATGTGAAACGGCCTACTTAGGGACTATCAAATGCTGCTCCGTAACTAGGTAGTTATAAAGGTGGTCTTTGGGTGGGCTATGAGACATAGGCAATCAAGATGGAATTTGCCCCTGTCTACGCAAGAGAGATATCACTGGATCACTCAAGTGATTGGATCAACAAATGCATGGTCATGCTTGGGTTAAGTGTTAACCCACGAGTTGAACCATATATCGAGTGGCAAAAGGAACTTGTATGTGGTCGTAATGGTTCATCTGATATGATCTTTGCGTGCACATAGGAGTTGTCACGCCTTGCTAGAGGCTGCTGCCAACTATTGGGCGAGTAGGAGTACTTGGCCCATATCAATGTGTGCGTGAACCCATAGGGTCGCACGCTTAAGGGGCTGGAAGCCTAATTCGGGTTAGACCCGAATTAGACAAGGCTTAGGGTTACTAATGGGCCTCCAACTCGTGAGCTCATTGGGGACGCCTGTATAAGCAAGGGGTAGAGGCACGGTCAGGGTTACACACGCCTTTGACAGCCGCCGTCGCCCTCCCCACGCTCGCACCTTCTGCTCCTCGTGGACCTAGCAGTCCGAAGGCGCATGGCTTCTTCCCTGCACGTGTGGGATTCCTCAGAGGTGCTGCATCTGGAGCACTAGGACGAACAGCGTGAGGGGATTGAAGTGACGGACGACCATGCAACTGCACTACCTGCTGCGACATGTACGACTACATCGAGTCATCTTCTGCTGTACCTGCGCGTCTAGTGGTAATCCCGTAACCTGTAACTAGCAGTAGATCCTGGTTTACGAGGTCAAAAAGTTTTGTTTTCTGGCTAACGTAGCACCCTCATAACCCTTCAGTGGTATCAGAGCTGTTTCTGCCTTGTTATGGGTTTGGTTTTGTGCATATGGTGATATGCGTGGTTGTAGATGAGTCTCTAACCCTTGGTTCGTCATCTTACCGTGTTGGTTTTGAAACGATCTACTCGTACCGATCAGAATTCCGCCATCTGAGTTAAATGATTTATGTAAATCTAGTCATGGCGAGTTAGAGATCAATCAGATTGATTGAATTGAACCCTAGGTCAAGTGCCAAGCGCATATGATGTGCGGCGGTGGTAGATGGAATTTACTGCCGGACGCCGGTTTGCCGAGAAAAGTGCTTTCGGTAAAACAGCCGTAACTTTTGAACCGTAACTTGGATTGAGACGAACTCTAAATGAAAATCATAGAGAACAAAATTTTACATTCGATTCTCTGCTGCTTTGCCATACTCAGCAAAATTAGAATTGTGAAATAAGGCTTAGAAAATAGAGTTTTCTGCGTTGCAAGATTAGACATCGCATTCGGATAACTCTGTTTTGTAGGTATTGATGGCTGGTATAGCCCTTATGTGTATGTGATGCATGTATGTATTTAATTCATGGCTTGCATGTCATAAGGAAAATATGGGCAGGAGCCACATACATATTGTCAAAATTAATGTAATGGCCTGTGTGCCAATCTGTGATGATCTATCCGCGACTATGTAATTTCATTTTACTTGCGCTAGTAGTAGCTAGTCTTGGCGGAATCATCAGTGAAGGATGGCATACTCAAATCATGGATATGGAGATCACCATGATGCACAGATTCATGGAGATGGAGATCCCCAAAGGAATAATGGCCTATACCAAGTCATGTCTGTGTTATGCCGTTCTTACTATGTTCTACTTTCACATGCTATTATATTTTTGTCTACATTAGTGCGGTAGTGAAGTAGTACGATCCCTTAGTAATGTTTAAGTTGAATGCAACTGCAAGAAGGTTTGGTTACTTAAACACGGTCATCCTAACGGTTAGGGACCTTGGAGCATGGGTAGGTTGAGCGTAGCATAGAGATGCTTCCCAACAACGAGAGTCATATGTGATATGATTAGCAAGGTGTTGCTTACCGATCTTCCATGTCTTCTAGCGGTGATGCTAAAGCTCACTAGTTGACTTGTTAGTTGTGGGTCTTGAATCACTAAGTATCAATTGAGGGATATTGATTTTGGTGGGAGTAGATTTTATTTTGATATAATTTACTCTTTCATGGATACATTGTCTTAGTATTTTGTATTACTTTTGTTGTAGATGGACACTCGCAATCAACCATTTTCTTTGCGCACAATTCTTGAGAAAGATAAGTTGAATGTAACAAATTTACGCGGATTGGATCCGCAACCTGAGAATTGTTCTCAGGGCTGAGAAAAAGGAAGATATTCTAGACACCCCTTTACCAGATGAGCCTGAGGAGAGTGCTCCTGCTACTGAGAAAAATGCTTACAAGAAAGCATGTGATGTAGATCTCAATGTGAGTTACCTCATGCTTGCTTGTATGGAACCTGATCTGCAGATGCAGTTCGACAACAATCATTTAGCGAACGATATGATCACGGTGCTTGAAGATATGTTTCAAACTCAAGCACAGACTAAAAGGTTCAATGTCTCTATGGCGCTTGTAGAAACCAAGCTAGCAGAGGGCGCAACTGTTGGTCCACATGTAATCAAGATGGTTGGTTACACTCAGAGTTTGGAGAAGCTAGGCTTCCCAATTGGCCAAGAGTTGGCAACTAATTTCATTCTTTCATCTCTTTCACCCAGTTATGGAAACTTCATCTCGAACTACCATATGCATGGGGCGGAGAAGGGCTTGAATGAACTATGTGGCATGGTGAAAATAGCAGAGGCTGACATCAAGAAAGCAGGAGGTGGCCAAGTGTTGGCAGTTCAAAATTGGCCTAACTTTAAGAGAAAGAAGGGCAATTGGAAGAAGAAGGGCAAGGCTAAAGATGAGATCTCTAAGCCAAACCAATCGTCTTCCAAGGATGAACCACCTGCAAAGAATGATGAATGCTTTCATTGTAAGGGGAAAGGTCACTAGAAGAGGAACTGCAAGGTGTAGGTGTACTTAGCGTCCTTGAAGAAGGATGGCGGTAGTAAAGGTACTCCCGCTCATACACTTGTTGTATATGTTACAGACATTTTCCTCGCTAACTCTTATATCAATTCTTGGGTATTTGATACCAGATCGGTTGCTCATATTTGCAATACGATGCAGGGAATGATAAGAAGTAGAAGTGTGGAGAAAGGAGAAGTTGATTTCTGCGTGGGCAATAATGCAAGAGTTGCTGCATTGAACGTCGGGACGATGCAACTTCCCTTGCCGTCAGGATTTATTTTGGAATTGAATAATTGTTATTTTGTTCCTAGTTTAAGTTGAAACATTGTGTCACCTTCATGCTTGATGAATGATGGTTATTCATTTGCGAGTAAAGAAATGGTTGTGTGATCTCAAAGAATGATGTGTTTGTGGCTTTTGCATCCATTGTGAATGGGTTATTCATTTTAAATCTTGATGATGCACCTGTTTGTAATGTTAGTGCTAAACGGCCTCGGCTTAATGAGTTAAGTCCTACCTATATGTGGCATTGTCGTTTGGGTCATATAAGTGAGAATCACATGAAGAGGCTCCATGATGATGGTCTTCTAATTTTATTTGATTTTCAATCATATGAGACATGTGAGGCTTGCTTGCTAGGAAAGATGACCAAGGCGCCATTCAAAGGATTTCCTGAGAGGGCATCTGACTTGTTGGAACTAGTACATTCTGATATATGTGGACCAATGAGCACAATACTTCATAACTTTTACTGATGAATTTAGTAGATATGGATATGTCTACCTAATGAAGCAGAAGTCTAAAACATTTGAAAAGTTCAAAGAATTTTAGAATAAAGTAGAGAATCAACGTGGCAAGAAGATCAAGGCCTTGTGATCTGATCATGGAGGCGAATATCTAAGTCATGAGTTTATCAATCATCTTAAGAGTTGTGGAATTGTTCCACAGCTTACGCCACCCGGAACGCCTTAGATAAACGGCGTGTCTGAGCGACGTAATCAGACCTTGTTGGACATGGTTCAGTCTATGATGAGCCAGTTGGATCTACCTTTATCGTTTTGGGGATACGCTCTAGAAACAACCACTTTCACATTGAATAGGGTACCATCTAAGTCCATAGTTAAGACACCATATGAGATGTGGACTGGTAAGAGTCCCAGTTTGTCTTTTCTGAAAATTTAGGGTTGTGAAGTTTATGTCAAACGACTTATATTAGATAAACTAACACCCAAATTAGACCAGTGCTTTTTCATGGGATATCTGAAGGAAACTTTAGGGTATTATGTCTATAACCGGTCATAGGGAAAAGTGTTTGTTATTCGAAATGGTGTTTTCTTAGAGAAAGAGTTTCTCAAAAGAGAAAATAATGGACAAAAGGTGTATCTTGAAGAAGTTCAAGATGAGATAGTAGGGACTGACTCTACAAGTGATGCTAATGTAGCAGAGAAAGTTGAGACACCAGTGGCAGTGGAGACACCACCACAACCACAAAGATTAGAAAGACTTCACACATTGCGTGGGGATTTGTTATTATTAGACGATGACGAACCTGTGGATTATGCGAAAGCTATGATGGATCCAGATTCTGAGAAATGGCAAAGTGCCATGAGATCCGAGATAGATTCCATGGGAGACAATCAAGTTTGGAACTTGGTTGACCTGCCTGATGGGGTTAGACCCATAGAGAGCAAATGGATCTTTAAGAAGAAGAAGGATATGAACGGAAATGTTCACGTCTATAAAGCTCGACTTGTCGCAAAAGGTTTTCGGCAAGTTCAAGGAATTGACTACGACGAGACGTTCTCGCCGGTAGCGATGCTTAAATCTATTCGGATCATTCTAGCAATTGCTGCATATTTTGATTATGAGATATGGCAGATGGATGTTAAAACAGCCTTTCTAAATGGGTATTTAGAAGAGGACGTGTATATGATACAGCCCAAAGGTTTTGTTGATCCTAATAATCCTAGAAAGATATGCAAGCTTAAGAAATCTATTTATAGGTTAAAGCAAGCATCTCGGAGTTGGAATATTTGTTTTGATGAGGTAGTCAAAGGGTTTGGCTTTTGTCAGAATGAAGAAGAACCTTGTGTTTACCAGAAGGTAAGTGGGAGGGCTATTGTGTTTTTGATCTTGTATGTGGATGACATACTATTGATTGGGAATGATATTCCTATGTTATAATCTATAAAGACTTCACTGAATAATAGTTTTTCTATGAAGGATTTAGGTGAAGCAGCATACATATTGGGAATTAAGATCTATAGAGATAGGTCGAGAAGGCTAATAGGATTAAGCCAAGACATGTACATTGACATGGTGTTGAGATGGTACAACATGGAACAGTCCAAGAAAGGGTTCTTGCCTATGTCACATGATATGCGCTTTAGTGATAAGCAGTGTCCTTCATCAGATGAAGAGCGCAACCGCATGAGTAAGGTTCCATATGCTTCGGCCATTGGTTCCATCATGTATGCCATGATATGTACTTGACCAGATGTCTCATATGCTCTAAGTGTTGCAAGCAGGTACCAATCTAATCTGGGTGAACCTCACTGGACGCTTGTTAAGAACATCCTAAAGTACTTACGAAGGACTAAGGATGTGTTCCTAATCTATGGATGTGAGGAGGAGCTCATTGTAAATGGTTACACCGATGCTAGCTTCCAAACCGACGGGGATGACTCACTATGTTAATCAAATTTTGTGTTCACAATAAATGGTGGTGCAGTTAGCTGGAAAAGTTCCAAGCAGGAGACAGTGTCTGATTCTATAGCAGAAGCCGAGTACATTGCAGCTTCTAGCGCTGCAAAGGAAGGTGTTTGGTTGAGGAGGTTCCTCATTGAGCTTGGTGTGTTTCCGAATGCGTCGGACACATTGAATTTACATTGTGATAACAATGGGGCGATTGCATAGGCTAAGCAGCCTAGAGATCACTAGAAGAACAAACATGTACTCCGATAGTTCCATCTAATTTGAGAGTTTGTGAAATGAGAAGAGATCAAATTGTGCAAAATACATACGGATTTAAATGTAGTTGATCCTTTGACAAAGGCTCTTTCACAGCCTAAGCATGAGGCGCACATGAGGTCTATGGGGATTAGACATCTAAGAGATTAACTCTAGTGCAAGTGGGAGACTGTTGGGAATATGCCCTAGAGCTAATCATGTAGATAATGATATTCCAATTGTATCCATGATTAATAAAGTGTTCATGGAATATTCATTAAAGACAACTTGTATTGATTAACAATTATGTGAATTGTTTTATGGAACTCTTTACTTGCATGGTTATTCTAAAGTTGTCCCTGGTCGGCGTTCTTGTGAGAACACACTTGAATATTAAACCAGCACATGTATTAGTTGATGGCTATGTTTCACAAGTCATGGACATGAAGATGTCAAACTAATAATGTGGGCACATGTGAGACATGTAGACTGGACTGACCCGACAAGAGAAAGTCTCCATTCATGTCATGTACGTTATGTCCTTAGACCTAAGATTGTGGTATGTACTCAAGATGTGAAACGACCTACTTAGGGACCATCAAAAGCTGCTCCATAACTGGAAAGTTATAAAGGTGATCTTTGGGTGATCGGGAAGCATGCTATGAGACATAGACAATCAAGATGGAATTTTCCCCTCTCTACGCAAGAGAGATATCACTGGATCACTCAAGTGATTGGATCAACAAATGCATGGCCGTGCTTGGGTTAAGTGTTAACCCACGAGTTGAACCATATATCGAGTGGCAAAGGGAACTTGTATGTGGTCGTAATGGTTCGTCTGATATGATCTTTGTGTGCACATAGGAGTTGTCACACCTTGCTAGAGGCCGCTGCCAACTATTGGGCGAGTAGGAGTACTCGGCCCATATCAATGTGTGCGTGAACCCATAGGGTCGCACGCTTAAGGGGCTGGAAGCCTAATTCGGGTTGGACCCGAATTAGACAAGGCTTAGGGTTACTAATGGGCCTCCAACTTGTGAGCTCATTGGGGACACCTATATAAGCAAGGGGTAGATGTGCGGTCAGGGTTACACACGCCTTTGACAGCTGCCGCATCCTTCCCATGCTCTCACCTTCTGCTCCTCACGGACCTAGCAGTCCGAAGGCGCACCGCTTCTTCCCTGCACGTGTGGGATTCCGTGGAGGTGCTGCATCTGGAGCACTGGGATGAACCGCGTGAGGGGATTGAGGTGACAGATGACCATGCAACTGCACTGCCTGCTGCGATGCATACGACTACATCGAGTCATCTTTCGCTGCACCTGCGCGTCTAGTGGTAATCCCATAACCTGTAACTAGTAGTAGATCCTGGTTTATGAGGTCAACAAGTTTTATTTTCTTGCTAGTGTAGCACCCTTATAACCCTTCAGTCGAACCCCGACACAGTGAACCGGCGGATGTCATCCATGTTTGAGAAGTTCGACCCGACCACCAGCTACCCAGAAATGCATGCGCGTCCTTACAACCTTACTCGACCACCACCAGTGGTAATCTGACTAGCTCCATACTTCAATTTGAAACACTTATGCCATGATATGTGAATGATAATGATTTTGGTGGTCTGACTATCAGACATTGCTTAGGACAGGATTGGAAGGCTTTCTTCTTCGCAGTGCCGGTGGAGCCGTGGCCTCAGGGTGAGGCGCAGGCCAACCAGCGAAGAACTACGGAGGCCCACTACCAAAGCCGGGCCAGAGCAGGGCAGGAGACACTTGTCATCTCTGACTCTGATGATGGAGAAGTCCCTGCTACCCAAGGAAGTCGCCAGGCTACGGGCAAACGACCCATGTCAGCCGCAACCAAGAAGAAGAAGCCCTCCTCTTTGTGAATCGGGGGAAAGCTAAACCTGGACGACGGAGAGGGGGGAGCAGGAAAAGGGGTGCCCTGAGCACCCCGGAGTCGTCGTACTCTGATGATACTGTGACACTAAGAGAACACGCATAGAAACATCAGGCCCAAGCAGCTCCTTTGGGAGGAGCACCGAGGCCCCAACCGACTATAACACCCAGAAGGTCTGCTCAGCACACGCCAGCAACACCTCCGTCCCCTCTACGAGGGGACACTGCATCAACCACTCGGCCTGAGCAAGCCAAGGCGTCAACACCACCACAGCCATCACCGCCACCCACATCGCATAGGGAGGCCATGCCTCTAGCTGGTGCGACTGCGTCGTCGGCGCCTCAGGAGAAGGGCAAAGGGCCAATTGCTCCGATGCGCCCGATCGGGGCAAGCAGGACGGGCGAGGTGGCGGACCGAGTCCCTGAGCATGGCAGCGGGGCTACAGGCGGGGCCCCAGGCACTCCAAGTGGGAGAGTAGGCTAGTCCTTCAAGGGAGGGTTCCGGCAGCCAGTCAGGTAAGTGTTGTTTGATTCGTGTATCTTGCATCTCTTTGATTATTGTGGTTTCTTGTAGACATGTTGCCTTTTTGGTATGTTTTGCAGCCGTGCTCCTCCAACACCGACACCAACCCCATCTCCCAGCCAAACCACCTCACGGTCGGCCATCGAGCAGGCGACAACCTGCACCGCGGCACAGTCTGCGAGCAAGGGGAGGCAACTGGTAGTACCGCAACCCCCACCCGACTAGCTCCGACATCGACCCATCAGCCGGAAAGGCAGGTGGTTCCCTTTAGAGCCAACAGGGCTAGATCAGGCCGGGTGCCGCAACGTGCATCGGACCAGGCAGGCCCGAGCAGGCCATCACCACCAGAGGTGGAGGAGGTGTTGCGGGTGTCAAAAATGCCATGGACAGACATCCCTCCGCAACGAGTGCACACCACGCGCAAGCTTGGGAAAGATGACCTCGTGACATATGAAGAGATTTTGAACGACATCATCAATGTGGGCATCGCAGACATGGTGGAGGTGCTGCTGGACATGATCAAGGTAACGCTGATCACCATTCTTGGTTTGCTATGTATGTCGTGTTTGTGAAGCTAATCATGTTTGTGAACATGTGTCGTGCACAGTCTCTACAGGAGTCCAACTCTCAGCGGGGCAAAACCATTGACCTCTTCGCCGCTACCTCGAAGGAGTGCAAGACCCTCAGGTTAGCCAAGGCCGAGCTGGAGGCGCAAGCCAAAATTTACCAGGAGCAGGAGCTAGAGCGAGAAGAAGAGGTTGCTGCCCTACACCGAGAGGTGGATGCCCTTAAGGAGAAGAATGAGGGTAAGTTCTATCTCCTTCATGATGTATGTTGTGTTTTACTGCATATTTAGCACAATCTTTGCAGAACTGAGCAGCCAGAAAGAGGCCATGGCCGAGGAGATCACCAACCTTCTAGGCCAGAAGGAGGCCACTAAGGAACAGGCAGTGGAGCATCAGAAGCAGATTGCTGAACTCACTGGTATGGAAGACAACGTAAAGTTGTTATGTGTAGTCTGCTGCATAGTGGGTAGACCAGGGTATGCTAACCATCATGTATTGCTATTGCATATGTGAGGGAGCGCCACATGGCCTAGTTCCAGGTGCTGGAGGATACCATCTCCACCCTCCAAGAGAAGATAAGAGCTATGCACAAACACATCAAGCCAGCCTTGAGGGCTATCTTCCAAGGAGAGGAGCACCCTGCCGACCCCGTGGGTGAGGCAATGGTTGTCCAGGACCAATGCCGGTGGCTGTGGCCAGCGCTTCAGGGGTTCGTCGCGAACACCGAGCGCTACGTGGTTACTACTGCGCTAGCTGTGGTCTACTCCAGGTACCCAGTGGTACAGCCGAGCAAGTTGCGCAAGGCATTGCGCCTGAGCTGAATGAGCAGGAAGCTAAAGATCTCTGGACCACCTCCGCGCCAGCTGCCGCCGCCCTCGTTGCTGATATGACGCTCGTTAAGGATCCTGTAGAAGATGATGGTGATTAATAGGCCTCAAACAATGTATATGTGATAGAGAAACACTGTTTGTAAGTTGTGCCGAGCACTGGGTGCTCGTAAACTTTTTAGACATGGTAGGCATGTTTAAGCGGGTGATAAATATGTTGCCATTTTTTAGATGCACTATAATGCGTAGTTTGTTTTTCAAAAATATGTCAACAATTAAGTTTTACCCCCACCCTCGAAGTGAGCTAACCCTGTCGGGCAACTAGGGATGCACTAGTGAACAACATAGGACCGCCAGGATCACTAGGTACCTAGCACCTTTAGGGAGAGACTGCTAAAATCTCCTAGTACCATTGAGCATGGAGCTGTAGCACATCGTAAGAGTTTTTTGGTCAGTGCCTTGTCAAGCCGTTCTCGTCGGGTAGGAAGCAAAGTTTAATTGTGACTTATGAAGGGCGCACGTATGGGATGTATATGCACAAGAGCAAATTTGAGACAGGAAAAGAGACAAAAGAAAAATTTGATCAGATAAAAACTGGGTACATATCTTATTCTATGGATAGAAGCGTATGAGGTGATCAATGTGCCAGGACTTTCTCTCCTCGACACCCTTCATTGTCTCCAACTAGTAGGATGTAGAGCGTGTGACAGCCTTAATCCTAAACGGCCCTTCAAATCTTGATGACAGTTTGTGCAGACCATCTTCTTTCTGGATTCGTCATAACACTTGGTCGCTGTAACAACCCTAAAAACTACAAACACCGAAAAATGCAACCAACAAAATTTTTTTTGAAACCTGCCCATGATTGTTGCTTGTTATGTAGGAAACCCTACCCTTTTTGCACCCAACACATATTTTAGTGCTACCCTAAGGAACATCGCCATCACATGTGACTTAATATAATCTTAAGCCATATGTGATAGCACCCTTGTCTAGCACCTTGGTGTCATGAGTTAAGCCTCAATGCAGCACTCTTGTACCCATGTTGTGCAAGGTTAGACTCTAGAGCTCTTTTTATCTAATTACCTCACCTTGCTTGGAGCCTTTATATTTGAATCATGTATCCAATGTACCACTTGTTTACCTCTTTGTTTCATGAGTCAAGTACCATGTTGTACTCTTATACGTATGCCACATGAGACTAGACTCTAAAACTTCCCTCTTATTCAATTTCTCATCATGCTCCTCTAAAACCTTTCATCTTGTTACATTGGAATCACATTCCCAATGCACCTCTTGATTTCCTATCTATGTCTCATATCTATGTTTCACTAGGTGATTCTATTTGCTACTTTAGACAATCACCCATGTGTTTCCTTGTACATATAATTCATGGGACTACCCCTAGAGCTTCTCCATTCTCTAATTTACCCATCATATTTCTCTA
>CM041643.1:28772559-28848726 GCA_023333625.1 Bothriochloa decipiens | reverse complement strand
ACCCCTAGAGCTTCTCCATTCTCTAATTTACCCATCATATTTCTCTAACTCTCCACATCCTGCTCTAGTTCCCTCAGTGGAACCTTGTATCCAATGCATCTTATAGCTCAATATCTCTCTACTTGAGTCTTCATGTTGCAATAGACAAGAATAATTCCAAATGTGATTTGGATTTTATATGAGGTTATTATGTGATGCTAATTAAAAAGGAACAACAATATCTATTTACTTCATAAATAAATATTAGGGGAATAATACCCCAACAATACAAGGGCCTTGTATGCCCACTACTTGATTATTTACAAATGTCATATCACATACATGTATATATATGTTTGTATATATAAGTTATTTTGAAAAACAGAAATAAGAAAAGAAAAAGAAATAAAAAGGGAAAAGCAGAAAGCCTATCCGGCCCGTCAACCAAACCGGCCCAGCTTGCCCTCCCTTCTCCCTCCCTTCCGCGCAGGCCGGCCCACCGGCAGGCCCAGCAAGCCGCCTGGCGCTAGTACCACGCCAGTCTCCCAGTCGCAGCCACTGACGAGTGGGTCCCGCCATAGGACCCACCTGTCATCCTTTCCAGGCGGAGGTCACCCGACCTCCCCTGCTTTTCCCATGTCGCGCCAATCACGTGAAGGCAACGCGAGAGCACCAGCCGCCCGATCCGCTCAGCCCGCATCCACAGCACATGAGCCTGCCACCTGGCCGACAAGGAGCCGACAGGCTCTAGCAAGTGATGCCCATGGCCGCGGGGATATTTCCCTCATGCGCCCAAGCACCCAGGCGCACATGCCAAGGATCCCCACCACGCCAGCATCCTTAGCCGCGAAGCTATCGCAATGACCTGCTGACGACCCAGCCCCGTCAAACAGGAGCGATGTGGAGCACTCCCAGCCGTGCAAGCGCCCACGCCTGGCCGCTGAGCCGTCTACCACCGCCGCTTCCTCTATAAAAGCAAGCATTCAAGCGCCTAGGGTTCCAAGGAACCTATCGCCGCCTGCGGCACCCAATTCACCACACCACTGCCTCAATTTCAGAGAAGAAAGAGGGAGAATTGGAGGAGAAGGAGGCGGGGAAGGAGTCACCACCGCCGGAGAAGGAGCCATCGCGTTGAAGAAGGAGAAGCTGCCACACCGTGGAAGAAGGGAAGGACCGCTGTGCTGGAGCTGCTGCGGTGCTGCTGGAGCAAGGATCAAGAGCAGAACCATGAGCTGACCCATTGGACTTCGTATTGCAACTCCTCTTCCCGTTGAACGCCAGTGAGGACCACCACCGCCATCTCTTCCCACCTCCGATAACCTAGCCTGCTTCTCTCTCGGCCATGGCTTCTCACACCAAGACGCGGAGGCTGAGCCTTGCTCGTTTTGCACGCACACATGCCTGCTTGTTTCGCTAAGTCGCTCGGCCTCGAGCCGTGCCGGCATGGCCGCGCGCCGCCGCGGCGAGGCCGTCTTGCCGCTGCACCACCATGCCTCATGCTACTTCGTCTTTAGATCCATTGCCACCTTGACCCGCTGATCACCGTGTGCACTGAAGCTCCGTGCTTGCATCACCAGAGCACCGTCTACGTGCCACCTTGTCTTTGTCGTGCCTCCACCGTGCCGCTCCAGAGCGTCGCCTTGCACCGCTGTACTCCGTCAACACCGGCCACCTTGGAGGACAAGAAGCCGACGCTGAAGACCGCCGTGACATGTTGCATCAGCTCGACAAGAAGATGGAGGCTGGGACGCTCTCTAGGGCACCATGCCGCGCACCACAGCCATGCCAGAGCTCCGCCATGGGCGTAGCCGCCCGCGCAGGCTCCGCCATGGGCTAAGGTCACCGTCGGTGCTTTGGAAAGGCGATGGGTGACCCCGATCGCGTTCCCATGCACAACATGGACTTGGATTTGGCCCTGTGAAGCCACAGCCGAGCGACGCCGCCGATGAGCCGTCGATCGTCCGGTGCAGCCCCGCTTGGAGTCAAGCCGCCACCTTGAAAGACTCCATCGTGCTCGCCACATCGCCCTAAAGCCGTGGAACTAGAAGATGAGGCCGGAGGATAGCTGTGACGCCGGATTGAAGAGCGCCACCGCCACTGGCGAGCAGCGCCGCCGCAGGGCTGTAACAGAGGGGGATCAGTTGGACGTGAAGACCATGGACGTGGTCCATGTGAGTCGGTGCACCGTGGACCGCAACGATGGACAGAGCCCGTTTAGGATCAGGATGGGTGACGTGGAAGAATCAGAACATGACACATGGCGGGCTCGGCCCGGCCCAGATCCAGCCCACTCGGCCCATTAACGGCCCACTAAAGGCCTAGTTTGACCGTTGACTTGGTAAACGCTGACGTTAGTAGTGACATCAGCCTGGCCCCACCATTCAGTGATGACGTCAGCAGTGACGTCATGTGGGCCCCACCTGTCTACTGACCGTTGACCATGGACCCACCTGTCATTGATGACGTCAGCATGATGTCATCACCTGCGTCAGCATTCACGTCATCTGCTGCTGGACCGCCAGTGCCACGTGGCCCATTCTCAGGCTGACACATGTCAGCACAGATAAATCCAACCCTTTTTCTTTCTCAGAATATGGTTAAATCTTTAGAAATTCATAACTAATTCATACGAACTCAGAAAAATATGAAACCAATGCTCAAATTTTCTATAAATCAAGCTCTACGTCATGAGCTTATGTTTGAGTGTATTTGGATCTTTTGAATTTCATTTGGTTCTTTGTGCTATTCTATAGGAGTCTCTTACGCGACTATTACATTTCATTTTTAGAGTCGAACGAGAAACAATCCAAGGGAGGAGGCTACGAGCACCAAGGAGGAGGTTCTGCTGAATGACTACATTGATAGATGATGACTCGTACCACTAATATCTCGACAGTGCAGGTGTCATGGCAGCACCTTCTCCTAGAAATCCTATTAGACATGGCTAATAACTAGAATTGCTAGTGCTTTACTTTTATGCAATGCTTACACCTAAGATAGGTTTGCATGATAGAATTTACTTGATAGCCCTACCTTGTCATAACCTTTCACCTGCTTACCCGCTGTTATGTTAGCCACATGCTTGTCTATTTTTTATATATACTTCACTCGCTTACATTTTCATGCGATGTGATGAACCCTGAGAGGGCCTGGTAGGGATGCCAGGTTTAGGGTGTGTGTTGATGGATCAGATGGGTATGTGAGCTGATGGTGTTGTATCTGAGTTTGGGGTGGAACTTATGGCAAGGTGTAGGGTGAGGGTTCAGTCGATCGAGCTAGGAGCTATGACGAGCTTTTGGAGCGAGTCTTGCCGGGGAATGTATCTGGACATTCCCAAGAAGAACAGTCTGTGGCAGACTAACTTGGATGCGATGGTGGTCTTTGGGTGTGAGCCTCTGAGGGGTGGAGCCCGGGACAAAGGTGCCATGGTAGCACATTAAAGATCAACCCTGGAGAAGACATCTTGGCTTGGTCACACTTAGGAACTATTGCGTTGGTAACCAGATCATAGGAATCTCTTGCTTTCCACTTGCTTTCCATTGGGAGAAGACAGCCGAACCACTGGATAGATCGATGCCATTACTATCAGGCGAGCGTGTGTCAGGGAGGTAGGAGCATGATGATGTCTCACCCCTTTCAAGATGATCATGATGCTTTGCGGGAATGGGATCATGAGATACACTCTTCACAGTATCAGCCACTCTAAGGGTGTTCCAGGGCTGAGAGGTAGGATGGCATCGTTCTATGGCAGTAGGTGCCCAGAATCTGCCTAGGTGGGTACCACACATATGATGGCTATCTGGTGGATTAGTGAAACCTTTGCAGAGTGTTATGGTTGATTGATCAATACATATGCCGAGTCATTGGCTATGGACCTTTCCTATGTTCCACTTGCACCAGACTAGTGAGTGGAATGTTCTACCGTCCCCTGAGAGTTATTTTCGGCGGTGAGCCAGGTTGAGGGCTGCGGGCCGCTGAGACCGGCCGAGAGGGAGTTGGCCTGGTCGACCTAAGAGTGAGTCTTGATGGTGATGGTGGTGGTGATGGATCTGGGATGGATAGGATGGCGATTGAAGGTGTATGTGTGGGATGGGCATGTGTTAAAACCTGACTTATTGTTATAAACTTGATTACTGGTTGCATGCATAGGAAAACCACAGCCAAAACTATAGGATCGCTAGATCCCTTGTTTCTTTTCCACTAAAGCTCATCGGTGCTGACCATGGCCTGCACACATCTGGCGGTGTGTAGATTTACTTGCTTCACAGTGATAAATGGAAATGTAAGGAATAGATGGTCTCGTGCCTGCGCTCAAGATGGTTGTTGAACATCCTTCTGCAAATGCTCTTCTACTTTTGCAGCTGTTCTAGAAGTTTGTACTCTGATGATTCGCCATGTGGTGATGTAATGAATGATGTAAGCCCTTTTATGTTACTCCTTTATCTAGTTTCGATGTATGGATTTGTTTATCAACTGTTGTATAATAATGTGATAGCTTATAATTTCACATTATTATCCGTTCTGTGAATTTTCCCTTCGTGGAAAATTTGAGGATGTTTCAGTCGCCGATCATGAACAACCTGCCTTTGACATTCTGGTTATAGTATCGGCGCACTGAGGGCAAGTACTTAGCCGTTCGAGCACAGGATTCGAGTGCCATCTCCTCCACGGTGATGACTTCTACTTCTCGGGCGTCATTTGAGGCTTCCTCGTCGTAGTGGAGAACCCGTGGTGAGAGGTGAGCAACCTCAGCTGGTAGGATAGCTTTGGAACCAAACACCATAAAGTATGGGAAAACTCCAGTGTTACAGCTACGCTGGGTGCGAAGTCCCCAGACCACTGCAGGCAGTTCTTTGAGCCATCGATCAGGTTTGAGGTCTTCATCATCCCGGTACACGCTCTTGCTTAAAGCATCGATGATCATGCCGTTGGCTCGCTCCACCTGTCCGTTGGCTTGAGGATGAGCGATGGACACGTACTTGACCTTGATGCTATTATCATCACAAAAGTCAAAGAACTCATCGCTGGTGAAATTGGAGCCTAAATTGGTGATGATGGTGTTGGGTATGCCAAACTAGTGGATGACATCATCGACAAACTGCACTACTTTCTCTGATGAGGCTGTTTTGAATGCTTTGTACTCGATCCACTTGGTGAATTTATCAATGAGCACAAAAACAAATCTGTGACCGCTAGGAGCTTTCTTGAAGGGCCTGATCATATCAAGTCCCCAGCATGAGAACGGCCAAGCGACCAGGATGGTCTGAAGTTCTTGTGTGGGGACATGAATCTGCTTGGCAAACATATGGCGGTTCTTGCACTGTCGCACGTAGTCTTCTGCGTCAGAGACGACTGTAGGCCAGTAGAACCCTACTCGGTAGGCTTTGCCGACCAGCGTCCGGGATGCAGCATGGTTGCCAAAGTGCCTGCGTGAATATTCTTCAGAAGTTCTTTGCCCTCCTCGGGAGTAATGTACCTCTGGTATATCATAGACCTTGGACCTTTGCGCATTAGCTCGCCGTTGACCATAAGGTAGGCATGGGCTCTGCAGACCAGCTATTGGCATTCGATTTCATCTTCCGAAACAAGATGGTCATTCAGGTATTTGACAAAGGGCTCTCTCCAGTCTGGCTGGGAAGGCGCCTCTAACCTGCCTGGCTCCTCAGCCGATGGTGGCTCACTACCTTCATCAGATCCCTGCTAGCCAACGTGATCATCTTTTATCACTTGGTATGTGCTGCTGAGCGCTGCTATGAGCTGGTCATTATCAGGACTAGGCGCAGGTGCTTCGTAAGCCTGATCGGGGATCGAAGGCTTAATTAGATATTCAATGAAGATACTAGGTGGTACCTCAGCTCGGGATGATCCAAGCTTAGATAACTCGTCAGCACCAGTGTTCTCAGAACGAGGCACGTGATGGAACTCCAACCCAGAGAACTTGTTCTCTAGTTTGCGGATTTCGGCATCCATCTTTTCATTGACAACATCCCAGTCTTTGCTGACTTGTCGGATTACCAGAGTAGAATCCCCATACACCAGGAGCCGTTTTATGCTGAACTCGACTGCTATGCGGAGGCCATGAAGGGCAGCTTCGTACTTGACCACGTTGTTGGACTCCTTGAAGTGGATACGCAAAACATAGCGGAGCGTGTCCTTGGATGGAGATATGAAATAGACCCTTGCTCCGCGCCCTCGATGTTCAAAGAGCCATCAAAGTACATTCACCAGTGGACAGCGGAAGTATCTGTAACACCCCTGCCCAGATCTTAATAGGATTAATAGGATACTCATAAAAACAAGTTGCAACTTCTTTTCTGGAAGCTCATCACTAAAGAACTCTGAGGTTAAGCATGCTTGGCCTGGAGCAATTTAGGGATGGGTGATCGACAGGGAAGTCTTCCCGGGTGCGCACGAGTGAGGACAAAGTACACAGAAAAGACTAGTGTTGGTCTATGAGGGTAGTCTATGTCCTAGATAAACGGCTGGATGTAAGTGGGCCTAGCCTCGAGGAGGCAGGATGTTACAAATGGTATCGGAGCCGAGCCTTGCGGATTCACGGGTGTGTGTGTCAGTGCGCAGGCATGGTGTGCATGGCTAGTGTGGACCCGGAGTGGTCACATAGCATGGCACATGTGCTGGCACTAGACACATGAACGTGGCCAAGAGGAGATGTTTTTGGCCTGGGGTCGACCGACGAGGACATCGGTCTCCTAAGGAGGAGAGTATGTGACACCCTGACCCAGGGCTTAATAGAATTAATAGGATACTCATAAAAAAAGTTGCAACTTTTTACCGGAAGTTCATCACTAAAGAACTCTGAGGATAAGCATGCTTGGCCTGGAGCAATTTAGGGATGGGTTACTATTGACACCGTTTTTCGGCACGTGTCAATAAGGATCGGGAGACTAAACTAAATCAGCAAGAGGATGGTTTTTCTTCAGCATTGCTTCTGAGTTGCCGATGGGTGGTTGCCGATGAGGGGCATGATGATCTCGTACATTGCCAATGAAGCTGAAGAGCTATTTTAGATAAGGTTGGCAGAGGACGAGAGGATTGTTACCGATGAGGCGGAAAGAGCTGTTGCCGATAAAAATGGCAGGAAGACTGGGAGGTTGTTGCCGATGCCAAGAATATACCGATGAGGAGATAACTTCATCACGGTGGAAGCGGACAGAGGATCTGCATCATAGAGCTTATGATTTTCGTAGTATAGTTTGAGTCCAACTCCTATACGAGTTTTATTTCTTTCCTTAGGAGGTAGAGTTCGTATAAGAAATTAGTTTATTTCTTCTATATTGGAGCCTTGCGTGTTAAATTAGGACTCTTTGATTAGCAGAGTATAAATATGTGCCGGGGGGCATTGTAATAGACATCCAAGCATCAATAAACAAATCTACTTTTTATCGCAATTTACTTCTACCAGTACTTTACTTTTCAACGACTTCGTCAAGTATTTTCTTTTTCAACGAGTTCTTTCAAGAATCGACGGGCTGCATCAACTTGATCTCCGGCGACCTTGCAGGTTTCGCGTCTATCGAGCACGATTTAGGCTTTGACTTTCGGGCGTATCGCTTCATCTTGTCTGATCTGTTTAACAGTTATCGAATACATTCTGAGCCTTGACGTCCAGGCTTATCGCTGTCGTCTTGTTCGGTTTTTATTCAAATTATCATCCTTGTCGATTAACAGGTCAAATCGACTGGCACGCTTCGGATATCGAATTTGGGTATTAGCCCGGTGTGTTTGCAGATAAAAATTTTGCATCAACACATCTTTTGGCACGCCTGGTGGGACTGAGTCAACAGATTTATTATGAAGAGTCTTGCTGATATCAATCCAGAGAACATCATTGAGATATCAGAGTCAGATCTCAAGGAGGATCAGAAGCTTGCCATGGAAAAAGCCATGGAGGACTACAGGAAGCTTTTCTTGAAGTCTTTCAGCATGAATAGGGGCAGAGAAGTCATCCAAAAGCAAGATCTGCTGTTGCCTCGGCAGGTAACCTTTGATTCCAACCCTAGTAAATTACAAGAGATGGTTAATTCTGCATTGAATCAGGCTTTGATCAACCACTCCACTATGCTATCCAATACTGTTTACAATGCTGTTTTGCAAATGTTAAGAGACAGACAAGCACCAGGTTATGTCGAGCCGGCATATCATCAGCCGGGATCGGCATCTGTCAGTACTCCATCAGCAACTCTAGCCGTTGAGAGTATGGAAGCGCCTACTCCTCCAGTTATATCAGGACCATCTATCATTGAAGCCACACCGATAGGATCAGATCTAAAGTCTCAGGAGAGGCCTAGTACTCAGTTGAGCACAGATCTAGCAGCATCAGCAATGTCAAGCTCTTCAGTCCAACATAATCAGATTGCTGCTAATTGGTGGGGATACGGGATGCCTCCAGGTCCATCTACTGCCAATTCTAGACTACCTCAAGTGCATGATGTAGTAGGGAAGGGTCCAATGACATTGGCTACTCCAATTTGGCTGATGACTCAAGTGTCACATTACTCTACTACACCTCCTACTATACAGCCATTGTCAATGGGATTCCTCGTGCCTCCACAACAGATATCTTATGCGAATCCATTGACTAGTCCTCCACCAGTTCAACAGAGAGTTTCCATTATAGGACAGCCCATAGTGCCATTTGTATCTCAATCTGGGTTATCTGCAATTCAGGGCAATTATGCTGGCTATCATCCACCCATACAAGAGCATCAATTGTCCGCAAGCTATCAACCATCGGTAAGCCAGGTGCCGATGAGTTATAATCTCAATTGGTCAGGGCAAGCGCTAGTTTAGCAATCTACTATTTAGCCAGGTTACCAGGCGATGGGGACTCAGCAGTATAATCCACAGGCAGCTTTCCAGGATCAAACATCGGCAAAACAGCCGATGAGCTTTGCCCCACAGAATGGTGCTGTGAATATGCCGATTCTTCCAAGTCAAGTACCACAAGGATATGTAAGCATATCAGCCAGTGCCTCCAGTGGAGATTCAGCCACTGCATCGGCAAGATCAAGATGCACATTTAACTGATAAGATCGTAGAAGTAATGAAAGAGCAATTTGGGATTCAGCCCAAGATTAATACTTACTCTTATCGGACTCCATACCCTCCAGCTTATGACTCAATTCCTTTCTCGAATCGGTACAAGGTGCCAGATTTCACTAAGTTTTCTGGGCAGGATGATACATCGACGATGGAGCACATCAACCGATTCATCATCCAGTGTGGAGAAGCTGCTAACAGGGATGAGCGGAGGGTCCATTTATTCTCATCTTCTTTGTCTGGATCAACATTCACGTGGTTTATCTCATTGCCACCGAACTCTATTCTTACTTGGGCCAATCTAGAAAGACAATTCCATAAGTACTTCTTTGCTGGTGTCCATGAAAAGAAGCTTACCGATTTGATGAAATTGAGACAGCGAAGCGACGAATCAGTGGAGAGTTTTGTGCAAAGGGTACGAGACATGAAGAACAGGTGCTATAGCCTAGTGCTTGATGATCGCCAGTTAGCTAGTTTGGCTTTCTAGGGTCTGTTGCCGCATCTTAGGGACAAGTACGATTCTCAGGAGTTTGAAAGTCTTAGCCATATTATGCAGAGGATCTTTGATCAAAGTGCTCGAGCTCCAGAACCTAGGAAGAGTTGGAACAAGAAAGTGTCCTTTGTAGAAGAGGCAGAGGAGTCAGATTCAGATGAAGAACCAACTATTGGCCTGGCTGAGTGGGTAAAGGGAAAGAAGCCAATTTCTTGTCCTTTCAGTCAAAAGGAGCCAAAGAAGTTCAAATTTGATATCACGAAGGCCGATAAAATATTTGATCTGCTACTTCAAGAGGGCCAAATCAAGCTGTCACCCAATCATGTAATTCCTTCGGCAGATGAGCTAAAGAAGATGAGGTACTGCAAGTTTCATAATGCAACTTCGCACAGTACCAATGACTGTAAAGTTTTCAGGCAGCAGTTGCAATCGGTAATTGAATTTGGGAGAATCAAATTCAATAACTCTAAAGCTCAGAGGCCGATGAAGATTGATCAACATCCTTTTCCTGCAAACATAGTGGATGCCGTAAGCAAGACCAAAGTGTTGACAGCGGCAAGCGCTAAGAGGAGAGCATCGGTAGATCCTAGATATCAAGTAACTACCGATGACTTGAAGGGGAAGAAAATAGTTGAAGAAAGCAGCAATTCTAGAAAACCTCCTAGACTCGCTCCATACAGAGTGTCAGGTGATCGATATCGGTATCGGCAAGAGGAGTTGCATTGGGAAGAATGGCATCGGCATGAAGATCATTGGAGATGCCCCTTCTTTATCTACTGCTGGGAAGAAGGCATTAAATTGCCTACTGTTGATAACTGCCCCGAGTGCAATGGTTATGATCGAACCGATCGGACAAAAAGAAGACCGTATTATCATGATCATGGCAAATACATCAATGAGCCGATCAGGGGAAGAGCATCGGTACATGATCGGCTGGGGGGTAGAACCAGTGTACATGAAAGGTTGGGCAGGCATGATGACTGCTTGCCGATGAACCGAGAGGAGCTCGAGGAGATGGCCAATGCGAGAGTTCCTGATGAGGCGATTCTTTGCAGAGACTAATATAAACTGCCCAGGTTCAGGTATGAAACTGTATCAGCCTGTTTGGAAAATGAAGCTTCCTCAATAGTGCCCTGAAGGTCTGACAAAAACTTAGAAGAGGAAGATGCAACGGAAGCGCAAAGAAGAAAACCCCCATGGGGCAAAGTCACAAGTGTGGCAGCCAAAGCGTAAAGATGAAAGTCTATCGGCAGATATCAACATGGTTTTCATGTTGCCGATGGAATTTCGGGCACTTGCCGATGAGGAGGAAGAGAGAGTTCTTTTAGAACAAGTGGCTCAGCTGATCTTGGATCCGATGATGGCCGTCTTTGAGAAGCCTACCGATGATGAGAGATAGCATCTCAAAGCTTTATTCATCAAGGGCAGAGTTGATGGGCAGCCAGTGTCAAAAATACTCATAGATGGAGGAGCTACGATTAACATCATGCCATATGCCGTGTTTCGGAGGCTCAGAAAAGGAGATCAATATCTAGCCAAGACGGACATGAAGCTCAAGGGCTTTGAAGGGAACATATCACCGGTCAAGGGAGCGCTATGCACCGAGTTGACCATCGGCAGCAAAACATTGCCGACCATGTTCTTTGTCATCGGTTGTAAAGGTGCTTATAATTTACTATTAGGAAGGGATTGGATTCATGCCAATTGCTGCATTCCTTCTACAATGCACCAATGTCTCGTGCAGTAGGTTGAAGATAAAGTTGAGGTGGTTCCTGGTGATTCATCTTATATAATTGCATCCGCAGAATCAGAAACTTACGAGCGGTCCAAGTGCATATCGGGAGAAGCATGGGATTCGGAGTTCCTCAGGATTGCCGATTATGAGCTGCCACCGATCCAAGCAGTCAGTTCTAAAGATGAGTTGTAAATGGATAGGTTTGCCGATGATGGAAAACTAGGCCATGGGTTTACATCGGCAGATGATTTAGTTGAAGTAGATATCAGTAATGGTGATAGACCAAGGCCAACTTTTGTTAGTGCTAAGTTAGATCTCTAAAGCAGAGAACAATTGATTGCTTTATTAAAAGAATATAAGGATTGTTTTGCTTGGGATTATACAGAGATGCCTGGGTTAGATCGATCTATCGTTGAACATCGGCTACCTATCAAGTAAGGATATCGACCGCATCAGCAGCCCGCACGCCGATGCAATCCTAAAGTGCTGCCTGATATTAAGGCCGAGATAACGAGGTTAATTGAAGCAAAGTTCATTCGACAATGCCGATATGCTGAATGGATTTCTAACGTGGTTCCTGTCTACAAGAAGAATAGGAAACTTCGTGTTTGTATTGATTTCAGGAATCTTAACAAAGCTACACCGATGGATGGCTACCCGATGCCTGTTGCCAATTTATTAATTGATGCTGCTGCTGGACATCGGATTATTAGCTTCATGGATGGGAACGCCGAATATAATCAAATATTTAGGGTCGAAGAAGATATCTCCAAGACTGTCTTCAGATGTCCAGGTCATGTGGGGTTATTTGAATGGGTAGTCATGACTTTTGGTTTAAAGAATGTCGGTGCTACCTATCAGAGAGCAATGAATTACATTTTTCATAAGTACATCGGCACATTGGTTGAAATTTATATAGATGATGTGGTGGTTAAATCTGGAGACTTCAAAAATCATCTAGTTGACTTGCAGAAGATATTGGAGTGCACAAGGAAACATGGGTTGAAAATGAATCCCAACAAGTGTGCATTTGGTGTATCGGCAGGACAATTCTTAGGCTTTATGGTGCATTAGAGGGGTATTGAAATTAGTAGGAAATCCATTGATGCCATCAATAAAGTGATTGCTCCTATCGATAAGACTGAACTACAGTCTCTGATCGGCAAGATTAATTTTATTCGAAGATTCATATCTAATTTATCAGGAAGAATCAAAGCTTTCAGTCCATTATTGATGCTGAAGGCCGATCAGGAATTTGTGTGGGGAGAACAACAGTTGGCTTTAGAAGAAATTAAGAAGTATTTGGTGAATCCTCCAGTGCTAGTTCCATCCCAACACGGGGAGCCCTTTAGGTTGTATCTGACGGGTGATGATGAAGTCATTGGGTCAGCTCTAATCCAAGAGTTTAAAGGGAAAGAACGTGTAATCTATTACCTGAGCAGAAGGTTGGTAGATGCTGAGACCAGGTATTCGGCCATTGAAAAGTTATGTTTATGCTTATATTTCTCCTGTGTTAAATTAAGGCATTATCTGTTAACGGCCGAATGCACTGTTATATGCAAAGACGATGTGGTCAAATATACGCTATCAATGCCAATTCTAAATGGAAGAATCGGCAAATGGATTCTAGCATTGTCGGAATTTGATCTACGCTATGAATCAGCTAAAGCAATCAAAGGGCAAGTGATGGACGATTTTGTTACTCAGCACTGCGGTGCGGTGAGTTTTGTGGAGATTGCTCCGTGGACACTCTTCTTTGATGGTTCTACGTGTGAGGAAGGAGCAGGCATTGGCATTGTGTTGATATTACCTCAGAGGAAGAAATATGAATTCTCATTGCCGATTGCTACCACATCGACAAACAATCAAGCTGAGTATCGGGCTGTGTTGAAAGGTTTGGAACTACTCAGGGAAGTCCGTGCCGATGTTGTTGAGATCTTCGGTGATTCGATGCTGATCATTAATCAATTAGCTGGGGCATATGAATGTCGAAGTGATGTTTTAATCTTGTATTATGAGAGATGTCGACAATTATTAAAGGAGTTCAGAGATTTCTGTCTTGAGCATATCTCCAGATTGCATAATGAAGAAGCCAATCGGTTAGCACAGCATGCCTCAGGGTATCAGCCAATCCACGAAGTGTTTGACATCGGCAACTGATGCCGATGACTGGAGGAAGGAGATTGCCGATTACCTGAAGGATCCATCTAGGAAAGTCGAGAGGCGGATAAGGTTTCAAGCTACTAAGTATGTGCTCCTTAACGATGAGTTATATTATCGGACGATGGATGGAGTTTTGCTCAGGTGTCTTGGCAAAAAAGAGTCAAAGAGTTTAATGGGCGAAATCCATGAAGGAGTATGCGGGGCGCATCAATCGGCTTTCAAGATGAAGTGGATGATCAGGCGGAATGGATATTACTGGCCGATGATACTCGAAGATTGTTTCAAGTATTTTAGAGGGTGTCAGGAGTGTCAGAAATTCGGCAACGTTCAAAGAGCGCCTGCATCAGCAATGAATCCTGTCATTAAACCATGGCCATTTCGAGGATGGGCTATTGATCTCATCGGTCAGATATATCCACCATCAAGCAAGGGGCATAAATTCATACTTGTTGCTACTGATTACTTTACAAAGTGGGTCGAAGCAATTCCTCTGAAGAATGTGACATCGGCAAACATGATTGATTTTGTAAAAGAGCATATTGTGTATCAGTTCGGTATTCCTCAGACTATTACGACCAATCAGGGAACCATGTTCACATCAGGAGAGTTTGAGGGATTTGCCGATGAGATGGGGATGAAGGTCTTGAATTCCTCGCCTTATTATGCTCAAGCCAATGGTCAGGCTGAAGCTTCTAACAAAGGGATTATTAAACTCATTAAGTGTAGGATTAAGGAAAATCCTAGAAAGTGGCACACAGTTTTGAACGAAGCTGTATGGTCGTATCGGATGGCATGCCATGGTGCTACTAAAGTATCGCCTTATCAGTTGGTATATGGGCATGATGCAGTTTTGCCTTGGGAGATCAAGACTGGTTCGAGGCGGATATTTCATCAAGATCAGTTGTTGGCCGATGATTACAGTACACATGAAAGATGAGTTGGAAGATCTGGCGAGTCATCGGCTGAAGGCTTTAGTTAGCATTGAAGAGAATAAGAAAAGAGTTGCTAGGTGGTATGACAAGAAGGTAAAGGTGAAGGAATTTATTAATGGCGATCTAGTATGGAAATTGATTTTACCGATTGGGACTAAGAGCGCAAAATTCGGCAAGTGGTCTCCTAATTGGGAAGGTCCTTATCGAGTAAATCGGTCCATTCCTGGTAATGCTTATATCCTGGAAACTCTTGAAGGAGAAATATTTCCAAAAGCATTGAATGGTAAATATTTGACGAAGTACTATCCTAGCATTTGGATGGATGCGTGAAGAAAACAGATAAAGTACTTGTTCAAAAAGAGTGTATCGGCACTATGTTAATGAGAAAATTTTACAAGTTGCTGATGTATTACTTTGTCGATGAAGGAGAAAGTTTACAGACTCAACAATGAATGGATGGCTAATATCGCACGAAGGCGAACCTGATCGGCTTCCTTTAGCGTCCTTGCATCTTCATCGGCATTGCCTTCCACTGGCTTGATCTTCTTCTTGAGGGCCAGAGTCTTGAGTGCTTGATTATCCCTTTCTTGTTGGAGGATCTTGATAGCTTCGGGCATTTGGGCCTTCTCCTGATTTGCTGCGTCCAAGGCTTCTTCGACTTGTCTCAGCTCCACTAGCAGGGCTTCTCTTTTTGCCGATAGTTGAACAATCGTTTCTTCTAGATCTGCACGAGAGGCTTCTAGTTTACCGATGTCTTTGTGTTTCTCATCGGCAAATTGCTTGTGCTTCATCATGTCCTCCTGGAATCTCGCCTGAGTGACTCTATCGGCAATTCGCTGGGCCGCCCTCGGATACTGCAGCTGCCGACTCTCTAGATGTGCAGCTTGGAAGAGTACTTCCTCGACATCGGCAGGAATCTGGCCTCGAATTGTTTTGAAGGCTGCTCTTGTAGAATCAGGGTCCTGGATCAGCGAGGAGGTTTCTTGTTGCAGCAGGGATAGTAGCGTCTCTAGCTTTGACTTGGTTTCAGATGATAGAGCTTCAAGGGCTGGAGTAGAGCTTTCTTCAGGCTCTTCATCATCTGGAATAACCCCACTAATAGAAAAGGAGAATAGGCTGTTAGGGGAATCTTGCTCCTAAAAGAGAAAAGTGACGTCAGCAGAAGAATCTAAGTGTTGAAGATTAACTAAGGGAGCTAACTTAATTGTTTCAAAGCAGCCTCTTGCCTCTGGCTAGAAGAAGCAACTTCAAGAGTAATTGCTGATGGCGTCTCCAGTGTTAGCGTCCCGATTGGCTGTTGCTGCAACACCAGTGCCGATGAAGACTCTTGTACAGGAACAACTGCCGGTTGAAGAACAGTTGCCGATAGGGAAGCCTGCGTAGGAGCATTGGGTGATATCTGGCGAGGCAAGGATGCTGATGATGTGATTGGAGCTGGTGAAAGCCTCGACCATTTTGATTGAGACATCCTCTGATGAAGACTTACGCTTGTGCTGTAAAATGTCGGCATCGGATGGCTGGGGGCATCGGCAATGGATGGTTGAAGTTGCCGATGCGACTACTTGATGCTGAGAGAGAAGCAGATGAGTAAAAGTGCCGATACGATGGTCAGAGTTTAGTTTGAGGGGTACCTCTAGAGAATCGGCAAGGATGATGAAGCGTGGCGATGAAGGTGCAACGGGTGGAGATGAAGGGCGAGTTGCCAATGAGGGTTCATCAAATGTAGAACTTGCACCCTAAAATATGAGATCAGTATATCACGACAATCAGCACATAGGAGAAAATAAGACAGTTACCTAGAATGTCCATGCTGAGGATGCGGCCATATCCGATGGAGCAGCCATACTTCTGGTCAATTTTGATTTGAAGGAGCTCTTCTTGAAACGACCGCGGCACATCAGAGCATCTAATGAGGGAGCTCTGTGTTGTGGATATTGGAGATATCGGCTGTAGCCTTATATCTTTGCCACTCTTGCTCAATATTGGAATCGGATCGTCAACCTATTGAAAAGGAGTTAGTTGCCGATAGACTAAAAAAGAGAATTGGGAAAACTGCAGATGGTCAAACTTACAGCATCAGCAGGTATGGCATGATCAGGATCGATGAGATTCCAATAGAAGTGAGGAGATGCGAAGAATAGTTGCTCTTTCCACTCTTGCCACCATAATTTAAAAGATTCAGTGAAGAAGGAAGCCGGTACCCAATCGGTCAGCTCAACATTAGAGGTATCGGCATCAGAAGGAAGAGTTACTATCTTACACCAATCCATGCTGCTAGTGATAATTTCTCTTGGTTTAATCACATCGGCAAAGCAGAGTTTGATGGGAAGTTGTCCAAAAGCTAATTGTCTGGCTACTGCCGATGGATAATAGAACTCGTATGTGGGATTAATGTTCTTCCCACTTCCAAATATGTTGACCGGGATAGTGTGAGGGGTGATTACTGCACTAAGAATATCGGCATCTTTATTCAAGGCCTCATCGGTAAAATTGAAGAAAAGAGGGAATCTTGCTTCTTCATCAACATAAGGGACCCAGGCCCGAAGCTCAGAAGGGATGCCTATGTAGAATCTGTGGAAGAGATTACCGATCTGAGCTCTGTTTGCTTCCGCCCCTGGTAATACTGCCAGTGCTTCTCCAAAATTGAGAGGGGGGCGTGTTGCCGATTCTTCTTCCCCGAGTTGATAGTCTTCAGGAAGATTTCGAGGGAACCGCTGGGCGAACAGATCAATGTGAAAATACTTGTGCATATGGGCATTCAGCCACATATTGATGAACCACCAAGGACCTCCCAGATTGCCAATGGACTTGCCTTGCAGTAGCCTTTGTGACACTTGGTAAAGGAGATGGTAAACTGAGCCAAGGAGATATCGGCCAAGTGGGAGTCTGACACCATTAGCCAACATCTCTACTGCAGGAAGGTGCATATTGGTCGGTCCAACTGTTCTGCCGCAAAAGATGAATTTCTCAAGCCACATGTTCAAGAAAGCTGAGTGCTCCCTGTGATTAACAGATCCGGATTTCTGATACTCGCCGATATATCCGGTCCAACCGCCGATGTTCCTAGTGGTCAGTCGATGCTCAGGTTTCCTCTGAAATAAAGTGTTGTCATCGGTAGTTGAGACATCCAGGACAATGAGCATGACTACATCAACAAGAGTAGGGGAGGCTGGTCCATGTTTGAAGATGAAGGCATTCATGGTATCGGACCAAAAATAGGAGGCAGCAATTAGCAGTGACTCGTGTCTCTCCATATCGGCAATGGACAATTTGATGCACTGGTCTAGTTTTTGTTCTGCCCAGTACAGCTCCATCGGCCTGGCAACCCTTAGATACCAATCTTTCCATCCCTTAGTGGTTTTCGGCCAAGATCGGAAAGTGTCAGTCCAAAGACCCAAATCAAAGTTCTGAGCTCTAAAGGGAATTCAATTGGTTTCTGCATTTATAATATCAGTTGGGTCTGGATTCCCCATTGGGCCTAGGTAGATGAATTGGTTTTGATACGTGGGGATAAGAAGTTTATTGAAAAGTTCCTAAGATTAAAGATTGAAATGAGGAGTCATGAACTCTGCGAAAGAGAGGAAAAGTTAAAAGATAGATAAAGAAGAAGATTAACCTTGGGGACGTCGAAGGGGATAGCCATGGCCGCGGACGAAGATGGAGAAAACGAAGAATGCTAATGGAGGCTAAGAATCGCCGCTAAGAGTGGCGCTGATTGAGTTTGTCGGAGGATCGCCTGCTGATGTCGCCGCTGGAGAGAGAAAAGCTAGGGTTGAATCGCAGACAAAAAATGGGCCGCGGCGGAGGAAGCATTATATGGGCCCGTTGGTACAGAATTTTCACTACAGCACGTGCAACCTTCGAGGAGAAGTTCAAGCGGCTTGGGTAATCATGACCTGGAGGAAATTTCGGTGCATAAAGTATTTTATACTCTGAAATTGGGGGGCATGTGTTGACACCATTTTTCGGTACATGTCAATAAGGATCGGGAGACTAATCTAAATCGGCAAGAGGATGGTTTTTCTTCAGCATTGCTTCCGAGTTGCCGATGGGTGGTTGCCGATTAGGGGCATGATGATCTCGTACATTGCCAATGAAGCCGAAGAGCTATTTCCAATAAGGTTGGCAGAGGATGAGAGGATTGTTACTGATGAGGCGAAAAGAGCTGTTGCCGATAAAAATGGCAGGAAGACTGGGAGGTTGTTGCCGATGCCAAGAATATCCCGATGAGGAGATAACTTCATCACGGCAGAAGCAGACAGAGGATCGGCATCATAGAGCTTATGATTTTTGTAGTATAGTTTGAGTCCAACTCCTATATGAGTTTTATTTCTTTCCTTAGGAGGTAGAGTTCGTATAAGGAATTAGTTTATTTCTTCTATATTTGAGCCTTGTGTGTTAAATTAGGACTCTTCGATTAACGGAGTATAAATATGTGCCGGGGGGCATTGTAATAGACATCCAAGCATCAATAAACAAATCTACTTTTTATCGCAATTTACATCTACCAGTAGTTTACTTTTCGATGACTTCGTCAAGTATTTTCTTTTTCAATGAGTTCTTTCAAGAATCGACGGGCTGCATCAACTTGATCTCCGGCGACCTTGCAGGTTCCGCGTCTACCGAGCACGATTCAGGCTTTGACTTCCGGGCGTATCATTGTCGTCTCGTCTGATCTGTTCAACAGTTATCGAATACATTCTGAGCCTTGATGTCCGGGCATATCGCTGTCGTCTCGTTCGAGTTTTATTCAAATTATCATCCTTGTCGATTAACAGGTCAAATTGACTGGCACGCTTCGGATATCGAATTTGGGTATTAGCCCGGTGTGTTTGTAGATAAAAATTTTGCATCAATAGTGACCGACCGGGAAGTCTTCCCGGGTGCGCACGAGTGAGGACAAAGTGCACACAAAAGACTTGTGTTGGTCTATGAGGGAAGTCTATGTCCTAGATAAGTAGCCGAATGTAAGCGGGCCCGGCCTCGAGGAGGCGGGACGTTACAGTATCTGCCAGGGGTAAGTTAAGGTCCGACCACTTCACATTGAAATCGACTAGGGCCTGAGACTTCACAGTAGTACGACTGCGGAAACTCAGCGTGAACTCAGAGAGCTCTAACGTGTATTTAACAATGCGGCCACTAGTGTCTCTATTGCGGAGGATGTCGCCTAGCGCGGCTTCCGTGACCATCGTAATTTTATAAGCTTGGAAGTAATGAAGGAGTTTAAGCTTGGTGATTAGGAGCACGTAGAGCAACTTCTGGATGTGATTGTAGCACTGCTTGGTCTCGTTAAGGACCTCGCTAATATAATAGACTGGGCGCTGTACTCCGTAGACGTGCCCAGGTTCTTCGCGCTCGACCACAATCACGGTGTTGATCACGTTAGTCGTGGCAGCAATGTAGAGGAGGAGCTCCTCACCCTCTCATGGGATCGTGAGTACTGGGGGATTCATGAGATATTCCTTGAGCTGTGTGAAAGCCTCGTCGGCCTCCTTCATTCACTCGAACTTCTCCTTAGCTTTGAGTAGCTTGAAGAAGGGAAGCCCTTTTCGCCCATCCGGGAGATGTAGCGGCTTAGGGCCGCCATGCATCCATTTAGCTTTTGGATGTCTTTGATGTTCCATGGTCATTGCAGATCTAGCATGATTTGGACCTTCTCAGGGCTCGGGCGTATGCCATCTTGACTGACAACGTTACCGAGCAAGATCCCGGAGGGGACACCAAAGATGCATTTGTTGGGGTTTAGTTTTAACTAGAACTTGTTTAGGGCCATAAAGGTCCATTCAAGGTTTGCTACCAGTGTACTAGATTCCCTAATCTTCACCACCACGTCATCTACATATGCCTCGACAAGGTCATCAGCGATCTCTTGCTTGAGGCAGGCCTGGATGGCCCGCTGGTAGGTAGCTCTGGCTTTCTTAAGGCCAAACGGCATGGTCGTATAGCAAAAAGCACCAAAGGTGGTGATGAATGTAGTCTTCTCCTGGTCCTCCTTTTTTAGGGCTATTTGATGGTAGCATGAGTAACAATCTAGGAAAGAAAGCAACTCACAACCTGCAGTAGAATCTATGACCTCATCGATTTGAGGGAGATTGAAAGCCTGTTTAGTCCAGTGTTTGTTGAGATTGGTGTAATCAACGCACATCCATTCATTATTCTTTTTGAGTACAAGAACTGGATTGGCTAACCACTCCGGGTGATACACTCTTTGATAAAGCCAGCTGCTAGAAGCTTGGCTACTTCTACCCTAATGACTTCCTTGCAGTCACGAGCGAACCATCACATTTTCTGCTTGATCGGCTTAGCGGTCTTTGATACATCAAGGTAGTGCTCGGCCTTTTCCCTGGGAACACTGGGCATGTCCACGGGTTTCCACGCAAACACACTAATGTACTCCCGAAGGAATCGTATGAGCGCGTCTTCCTATTTGGGGGGAAGGTCAGCCCTGATCTTCATCGTCTTCTAAGGATCGGTTGGGTCAAGCTAGATCACCTTGTGCTGCTTGACCTTGTTGGTAGGGTGCCAAGCAGACCCGACTGGGACCTCGAGGTCCATGGGGGTGTCTCCTTGACACCTAGGCTGGTATGCTTTAGGGTGTGCTTCAGATCCTCGAATTCTATGACTGCATAGGCATCAGTTTTGAACACTCGAGCCATGTAGACGTTGCTGCATAGGGACATGACACCCTGCTCGGTAGGAAGTTTGAGCACAAGGTACCCGTAATGAGAAACTTCCATGAACTTAGCAATCCCTGGTCGGCCAAGGATGGCATGGTAGATGCCCTCGAAGTCAGCCATGATGAAGTTGATGTGGTCGATACGGAAGTGCTGCTTCATACCAAACTAGACGGGCAACGTAATCTGCCTGAGGGGGTACAAAGCCTTGCCCGGCATGATGCCCCAGAATAGGGAATTGTAAGGCTTGAGGCTTTCCTTCATCAGCCCTAGCTCTTTGAAGGCCGGATAAAACAGGATGTTCAGAGCGCTACCACCATCGACGAGCACCTTCTTGAATCGGACACCGTCTATGACCGGGTCAAGGCCAGCGGGAACCAACTGGCATCGGGGATCTTGGCCCACATATCGCTATGGCTGAATGATATGGGTTGCTAGGACCATGGCTGCACCTTGACGTCCGCGACAAGCCCGTCCGCCTCCTGGATCACCACGATGGCCAGTGCGAGCAGCTTCTTGTCGCGGGTGTTCTCCAACCCGACCTTGCCACCAAAGATGACGACGTAACGTTCTTCATAGGATCTCTGTAGGCATGCTTTGGATCCTAATCTTGAGCTTCTTCTTCGTCTGTGTCCTCCTCTTGGATGGCTTTCCTGGCCTTGACTTTGGGGGTTGGCCACAACTTTTTGCTCGCGATCTTGTCCAGCGCTTCCTTCAAAACTCGACACTCGCCCAACGTGTGACCCTTGTCGGGATGGCGTGGGTAGTCCTGGCTGAGGACCTTCTTGAGCTCCTCATTGTTCACCCGCTTCTGGCCCTTCACCGCGTTGATGAAGGGGTCATTGCGGTTGTGTCGGCCGCCTTCATAGTTGTCCCAGCCACGATGCTTGAAGGTGCGGTCGTTGCCCCGATGGTCGGGGTCATGGTTGCCGCGGTGATTTCCATGGTGATCATCCGGCCGAGGTGGTGGCGGTCCTAATTTCTGTCATGGTCCTGATCGTCGTTGCGGTGATAATTGCGGGTGAGGGGAATCAGATCCCCCTTATGCAGCCCATCGCCCATATGGGTTTACCTGTGAACAATGGCGAGTAGCTCTTCCATGGTTTGCGGTTTCTCCAGGAGAATTTGCTTCTTTAGATCCATGACGCGTTCTTGGACCAGCCCAGCAGTGAAGAGGTCGATCGCTCCTGCTGGGGTGACGCCGGTCACATGATTCCATGTGTCGAAGAAACGCTGGATGTACTATCACAGCGACTCGCTCTGGCGATGCCAAACCTGAGCCAGGGCGTACTTGGAGCTCGGTTGGATGTAGGTGGGCTTGAAGTTATCAGTGAACATCTTCTTGAGCTAAGCCCAACTGTGGATGGTGCCGGTACATTGGCGATGTAGCCAGGAGGTGGCGATGTTGCTAAGAACTACCGGGATGTAGTTAGCCATCACACCCTCATTGCCGACAGCCACTCAGACAGCTATTTCATATAGCATGATCCAGTGCTCAGGGTCATCCCTCCCATCGTACATCTTGACATTGCCGATCTGGAAGTTCTTTGGCCAGACGATAGCTTTGAGTTCCTCTGAGAATTGCACTGGTCCGCCTATGTTCCAGTGAGCCCAGTAGCGTTCGTCGACGTGTGCGCGGAGGTCACAACTGGGAGGTTGTTTGACTTCTTGGTTGCGTTCGACGCGGTGGTTGGCCTGCTGCCGACCACCACGCTGGCGATCGCCTTATTGGCGCTGGTCGTCGCGTGGCACTTCGCATGGAGCGTCATTGGTGTTTACCTGCCGAGGCTGCTTAGGCAGGAGTCCTCCTTGGTTGGACTCGTTGTCGGCGCCACTCTTCGTGGGTTGGCGACAACGACTACGTCTGGACCGCCATGACCGATGCGACGTGGTGAACGATCCGGCAGAACAGAGCTCAACCACTTGTCTCTCGACAGTGATAAGGAAGTCCTTAATGGCCTCGACCCCGGGCGTGTTCGGGGGAAGGTTGTTTAGCTGATCCATAGCCACAGCTATGTTAGTCGTGGGTATTTTGTGGATGACATGGTCTGCGACCATGTTGAAGTCACCATGGAGATTGTGCTAGAGGTGACGAGGCAGAGAGCCCGCACCATTGGCCCCCTGATTGGCTCTGATGCCACCATTGGCAGGGCCGTCGCCGTTGATGGCACCATTGGCGGGATCATCACCATTGGTGGCTTGAGCCTCTATGAGGCATCGTCAATTGCGATCGGCATTGCGTGCTTCTCTTTGTACCCTCTGCTTGTCCATCTTGTTCAGGACGGGGGGCTCATTGGCGCTGACCATGAACACCATGCCATGAAACCCAGGTGGGAATCTGGGGGTGTCAGGCGTCGCTCTGGCAGACTGTGTCTGGTGGACTGGCATGGTCGGGATCTCTGCCTCAACGTTATCCTGACTCCAAACCTCAAGACTCTCTTCATGGGAGAGGAGGAACTTGGTAAGGTCAAAGGATCCAGAGGGTGTATCATCGAGCCCAAAAAGCTGGCTGGACATGACATCATCCTCGAGGATCATAGCGTCCGACTTGGAGGGGGTCTGATGTAGGGCCACCTGTTGACCACGGGTCTAGGTCCTCGGGGACTAAAATTAGATTGGGATCTAGGTCGAGGAGGCTATCATCACATCATTGGGGAACATTCGGCAGGTTCCTTGCATAGGATATGGCCACGTTGTTCAACCCGTGTGGGAAGACAGGAGCATTGCTCGGACCGAGGGCGACTGGATCAGCTGGCCCTAGAGCGGGTTGCACCTGCTATGCCTGGAACTGTCACCGCTGTGTGGCCCAGTCCTAACGGTATGGGTTGGGCCTGTGCGCACGCTGGTGCATGTTGATGAATTCGTCGAGCCTGACTGGAGGTGGTGCTCGGATAGGATTCAGATTTGGATCTGGTCCGCGCGTGTGGTGAGCCTTATTGTGCACATGGTGCTGCTGATGGTGCCACTGGTCGGGCGCCAGTTGCTGCTGATGGCACTGCGGTGCGGTGGGGGGTCCGCCTCGGTGAGGAGCCGGGGGTCCTCCACCGCGGTTAATAGGCGGTGCTCGGGCCGGGTGCAGGGCACCAGCTTGGCACGTACATCCTCGCTGGTGCCAAGCATTGCTATCCTAACGGACAGGAGGCTGCCCTGGTGCCGCAGGGCAGATTTGGATCTGCGTGGCATGGTTGGTTGGTGCGATCGTGGTTGAACAGGGGTGAAGTTGGTGCAGAGGTGCGTGGGAGTGGTCTCCACGTACACGAGGAGTTCAGCCAGGCTTGCCCCATGCTGGTCGATTAGATCTAGTAACGAGGAAGCTCTTGTGGAAGTGAAGACCCCAGGGGCGGCCCCGAGATCTGGGTTATTGGTGAAGAAGTCGGTGCAGTCGGCGCTGGTGCCGCCTGCATTGCAGCCGGAGCTGGGACCGGCTATGCTGCTCCCATGAACGTGAGCAATGTCGCCACACCGGTGGTCCAGGTGAAGGAGCTGATGGTGAGGGAGATGCCTATCTTGAAGTCCATGGAAGCCAGGAACAAAACCATCTTGATCGCCTGATGATCAGATCACGCACCCCCTACCTGGCGCGCCACTGTCGATGAAATATCCTCGGCAGTCTACCACGGGATACCCTGAGGTAGTAGATTGCGGTGAGGGCACACTAAGATCTATGATTGAGAGGTGAGACGCAAGACAAACAACTAAGACAACCGGGGTTTATCCAGGTTCAGGCCACTTGGGAGTGTAATACCCTACATCTTGCGTCTCTGCTGCTGTATTGATGAGTACCGGAGTACAATGATCAGGTGTCAAATGCGTTCTAGGGGGTCCTTGTTTGCCTTATATTGTCGAGGGACAAGGTTACATATCTAGGGTTTTCCTATGGTCGGTTACATTGTGCCGCATCCTTGGAGGACACAAAGATCTAACCGACTAAGACTCCTTGTACACCAAGCAGCCTTCAGCTCACGTGCGGGCCACCGACCTGGGCGATAGAGGACCACGGGCTCTATCTTGTCATCCGGTCCACCGATCAAGATGTTGATGGACCAGCCTTCATCTTCTTGTTTGGGCCGCCTTGTACCGAGCAGCCCAAAGTCTAGCCGTAAGGGTAGAGGGGGTCTATACCCCCACAGTTACTCTAGTGGATTGCTCATGGCTTGGAGGACCCCCATCTTGTGTTGATAGTGCCGCATCCGAGGTGTGGGGTTGGCTAGGTGACGTCATTTAGAGGGCACATCTACAAGTGGGTGTATCACCACAATGAGGACTAGCTTTTCGGGAAGCAAGTGAACCTCGGTAAAAAATCATTGTGTCATCTTGATTACTGAGGTGTCTCTCTTATGTTTGTGATTGTTATTGATTGGTTATCACCTCTACATCAGCGGTATAACAATCCAATTCCCTCTCTTGCTCTTACATTCGTATATATATCTTGTGTAGTGCTAGTTTAGTTCTCTAGTGTTATCTAGTTGTGTTTATCTTGTTCACTAGGAGTAAGTTAGCAACCTAGGCTTGTTGTTCTGCTTAGTGATTATAGCTTCTTGCTAGAATTATGTAGGTGGCTTGCATAGCTTAGTTGAGCTAGTGCTAGAAAAGTTTTACCATCTTATGTACTAACTTGTTATTTTAGTGCTTTGCAAGAATTTTTATAGGCTATTCACCCCCCTCTAGCCATTAGGACCTTACAAGTGGTATCAGAGTCAAGGCACTATTTAAGTGAGGATTAACAACCTACGGTGAAGAAGTGGCTACATTAAGCTTGCACATCAACAACACCAAGAGAGCACCACCTTTCGATGGCTCCAATATGTAATTAGGAAGTTAAAGATGAAAGCCCATCTCAAGCAAATCAATACGGAGGTTTGGAGTGTGACCGAGACAAAAGTTGAGGTTGCAAGACTGGAGGCACCCACACCCGTTGAAGCAAGAAAGATTTAATGCAACGACATTGCCATGAGTGCTTTCTATGAGGCCCTTGATGACAAGACTTTTGAGATCATCAAGAACTTAGAAGTGGCTCATGACATTTGGGCAAAACTTGAGGAACCATTTGAAGGCACCGAGAGTGTGAAGACCGCAAGAGCATACATGCTTCAAGAGAGGTTCTCTAGCTTCAAGATAAAGGATGATGAGAGTGTGCCGGAGATGTTTCATAGACTACAAGTGATTGTCAATGAGCTCAAGGCACTTGGTGAAGAAGTCAAGGATAGTCAATTCTCTGCAAAATTCTTGAGATACTTACCCAAGAGATTTGACACATTGATCACCATCATGAACAAGACTACAATGAAGGAAAAACCAACTCCTAATCAAGTCCTTCAAGAGATCATGGCCGATGATAAATTTAGAGAGGATCATGAGAAGGAAGTGAATTGGTAAACAAGATGAAGAAGGAAAATGAGAAGAAAGATGATGACAAGAAGAAATGCTTGGCATTCAAGGCTTCATCTTCCAAGAGCAAGAGCAAGAAGAAGCAAGAATCATCAAATGAAGAAGAAGCTAGCTCTAGCAATGAGGATGATGGAGGTGTTGATGAGTTGAGTGCTCTATTTGAAAAGGTTGGCAAGCTCTTGAGGAATAAGGGTCACCAAAGAGGAAGCAAGAAGTCTTCATCCTCATCCTTATACAAGAAGAGTGAGCACACCATGAAGTGCTTTAGATGCCATAGCACAGAGCACCTTGTTAGGAAGTGTCTCTATGATAGTAGTGATTAAGATGCCATTGAGAAAGAGGCCAAGAAGCAAAAGAAGAAGAAAGAGGCTTCTCAAAAGAAGAAGAATGAGTCTCATGTTGCTATATGGGAGAGTGATGCATCCTCAAGTGATGATGAGGATGACAAGAGAAGTAAGAAGAAGGGGCATGCTAGCAATACAATTAAAGAGAAGATCTCTCTCTTTGATACTCCTTCGGCATGCTTCATGGCTAAGGCCACTAAGATACAATCCGATGATGAGAGTGATCATGATGATGATGCTAGTGATAGTGATGATGATGGTCCAACTAAAAAAGAACTATACATCATGCTTGAGGATTATAAAAATGAATATAAAGAGACAAGGAAGGAATGCAAGGATGCTCTAAGGATAAGAAACACCTTAAAGACAAATTTGATGAGCTTGTGGCATCTTATGAGAGTCTAGAGGAAGACCATAAGAAGCTACAAAAAGCTCACTCTAAGCTTGAAACAGCTCATTCCTCTCTTAGTGAGAAACTTGATAGCATGCCACCTAAAATTGAAAAGGCTAAAACTTGCAACATAGGCATATCATGTGATATCATTGATGAATCTTTTTATAACCCTATTGTTGTTGTTTCTACTAACCCTTCTTGTAGCACTTCCACTCCTAGCTCATCTAGTAGTGATGGTTTCACTTGTGATTCCACACTAGTGGTTGAGAATAAGATTCTCAAGAAGAAGGTAAGAGAGCTCAATCACACCTTAGCTAAGGCCTATGGTGGTGAGGACCGCTTGCTTATGTGCTTGGGTAGCCAAAGGGCTTCTCTCCATAGGGAGGGATTGGGCTATATCCCCAAGAAGGGCAAGGCTGCTTTTGCTCCTCACAAGACTAGTTTTGTGAAGAACAATGGTAGCTATTGCAAATGTTGCAAGCAAGTTGGTCATGATGAGCAAAGATGAATGAACAAGCAATAAATTGTATCCTCAATTAAGCTTAGTTCATCTTATGTGCTTGTCAAGGGAGCTAATGGTGTAAAGGCTAAATTCATTAGTACACCATGGATGGGCTCAAAGAAGAAAGCCATTTGGGTACCAAAGAGTTTGGTTACTAACCTTGTAGGACCCAAAGTAAGTTTGGGTACCAAAAAGAAATTGATCTTATCGTGTAGGCCAATTATAAAGCCAGAGGGAGGCATTGGGTGCTTGATAGTGGGGTGCACTCAATACATGACCGATGATTCTTGTATATTCAAGTCAATTGACACAAGTGATAATGGTGGATTTGAATCTATCACTTTCGGCAACAACAAAAAAGGCAAGGTCAAGGGGCTTGGTAAAATTGCTATATCTAATGACAAGATATCTCCAATGTTGTAGCATTTGTAGAGCCAACCAAGATATAAGAAGCTTTGAAGGATGCCGATTGGGTAAATGCCATGCATGAAGCACCACTTCATAAGAGATCATCAACAAAAGGGTGATATTAGCATTGAGAGCATTGGCACCGAAGATCAACTAGCTGACATATTCACCAGGCCACTTGATGAGAAGAGATTTTGTAAATTGAGAAATGAATTGAACATACTTGACTTCTTAAACATGAGTTGATGCACCCCACAAATATATGACATGCCTCTCCTTCGACAATGCAAGGTAAAAGTTCTATGACATGACATTCATTCTTATCTAGGACTTGTTTTAGATCATCTAGACATATGTGCATTTATAGGATCATTCACAAAAATCAAATGATTTAATGGATATATGGTACCACTATTGCTTCTATGATTGATTTGATCTAGTAGTAGCATATGACATGTTCGTGGGCTTGCAATCCTAGTGTTGAATCTAGAAAATGAGCTCAAGATGTGTAATTTAACATGGTCAAGACAACCCTTATACTTCGTGAGGTGTGAAGAAGCTTGCCCTTGGTTCAAACTGTTGGCGTTTTTTAGCATCACTACTAAAGATAGACTAAAAGTCCATCCCTTGCAATGATACTAGAAACATGTTTTGGCATCCCTAACCACCATTACGTCAGAAGAGTAATTCTCAGCTCTTAACAACGTCGGCCGAGGTAATGCAGTCTAGTAATAATAGTTAGAAGTGCTTGATTGGCCTTCCTAATCATCATTACTTACGATATGCAAAACTGAAGCACGGCGCCTTAGGGTGCATAAGAATTACAATCCTTAGGTAATGGTACTTAGGTACACCAATCATGATAGCTCAGTATGGATAAATCTGTAAGCACACGAACTATCATTGTAGCATTTCAACCCATGAGTGTTTAGGGGTATCGTATTTATAATTTCTCGTAGGAGGGCAGGACGAATGCATCTAGCTTTAGTGTAAACATGATCACTTATTGAGTACATAGGTAGACATAGCATAGGCAAGGGTAAATCATAGTTCAAAGATAGTGGACACACATCTAAGCCAACCTCAAGGATAAAAGAGAAATAAAGAATAATAGAATATATCTAACTGAGCAGGCATTGATCTTATACAGCTATGTAAAGAACTATTAGTAAACATCTAACTAGCATGTCTAGCATCAGAACTAAGTTTGGGATGACAGGGAGATCCCCGTAGCTGGTTTGCCAGCCGATAGAGACTTTACGAACTTCTACTCAATACCTGAATGTGGGGGAATGCTAGGGATGGATAGGGCTGCCACCACCTACCCACCTACCCCTCTGCCCATGGGGCACCGACATATCCGCCGATCTCTGCATACCCGGGCACCACGCCCGTGTAATTGGAAACAACTCCTAAACCCATGGACCCCACCCCTTCAGAGTGACAGGCTAGGTTAAGAGCAACCGAGAAGGCACGATGAACCCTCACCTCATCCCTAGTTCTTCCTCTATTCATACTAATTCGATGACCGATGAAGAACAACAATGAACACATCAAGAACATAACACATAAACTATATGCTAGTTCATATATCATGATCATAACATGAACAAGATTATACTCTAATTCATATGCATTGCTATATAAATAAGATAAGAACTTGAACTTGGAAGAGAACTACATTGTATTCATACCAAGGTGTTCTTCTTCTTCCAAGGAGACAAGCTCTCCTTGCTAGCTCTTGCCTTGGTCTACTATAAAAACTAATCTAAAGAGTACAAGTGTGGAATGAGAGGTGAGTGGCTCCAAATGATAGTGTGTATAGAGTGGAGGATCTCCTAGCTATTTATAGCTCAAGTAGGATGGTTCGGGCATCTCCAGGCATGGAAGGAGTTGAAACCACCTTGAGGGAACCGACCCACACACCACCTGAGAAGACTGGGCCTAGGAGGGCCCACTGGGGAATGACTGCCCCCGGGGCTGGCTGCCCCCCTGGTGGGGCCATCTAGCCACCGCCTTCAGGTGGTCGGTTCCTCCCTGGGCCTGGATCTCTCCTGCGGTTACGATCAAACCTAGGTATGCACCGAAGGTGGGTTCCTCTCTTGGTCTTATTTGCACATTCCTGAATTCATCTTTCTACTTTTGTACTTTCTTTTAGTTGTTGTGCATTTCCACATGTCAGACCTACAAGTCACATATACACCAAAGCTTGTGGAAATATTAGATAACAACCTTACCTACTATTTATTCTAGTATCATATTGGCGGTTAAAAATAGACGTTAAGGACCACATGATGAGGGAGCTAGGTGGCATGATTACACTGTGTTGCTAATGATTTCACTAAGTGTATGTAGAATATAATTTGTAACACATGATGAGGGAGCTAGGTGGCATGGAGATGACCACATGATCATGGTGATGGACATGTGCACATGGTGACATGATTGAGCTCCGAAGGAATCGAGAAGAGCCCGTGAAGATCAAGGCAAAGGTTTGCTTGGTAGGGCTTTCTAGTTTAGTGATCGAGACACTTAGAGAGTGTGATCACATTTAGGATAGATAGTCATACTATCAAGAGGGGAAGTCACGGTTATCTCAACATTCAAGTGCCTCCTAGGTCCATTCATTAAGCATATGCATTAGGATCTAGAGCACTAACATAATTGCCTTGAAAATGGTTTGAAAAATGCTAACACACGTGCACTTGAGATGTACACACTTTGTGTTCAGGACACAAGGCAATATGATTGAGATCAGATCGACGAGAGCTACTCATGGAGGTCTGGACGCTATCTATGGACCCTACATGGAGGAGCTTCGGACGCTAGACATGCATCCGGACAGTTCAGCTCATCGAAGGCCCTGAAGTCCGGGGCGCCAGGCGCATCCGGAGAGATGCGTCAGACACTGGACTGCGTGTCTGATGCTCCCTGTTGCAAGGTGGCCTAGAGTTTCAATGGTCTAGATGCTGAGGTCTAGACATGTCTGTGGGTGGCTAAACATGACTCAGAGAAGGCAGGTCTTCGGGCTAAGCTACAGACACTGAGCTCCGTACGCTGGCCAGAGGCGCCAGATGTCCAGAGCCTCCAATGGTCGACTTCATGTTGAGGCATTTTTTCACGTGACAGACGCTGTACAGTGGACGACCATCCTCTGGCGGTCTTCTATAGATGCATCTGGAGCTTTGTTGTTTGAATCTCCTGTGCGTTGGTTGCATGGTACGGATGCGAGAGCTGGCATCCGGAGGTAGGCCTTAGACACGTCCGGAGGTGTTGTGCGCGGCTGAATTCAAACGTAACGGTTGGATTTCAAGGTGGGGGTTATAAATACTTGCTTGGCCATCCATGGAAGGTCTCTCTTTCCCATTCTAACTTCCTAGAGTGCACTTTGAGCTAAAGATACTCCCTCCACTCCTCGCCTTGCTTGATTGCTTGATTCAAAAGAGAGTGAGTGAGATTCAAGTGCATTTGCTTAGTGTTTGCATCTAGAGGCAGTTGTTCTTCATGATTGCTGTGGATTTCTTGTTACTCTTGGCTAATTTTTGTCACCCTAGATGGCTTGGAGCAGTGGCGATGGTTGGGCTCAACTCGGTGATTGTTCGAGGCAGCATCGGTGATTTGTGAGGGGTTCTTGAGCCTTCCCCATGGGAGATCGCAAATTGGTGACTCTAGTGGATTGCTCGTGGCTTGGAGGATCCCTATCTTGTGTTGATAGTGCCACACCCGAGGCTGTGGGGTTGGCTAGGTGATGCCATTTAGCGAGCACATCTCCAAGTGGGTGTATCGCCACAACGAGGACTAGCTTGCCGGGAAGCAAGTGAATCTCGGTAAAAAATCATTATGTCAACTTGATTACCGAGGAGTCTCTCTTATGATTGTGATTGTTATTGATTGGTTCATCACCTCTACATCAGCGATATATATATTGTGTAGTGCTAGTTGCTAGTTTAGTTCTCTAGTGTTATCTAGTTTTGTTTATCTTGTTCACCAAGAATAAGTTAGCAACTTTGGCTTGTTGTTTTGCTTAGTGATTATAGCCTCTTGCTAGAATTGTGTAGGTGGCTTGCATAGCTTAGTTGAGCTAGTGCTAGAAGAGCTTCACCATCTTAAGTACTAACTTGTTGTTTTGGTGCTTTGCAAGAATTTTTATAGGATTCACCCCCTCTAGCCATTAGGACTTTACACTCTCCTGCTCTCTCCCCATGGCCTCCCCTGCTTGTGGTGGCCCCTGGCCATCTCTGTGCATGGCGACCTCCCCGTGGGTCGCTTGGCCGGCTCTCTGCCCCCCACGGCGACGCATCCTAGGCGCGGTGTGGAGGAAGAAGCAGGGGTGAGGCTGTGGCGCATCCCAGGTTGGCAGAGGAGCAGGGGACCCTACGACATCTAGCGACTCCTCCCGTCTAGGGGCGCGTTAGAGCGAGGGAGGAGCAGGGGCCCTACCCGGAGGAGGATGGGGGCAGCAGATCAAGCAGGGCCCTCCTTCCTCAGACGACGATGGTGTGCGTGCCCTCCTTCCTCCTTCGTCGATAGTGCACGTGCCCTCCCTACACCTCCATCGACAGTGAGCACGCCCTTCCCGATGGGGCCTCCTCGCCCCTCCCCTGCTCACGTTGCCGTCCACGATGGCCGGATCCATCCAGGTGACAAGATGCGGCCAATGCGGTGGATCCATCATTGTCAGCTTCGTCTTCACAGCCCACATCGACAAGGAGGCATGCCCCTACCTGCATCACCACACGCTCATCTTCCTTCTCCCTACCTCGCCTGTTGCTATTCCCCACCGATGATTGGTGGCAAAGGCACGCAGACCATGAGTACACAGGCCCGATGCCACGTCCACCATGTGCATAGACAGAGGAGCTCCAGCTCCAAGCGGTGCATTAGGTGGCCGGCGAGCTCCACGACGACGACGACGAGGAGTGGTTGTGTCCGAGGAACTCGCTGTTGCGGCAACATCAAGGTGGTGGCATGGGCGTGGAGCAGAGGCGGACTCCCGGCGACGGCGATAGCGATGAGCTCTCGGCGGTGGCTCCTCTTCTGTCTCCTCCTTCCTGCTACCGACGCGGTCGAACCACCTTTCTGTGGGCCCCACACCATGTTGGAGTCCCAGATGGGCGCTACCTCTGCCAGCTTTCCCGTAAACGAGACCGATGTTTTTTACGGAAGCTACCTAGTACATTGGTGTGGCATTTTTTACGCCACTGCGGTACTAGAGGGAGTGGTACCGCTCCCCAGTGCAGTCAGTCTTAGGCTATCAGCACCGGCGTGCGCTACTCGAATGCTACGGTAGGTAGCATCGGCCTTTACCATTTTTCCCCGCGGCGAGGGATGGCAAAGGCCACGGGACCGTTGCATCTGGCTGTGGCAACCCCAAATCCAGCATCCTCCATGTTTGTCCAGGTTGTGCGGATGTGGCGGTGGGCCCGCACACCCACGCGCCATCCCAACCACCCATCGAGGCGGGGAGGGAGGCCCGCCGTCTGATGTCATGGAGGGAGAGGAGCTCGAGGCCGCAGCACTAGAGTAGCTGCAGTAGTGATGAGAGAGAGGAGGGTGGGGCCAGCTGGAGAAGCTTGAGGCTGGAGGAGGGGGAGCTGCCACCGTGAGGAGCCACCGAAGGAGGGGGAGCCGCCGCAGTGAGGAGCCACCGGAGAGAGAGAGGAAGGCGCGTCCTCGAGGCCGCTGCACCCGAGCTGATCCTCCCTCCACCGCCGTTGAGGGGCCGGTACGGGCAGAGCAGCGAGAGCCCTGTCACCGAGTAGAGAGAGAGGGGCACCGGCGAGCAGAGAGAGAGAGGGCCGCCGGCGAGCAGCTCCTCGTGCTGGATCCGGGCGGCGCACAGAGCTCTGACACACATCGAGGGGAGAAGCAGTGCATCACCAGGCATCTCTGCCGCTGTTCCCTCCTCGACTTGCCGCGCCCATGCCTCGGGCTCGTGCCATGCCAGTGCTCCCCTGCCTCACCTTGCCATGCCCCTGCCTCCGTGGCCCGCCTCACCTCGCGCTGGCCACCCTGCTCCGGGTGCGCGAGGGGCCACGTATAACACCCTGATTTTTTGAACTTTAAATCTTAAATGAATTTGATTTTATTTTTGCATAGATGCTTTACATTCATAGGACAACTATAAATGTTTTGTGAATTACTTTAAAATGTGTAGCACGTTAGAAACCCTGCATTGTTGCATTCATGCTGCTGCATAGTTTTATGGTTGACTTGTTTGAGCTTGTTGTTTAATCTTTGCTTTATTTTCTAGTTTCTAACATGCTCTAACTTGTCCCCTATAACTCATAGACTAACCTATCTACTCTAACTAGCCTAGGCCAGTCCCTATAGGACCCTGGCCAACCACAGCCCTTACTGCCAACTATGGCCAGCCCTAGCCGGCCATGGCCAGCCATGGCTAAGGCAACAGCAGCAGCAGCCGGCCAGGCCAGCCACCAGCAGCCAAGGCCAGCCAGCGCAGCCCAGCTAGCTTGGCCCTACTAGCCAACAGCGCAGCAGGCCGCAAGCCCGCCCAGCAGCCGCGGCCCGCTCATCAGCCTGCATGCGCGCAGTGGGCCGGCCCAGCAAGCCGCGTGCCGCGCTCGCCCGCTCTGCTCCTGCGTCAGCGCCACGTCAGCCGCTGGCGTCAGCAACACACCAGCGTCGCGCCGCTCACCCACAGCAGCTGATAGGTGGGGCCTACCTGAGCAGGGCCCACCGCAACAGTGTCGTCTCCCTCACGAAGACGACACCGAGTCGGTGTTCGCGCGCCACCCGAGTCGCCCGCCCACGCGCGTGACCCTAGGATCCCCGCTGCTCTATAAAGGGCGTCCACCGCCTCCCTGCGTCCCTTTTTTGAAGCCCTAACCCATTGCCGCCGTTCAGTTCGTTGAGAGCAAGAAACCCTAGCCGCCGGTTCTTCCGCCGCCGTCCGTCCGCCACTGTTGATCTCTGCCGTTGCTTCGCCTCCGTCGGCAATAGCACCGCCACGAGCAGCGCAGTGAGGTGAGCCGCTCACCGGTGCCCATGCTACGCCTCTCCGTGCCCCGTAGCACTCTCCCGCCAAGAAACCGCTGCCGTCCATGGCACCGCCCACACGGGCCACCGCCTCCGGCCGCCGGCGCCAACACGGACCCCACATCCGGGCCCGTGAGATCGCGCCGTGCCTCCCCAACTAATCTGTGTAGCCTCCCGAGCACCGCAAGCACCACGCCGCTGCTCGCAGGCGAGCCGCCGTCGGTGGCACCGCACCGGCAGACCCAACCCGCCGGCCCAATCTCGGCCGTTGGATCGGGATCCAACGTCCTAGATCCAAAGATGACCCCCCGGTCAACCGAGGGTCAAACCGGCCTCCGGTTGCCTGACGTGGCAGCCACGTGTGTGCCACGTAGGCACCATGTAAGCGCCACATGTACGCTGGCCACGTCAACGCGGTCAGGCCGCCGACAGCCTTGGCACTTTTGCAAAAAATCCCCTATGGTTTTCTTTATTTACAATCTAGTCCTACGTAGTTTAAAAGTATTTGGATTATAGTCCTATTTTTTGCAAACTAGCCCCTAGTCTTGTATAGGCTATAACTTTCACATTTTAACTCTGATTTTAGCAAACTTATACTTTTTGGAATCGTCTCGACGAGTAGAATATTTTTATGTTATTGTTTGCTACTATTACCATGTTTTGGTGTACTACCCTAATTAAAATATGTTTGCTTGCACGTATTGTGTGTGTGTGATGATTGTGGCGTATAGAGAACGAGACGTGGGTGAATGAGGATCAGCAGGACCTGGAGGACTACATGCAGTAGGACAACAACCAAGGCAAGTGCAGGCCTTCTTTTAAACATATTGTGCCTATTCATGTTTATAAATTCACTACATGTGTTTAAATCGACAAACCATAGGACTTACTAGCCTCTTTACCCAAAGAAATCCTATGGGGGTTGTAGTTGATAGGCTTTTAGGTTGCTAGTGCTCTATCTCACCTTTCACCATTTAATGAAGATAAAACTTGCTTCTTAACCTGTTGAGCCTTGGGCTCTTGGCTTCGGCCATTGGAGAAGTTGATGCACTTCCGCATCATTGGTTGGCGGTGAATGAAGGGGAAAATGGATGCTAGTGGGACCCGTGTTGACGAGGGTGTTTGTATCTCCTTCCCCTTGAGGTCTTTTTGTGAAGCGGCAACCTAGGACTTCCGTACATCTCCAGGCTAATGGGCACTGGCTTGGTCGATTAGCAGGACCATCATAGGCAGGTTGGACAGCTTACCGACGGGTGGCTATAGCTATGGTCGCTGGGGTTTATTTACAAGTTGTAGTATGGGAGGGGCTAGGGATTCATGATGGGGGCGGCCTCATGGGGAAGTCGCCCATACGCTTGGACTCAAGGCTAGTGAGTTTTCACTACCTATGACCCTATGAAAAGCCTTGTCGTGACCTCTGCCGGCCTATCTCGGTAATGGGCTAAGAGGTTGGCCGCCTCGGGGCAAAAGGAGTAATCACAACCTGGAGTGAAAGTGTACACTTCTACGCAAAGTTAAAATTAATATATCATCCGTGCTTACGGTCACGAGCAGCTCAGATCCTCGCATGATTAGCCAAATGGTTTAAGCTGTGAAATCGAGGTGAGTTGTGAGGTTGCTACCTCGGGTTTTATCGGGATGGCTATCCTGTGTTCCCTTGAGATGGCTATCTCATGTTTAATGTTGTTAATGATATATGTTTATATCTATGATGCTAAATGACACATTAATTGCTACTTGAACCTTAATAAAGGGTTGGGTGTTTCAACCAAGTTGATTAGAGAATAGGTTGCAATAAGTTAAAGCTTAATGTTACATTAAAATGCTACTGCAGTATACCTTTTAGCTGTACCTTATATTAGCCTTGCATATCATTACTTTCCACCTATACTTGTTGAGTTTTTACATGAAACTCACCCTTGCTCATTCACCAACAAAAGGATGCTCAAGTGATGACTCGGATGGTGACTTTCCTAAGAACTATCCGAGATACTAGGCTTCGTGATGCTGCCATCGACCTTCCTGTGGTGAAATGGAGTCGCTACATCAACGTCGTCTTAGTTGCTTTTCATTTTGGACGATGTTATTTATATTCCACTTTACTCTGATGACAGTTATGTAATAATGGTATGATGTAATTATTATACTATGTTTTATTTGAACACTGTGCCATTGAACCATGTAATTTATCGTTCATGTGTGTAAATTGGTCCTGGCACACATGAGCTTTTGCCTTGGTTTTACTCCTTCAAAACCAGGGTGTGACAAAGTGGTACCAGAGCCATGTTGACCGTAGGATGACGAAGCCTTAGCTAGAAACGGTCATTTTCTAACCGTCTTAGGTTGACCTTTATAAGTTATTGCATATCCCATCATTTATTAGCATGTTTCATTATTATCTTGATATGCATTTACTTCAGCTATTGCTACTATCATTTATTGATCATTTATTACCTTATCTTATAGTTACTACCATGCTTTTGTCATTATGATCATGTCATTATGCTATTTTGTTTCACTACAAATACAACAGAATGCATGCTACTCCTGCTTCAATTTATTTATAGCATTCATATCACTATCTCCAGATATTTATGCATGCAATCTTTGTAGATATTTTCCTTTGATCATAGACATGTTTATTTCTTCTATCATGATCTATTAACTGTTTGTTGCATTTCTTTGATCTTTGCATACTAGTAGATGGTGCGCCAGCTTCTGCTTTGTTGCCTGCATGTGATCACATCCCCTATGGAGCAGCTGGAGGATGTACTAGGATTGACTAGGATGTCCCTTTCATGTAATAAATAATGCTACGTTAACACGTTTAAACGTTTAGCCCTTTCATGTAATAAATAATGCTACATTAACACATTTAAACATTTAGCTTATCGAGTCTAGTGCGAGTGTGTTTAGAGTGTGCTTTGCTTTATTGGGGTGAGAACTTGTTTATCATTATGAACTATGGATGATTTGCGTCTCTGTAGTGATTGAGATAAGTTGTGGAGTGATGTCCACACTTATCATATTTATATAAGTTTAAGATTATGTTTAGTTAATTTGGGGTTTTGGGTCTCTATATATGTTGTACTCTATCTCTCTTTCTGCTTCATCCTATCAGTTATTCTATCATAGCTTGTTGTCACCTGCTCATGTCAGCTATCAGTTTGGAGATCATATATACGTATTATTTGCAAGAGATTATATATTTGCTATTCTGTCAGTGATAATTTTGCTAGAGGTTATGTCAGCTGGTTTATTGATATAAAGAGACAGTATATTATGTTGTAGTTACATTCACAGTTTATATTCAGCACAGATATATATGTTGAGACTGCATATCCTTATACCCTACTATACATTTGCATCAGATGGTGAACACCAGGAGGAATAACAGCACTGGTGGTGCCAGTGGTGCTGGTGGGAGTAACCAGAACCCTCCACCACCACCTCCTCCTACCATGGAGCAGATGATGGCCATGCAGACTTAGTTCATGTAGGGCATGAACGCCATGATGCCCATGCTGCAGCAGAACATGGCAATGAACCAAGTCCAAAATCAGCACCACAATCAGAACCCTCCACCACCACCACCCAGGGACAGGCACAGTGAGTTTTTGAAGGGGCATCCACTTTTCTTCTCTCATTCCCTTGACCCTCTTGTTGCTATGGATTGGGTGAAGGATGTGGAGAAACAAAGATCACTCAGTGCAATGATAGGGAGAAAGTTCTCTATGGATCTAGTCAGCTACAAGGAGCAGCCGCTTCTTGGTGGGATTCATACCGTTTTGGTCATGCAGCTCCCGACACCATCATTTGGGCAGAGTTCACTGAGGCATTCAAGGAGTTCCATGTTCCCGCAGGACTGGTGAAACTGAAGAAGGAGTTTGCTGATCTGAAGCAAGGCTCCATGTCTGTTTGTGAGTACCGTGACAAGTTCATTGCTTTGTCTCGCTATTCACCTAGGGATGTCGAGCAAGACCAGGACAAGCAAGATCATTTCCTGGGAGGGTTGAATGATGGACTCGCTTACATGATGGCAAACTTCAAGTATGATAATTTCCAGGAAATGGTTGATAGGGCCATTGTGCTTGAGAGCATGCGCAACAAGATGGAGGACAAGAAGAACAAGAGGAAGGCCAGCAAGTACCAGGATCAGGGAAATAGCAGTCGTCCTTGCTTCAACAACTTCCAGAACTACCAGCAACGTTTTTCTTTTCAGTATGGGAAGAATAAGGCACAACAGGGAGATCAGCGCAACAACAACTCCAGCAATGGTAGTAATCAAGTGCAACACTAGAATGGTCAAGCCCCTCATCAGAATAATCAGGCTCGCCAGAATGCTCCCCACAGTGCTCCTGTGAAGACCAACAACACCCCCAGTAATGCTTGCTTCAAGTGTGGCAAGGTGGGACACTATGCTAATGCTTGCCCTCAGAATCAGAAGCCATAGAACTTTGTGAAGGTGAACCACATCAAGGTGGAGACTGCAGAGGAAGATACAGATGTGGTGCTCAGTACATTCCTTGTTGATTCCCATCCAGCTTCAGTTCTATTCGATACTGGTGCATCGCATTCATTTATTGGTAGTCATTTTGTTCGTAAGTATAGCATACCAACCCGACTTATGCCTAGAGCTATGAATGCTAAAATGCTTGGGGGAAATATGGATTCAAATGTATAGTGTCCAGACATAAAGATTAATTTAAGGGGGTAGATTTTTATGCTAGACCTATAGTGCTTGAGTCAAATGGTTTGGACCTTATTTTGGGAATGAGTTGGTTAAACAAGTGGAAAGCAAATATTAGATGTTCAGAAAGGACAGTGAGCTTGATTGCACCTGATGGAGGTGTGGTTGATGTGGTGATTCCTCTGCCATCTAAGGATCAAGGAACAGTGAATCATGTCAGCGGTGAGCCCTTGGAGAACATCAGAGTTGTCAATGAGTCACAACTTAGAGAATTACAGTCTAAGGGTTACATTCGACCTAGTTCATCACCTTGGGGAGCCCCAGTAATCTTTGTAGAAAAGAAAGATGGAACACAGAGGATGTATGTAGATTACAGATCTTTGAATGAGGTGACTGTTAAGAATAAGTACCCTTTACCTAGGATTGAGGATCTGTTTGACCAGTTGAAGGGAGTTAGTGTCTTTTCTAAGATAGACTTGAGGTCAGGTTACCATCAGTTGAGGATTAGACCTAGTGATATACCGAAAACTGCTTTTACTACCAGATATGGTTTGTATGAGTATACAGTGATGTCTTTTGGGTTGACCAATGCTCCAGCTTACTTTATGTACATGATGAATAAAGTTTTTATGGACTATCTTGATAAGTTTGTGGTTGTTGTCGGGTACCTAGAAAAGGGGTAACCCAAATCCTCGATTAATCAGACTAATCCCCGAAGTCAGCAACGCAAACCCTCCAACGACATTCCTCACTATCGCTCGAAAGCCCACAGGCTAAGGCATATTGGGCCACCCCATGAACAGGCGTCGATAGCCCAAAGCCACAGCCTGCTCGATGGGCTACCACGCAGACTGAGACTGTACGCTCGAGGGTACAACTCAGGGACCCCTCGAGGACAAAACTTCACTCGAGCGAACGAGCCCGCCCTCAAGGATGGAACTTCACCCGTGTGAACAGGCAGCCCTCGAGCACAGTATACCCCTCGACTACCTACCCCCCGTACGGATCCAGGTGCATTCAATGCATTTTACCTGCTCCTGCCTAACCGTATGGTCATAGTTACAGCAACAGTTGCTGGTATGGCAGTCAAATCCTGCTTTTGCTGGATCCCGCGGATCGTACCTTGCTGTTACGCCATACCAAGCACTGTGTCCCGTCCAGCACCTCCTCGAGGCTCGAAAGTTAACACATTCCCCGCATCCCCTAGGATTCGGCCTTATCCGAAGGGCCTCGACCCCCTCGACTCGACCCCCTCAACTCGACCTGAGGCCTCGACCGTCGTCCCTCGACACCATCACGCATCCTCGAGCAGGACTTCAACAACTCTGGTCAACACTTCAACAACTCCCGACGCAACAGTTGCAGGACCTCCCATGCTAACATACACCTCTACAGCAACACCGACATGGTCAGCATCGGTGTCATGCGTCACTGACCATGTTAGCACTAAAAATATGTACTCCTGTGCCTCTCCTTCTCCTATAAAAGAAGGCGCCAGGGCTTGGGAGGATCCAAGATCTAAGAGCTTCATATGCTAAGGCTTTAGATCACAGAACTACGCCGTGAGACAGGTTGAAGTAGAGAGCTAAGCGCCCGAGACGCTCAAGCTCTAGCTCACACTTCTCATGCCCGCTTGTATTCACACCTGTACTAGCGCCTCGGTGCAAGATAACACGAACTATCTCCCCCCCCCGCTGGACGTAGGGCCTTTTTTGCCCGAACCAGGATAAATCGCTGTGTCCTTCTTGCATCACCCACCAGATTAAGGGAGCATGCAATTACGAATTTACTCGTTGGTGTTGACCCCCGGGGTTGAAACACCGATAGTTGGCATGCCAGGTAGGGGGTCTGCATGTTACCAATGATTTCTTGCCATTCTTTCCGGATGGGCAACTCTGTTTCACCACTTCCTCGCGCTACGGTGATCTGGTTCGGGAGCCTGGAGTTCATGTCCCTCGGACAGGGCTATGACATGACCCTACTCTCGATTAGTGACCCAAGCGGAGGTCACAGTCTCACCACCATGCTGCCATAACCAGAAGGAGGCGTGATCGGCGCCGTCATTGCCATCAACCTGAGTCGAGATTGGTGCCCGCTGCATTCCCCTCGCTCCTAACCGGTGATGAGGAGCCCCTTGTTGGGGGATTATCTGGCCTGAGTTCAAGAGCAGAGGACGGACCGGTAGGGCTCCACGACAACCTCAACTTCACCTTCACAATGCACTCGTTGAGGGAGCCTGGCAGAGCTCCCCAGATGCACACAACCCCTACTACATGGAGCCTACTTCCGCACAAGCTGTTCGAGCGTCGTCGACGGTTCCCATTTGGCCTCAACAATGCCGCAAAGGCATTCTCAACCTTGACCTGCGCCAACATGACCACGATAGGAGACCGCCTAGGCACCCTCCTTCGAGCAATGATGGACATAGGGATGGTCATGCCGGCCTCTGTGGACTTGGGCTTCACGAGAGCACCCGGCCCCCGGAGGTACACCGTTGGCACACTCCGACAGCAGCTATAGGAGGAGGCGCGGGGACAATTCCCCGTCTTCTACTGCAGCGACCCCGACTCTGGCTCTGACCATTGGGACCCTACCCATTAGTGTCTCCACATCGACGGTGACGTTGCCTCTAGTGAGGACACTGTCAATCTGATGACCAATGCGGCTACTGCTGCGGCGGGTGGGGCTCCCCCCAGAACAGAGGTTCGACAACCAGTGCACCGCGAGAGGCATGCCCCCGTCCTGATGAGCAGAATGCACAGATAGCACAAATTCAGGAGTTGCAGGCTAAACTCACCGACGACCAGGAACGACTGCGCAGCTCGAACGAACCCTCGAGCAGGAGCGACCATCACCCGGCGGAAGAGCCCGAGCCAGGGCCCGAGAGGTCAACAGGCAGATCAACGAGGGTGGGGCACCTGAACATCCCATCAACCGTTACCCTCGAGCAAGCTAGAACATTGTCGCAGCGGCTATGCTTCTTCGCAATATGCCCGCACCATCCAACTCACAAGCTCGACGGGTACAACGCGAGATCGAGGGTCTCCTCCAAGTTGCTGCTGTTCAGCAAGCCGAGAGCTCAGCCTCGAGGCATCGAGGGGCAGCTTCTAAACCACAGGACGAGCCCTCCTGGCCCGAAAGGGAGGGCTCAGTCGATCAAGAGGCGGCCCCTCGAGCAAAGAAGACACCAGCCTAAGATCGTATCATCGACAACCGTGCCTCGCGTGATGCGCGCCTCGATATTATCGAGAACCGCAGGTGCAAACACGGGGACGCCGAGGATCGAGGGTATAGCACCCATCGTGGGGGACGTTACGACAGTGATGAAGACCGACGGGCCCCGGAGCCACCGAGTCCTTGAGTTTTCAGTAGGACGATCCGCAGCGCCCGACTGCCTGACAAGTTTCGAACCCCCACGAGCGTCGTCAAGTACAACGGCGAAACCAAACCCGAGCTCTGGCTAGCCGATTTTTGACTGTCTTGTCAGGCAGGCGGGGCACGTGATGATTGCGTGATCATACGTCACCTTCCCCTGTTCCTATCCGACACCACGCGTAGGTGGCTCAAGGAGCTTTCCCCTGACCAGATTCACGACTATGTCAACTTGGTCTGGATCTTCGAGGGGAACTTTAAGGGCACCTACGTGTGTCTTGGAAACTCCTAAGAACTATGCAACTGCAAGCAGAAACCAGGGAGTCTCTGCGTGACTTCGCTCGGCGTTTCTCCAAGCTTCGAACCGAACTCCCCCACATCTCTGATCTCGACGTAATTCTAGCATTTGTTGCGGGTACGACCTGCAAGGACCTAGTTCATGAGTTAGGGTGCAACCGCCCCAACACCGTTGACGAGCTCATGGATGTGGTTGCCAACTACGCGGCTGGCGAGGAGGCGGTCAGAGCCTTCTTTGATGATGAAAAAGACAAGAGAAAGGCACCGACAGTCGATGCCGGGGGCTCAAACAAAGGTTCGAAGAAGAACAACAAGAAGAAGAATCAGCAAGGCAAGCATGAGGTTGCAGACGACAATCTCGTCACAGCAGCTGAATGCAAAAAACCTCGAGGTCCCCTTGAAGGGGCCATCTTCAACAGGATGCTCGAGGAGCCCTGCCCTTATCACAAGGACGGGGCAAAACACAAACTCAAGGACTGCTGCATGCTTTGAAAGCACTTCGAGCAACTGGGTGTCAAGAAGGGTGACGACAAGAAAGACCAGGGCGGCAATGAGGGAGACAACGGGGAAGACAAAAAATTCTCCGAAGTCTACAACAGCTACATGATCTATGGAGGCCCCTCGACCCAGCTCACGCCTCGACAGTGCAAGAGGGAGCATCGAGAAGTCTTCTTCGTCCAAGTCATGACACCCCACTACCTCGACTGGTCCAATGCACCCATCACGTTCGACCGCTATGACCATCCGGATCGCGTCCCCAACCCCAAGGCCTAACTGCTCGTCGTCGACCCAATCATCATCAACACCCGCCTCTCGAAGGTCCTCATGGACGGCGGCGGCAGCCTGAACATCATCTACCTCGAGACCCTCGACCTCGTGGGGGTCAAGAGGTGCCAACTCCAACCCAGCGCCGGGAGCTTCCATGGCATCGTACCAGGGAAGAAGGCTCTTCCCATCGGCCGCATTGACCTTCCCGTCTGCTTTGGCACCCCCGCCAATTTCAAGAAAGAGACCCTCACCTTCGAGGTGGTCGGGTTTCACGGAACTTATCATGCCATCATCGGTCGACCAGGCTATGCGCAATTCATGGCGGTCCCAAACTACACCTACCTCAAGCTCAATATGCTGGGACCCAAAGGCGTCATCACCATCGGCTCCTCCTACGAGCACGCGTACGACTGCGACGTCGAATGCGTCGAGTACGGAGAAGCCATCGAGCAAAGCGTGATGATGGCTTCGACCCTCGAGCGCCTCATCGACGAGGTGCCTGAACCTAAGCGTCATGCCGGCAGCTTTAAGCCAGTGCAAGACACCAAGAAAATCCCCCTTGACCCGAGCTGCTCCGGCGAGAAGGTGCTGACGATCATTGCTGACCTCGAGAGCAAATAGGAAGCAGTGCTCGTCAAATTTCTCTGCGCAAATGCCGATATGTTTGCATGGAGTCCTTCGGATATGCCAGGCATACCGAGGGAGGTCGCCGAGCACGCCTTGGAGATCCGAGCCGGGTCCAGACCGGTGAAGCAACGCCTGCGCCGCTTTGACGAGGAGAAACACAGGATCATCGGCGAGGAGGTACACAGGCTTTTGGCAGTTGGATTCATTAAGGAGGTTTATCACCCCGAATGGTTAGCTAATCCCATGTTAGTTAAGAAAAAGAATGGAAAAATGCAAATGTGTGTTGACTATACTAGTTTAAACAAAGCATGTCCCAAAGTTCCATTTCCTTTACCACGCATTGATCAAATTGTTGACTTTACCGCGGGATGTGAAACCCTCTCATTCCTTGATGCTTATTTGGGCTACCACCAAATCAAGATGAAAGAGTCCGACCAGCTCACGACTTCCTTCATCACACCTTTTGGCATGTACTGCTACGTCACCATGCCCTTCGGCCTTTGAAACGTTGGGGCGACGTATCAGCGATACATGCTCCATGTCTTCGGCGAACACATAGGCAACGCGGTTGAGGCCTATGTCGATGACATCATGGTCAAATCCAAGAAAGTCGACAACCTCATCCATGATCTCAAAATCACATTCGGATGCCTTCGAGCCAAGAATATAAAACTCAACCCTGAGAAATGTGTCTTTGGAGTGCCTCGGGGCATGCTCCTCGGATACGTCGTCTCCCAGCGTGGGATCGAGGCCAACCCCGAGAAGGTTGTAGCCATCATGCGAATGGGTCCGATTCAAGATCTCAAGGGCATACAGAAGGTCACGGGCTGCCTCACGGCTCTCAGCCGTTTCATCTCACGATTGGGGGGAAAGGCCCTGTCCTTGTACCGCCTCTTGAAAAAATCCGAATGCTTCGAATGGACCGCAGAGGCTGAGGAGGCCCTTGACAAACTCAAGAGCATGCTGACTTTCGCCTCGATCAGCGACATCGACTGAACCACCCGAGCCCCTCCTCCTCTACGTCGCCACGACCACTCAGGTGGTAAGCGCAGCCATAGTGGTTGAGAGGCAAGAGGAAGGGCACGCCTTGCCCATCTAGCGACCGGTCTACTTCATCAGTGAAGTGCTTTCAGAAACCAAGATCCACTACCTGCAGGTGCAAAAGCTGCTCTACGCCATCGTCCTTACGCATCGCAAGCTCCAGCAATACTTCCTCAACCACCCAATTACCGTGGTGTCTTCTTTCCCCTTGGGGGAGATCATCCAAAACCGGGAGGCGGTTGGAAGAATTGCTAAGTGGTCGGTCAAGCTTATGAGTGAGACCATCACCTACGCACCACAGAAGGCCATCAAATCTCAGGCACTGATAGATTTCATCACTGAGTGGACCGACACCCAGTTGCCGCCAGTTCAAATCCAAGCTGAGCTGTGGATGATGTACTTTGACGGGTCGCTCATGAAGACAGGAGCAGGCGCAGGCTTGCTCTTCATCTCACTCCTCGGAGTCCACATGCGCTACGTCATTCGCATCCACTTTGCCGCTTCCAATAACGTCATGGAGTACGAGGCTCTTGTCAACGGGTTACGTATTGCCCTCGAACTTGGGGTCCGACGCCTAGACGTTTGAGGTGACTCACAACTCATCATCGACCAAGTGATGAAGGCCTTGAGCTGCCACGACGCCAAGATGGAAGCCTACTGCAAAGAAGTGCGCAAACTAGAAGACAAGTTCCACGGCCTCGAGCTCAATCATATTGCTCGACGCTACAACGAAGCTACGGACAAGCTCACAAAGATCGCATCAACTCGAGGTACTGTCCCTCTGGACATATTCTCGAGAGACCTCTTCGAGCCCTCCGTCGACTTGGGCTCGAGGGATGGCATCTCACCCTCGACACTCGAACCCCTTGCCTCGACCGAGGCCCCCTCGACCGAGGCCGAGGTCATGGAGATTGAGGGGACACCTCCTCCATCGAGCCCACCTCCGGATTGGCGAGTCCCTTTCCTCGACTGCCTCATTTGAGGGGAACTCCCAGAAGACCAGATCGAGGCACGCCGGATCGTGCGACGGGCCAAGTCCTACATCATCTACGATGTTGGCAAGGAACTCTACAGGCAAAGCCCATTGGGTATCCTTCAGCGCTGCAACACTATCGAAGAAGGCAGGAGGCTCCTTGAGGACATACACTCGGGGGCTTGCGGCCACCACGCAGCGCCGAGAACCATCGTTGGCAACACCTTTTGACAGGGTTTCTACTGGCCAACTGCCATTTCTGACGCCATCAACATTTTTCGCTCGTGCAAGGGGTGTCAATTCTACGCCAAACAGACGCACCTCCCAGCTCACGCCCTATAGATGATCCCTGTCACCTGGCCGTTCGCGGTCTGGGGGCTCGACATCATGGGGCCTCTCAAGAGGATAACCAAGGGATACACACACCTACTCGTTGCTATCAACAAGTTTACCAAGTGGATCAAGGCCCGGCCTATCGGCAACATCCGCTCCGAGCGGGCGATCGAGTTCTTCACCGACATCATCCATCGCTTCGGGGTCCCGAACGTCATCATCACTGACAATGGCACACAGTTCACTAGCAAGAGGTTCTTGGATTTCTGCGATCGCCATCACATCCGTGTGAACTGGTCCATGGTTGCTCATCTTTGAACTAACAGCCAGGTCGAGCGCGCCAATGGCATGATTTTGCAGGGCCTCAAGCCGAGAATCTTCAACCGCCTTAACAAGCACAGAAAGGAATGGGCTGCGGAGCTGCCTTCGGTCCTGTGAAGCTTAAGGACAACACCTAGTCGAGCCATGGGGTTCACACCATTCTTCTTGGTCTATGGGTCCGAGGCCGTCCTCCCCACTGATCTCGAGTACGGTTCCCCTCGACTAAATACCTATAACGAGCAAACCAACGAAGAAGCCCTCACAAACACCATCGACCAGCTCGAGGAGGCTCGAGACATGGTGCTGATTCACTCCGCGAGGAATCAGTAGAAACTCCGACGCTACCACGACAAACACGTGTGCTCGAGGGACTTCCAAGTTGGAGACCTCGTCCTACGTCAACGACAGACCAACAAGGGGCATCACAAGCTGACTCCACCATGGGAAGGTCCATACACCGTAGCTAAGGTGCTAAAGCCCGGAACGTACAAGCTGGCAAACAACAAGGGCGAAACCTTCACCAACGCATGGAACATCGAACAGCTACGTCGTTTCTACCCCTAGGGCACTGATGCCCTTGTACATTCTCGCATGTTTCGTACATTTTCGCATGACAAATATAAGTACTTTCGATTATAAGTTCAAACTTATTATTATATGCAAGGGGTAGCCTCAACCCTGTCTCGCCAGAGTCGAGCCTCCCTCGGGGGCTAACGGGGGGGAACCCCTAAGTTCCTAAAAAATACGAACGATTTTTCAAAAAATTGAGCGTCTCCTTTTGCTTCACAACTAAGTAGAAAACGCCTCGAACTCCCTAAGGGTCGAGGGCTGTCGAGCCGGGAGCTCTCCTACGCCCCAGGGCTATGGTACCTCCACTCACTCCCCCCTCGAGGGATAAAAGTATGCGTCGAACACTTAGTCAAAAAGCAAAGGTCAGATGATCGAAGCTCGAGCATCTCTTTTTTCCTTCGCTTCGACGCGCTTGGCGACTAAGAAGAAAACGCCTCGAATTCCCTAAGGGTCAAGGGCTGTCGAGCCGGGAGCTCTCCTACTCCTCTGATCTATGGTACCTCCACTCGCTCCCCCCTCAAGGGATATGAGCACGCGTCGAACACTTAGTCAAAAAAGCAAAATCTAGGCGAAAGAAAACAGAGAAGGCTCGAACTTGAAATATCCAAATGCATTATGATAGATGCATAGATGTTTTAAAGGCCTCCGAGGCCATACTGAATATAAGTTACAAAAACTAACTTATTTACACAGGCACTTTCGCCCAGTTTTGTCCTACAGGCCTGCTCCGCCATCTCCGTCGCCGCCCTCCTCGACGGTGTACCCTTCATCTTCAGGGGGGAGGACTTCATCCTTGAACAGCTTCGCCAGCGCTTCCCTTCCCCCGGAGAGGTAGGGTCGCCGACCCAAGCCATGTGGGAGATCAATGATGGAGAATTGCAGTGTCGTAGTGTCTAGCAACACCATGGAGGCCTCATCTCTGTCTGACCAGCATAGGAACCCATTCACCTGAATGCCCCTGTGAAACAAGACACTGCTCGCCGGCTCTGTCAGCAGACTCATCAGAGGCTCCAATACGGGGAGAATTTGCCACTTCCCGGTGGCTGATGAGAAGACAGTGAAGCGCTCTTGATACTTCTCATCGCGGCAGAAGGAGACCATGCGGAATGATAGCCTATCGGAGGCCTCATCATCAGAGGCGACTAAGAAGTAATCAGCATCATACGAGATGAAAAAGTGTCCTTTGGAGATCTCATCAGCCACCCTGGGGATGAGATCCAAGGCCCTAGTGAGGGGGTTGTAGGCGGCGAGCTGCTTCATTTTCCTATTGAGGCGGAGAAGACGTCCACCGCGGCAATCCATTAACTGCCACTCGGGGAACTCGTTGGGATCCCCCCACTAGAGTTGAAGACAGCAGAGTGGAAAATGTCGTCCTGGTGGGGGATGCGGGTTAGGAAGACGTCGAGGCCGCGGACGGCGGACGCGAGGTCCGGGTCGGAGCAGCGGCGGATGGGTTTGAAGGTAGGCGTCTCATCGCCGAAGTGGTCTTCGAAGAAGCCGAGGAGAGGTGGCCGGTGCAGCGCGCGGAAGCGGCGGCGGAAGGCGGGGGAGGAACGGACGGCGGCCAGGAAGGCACGGCAGGTGAGGGCAGCACGGACGAGCGAAGGGAGGGACGGGAGGCGGAGGAGGATCTCATGCGTGAGGTCGTCGGAGAGGTCATGTATGGTGGTGGGGGCGGGCGGTTCCGCCGGTGACGGCGGCTGCTCGGAATGGGAGGCCATCCGGACTCGGAGTTGGGGACTGACTGGGAGAGAAGTCTGGAGACGAAGAGGAGAGCTGGTTTTTTAAAAAAATATATATTTTTTATTTATAAAAGACCATGAACCCTAAACCCTTTGTGTGCTGGGCTGGGTACAGCATCGCCCGGCTGCTCGTTATTGTTGCCCACCCATTGGGATCCTTTGCCCTAGCTTCCATTGTTCCCTAAAAAAGACAAAGGCCTTGTTTAGTTCCTTACCAAATTGGCATTCTGCATAGTGTCGTGTCACATCAGTACACTATAGCATTTCGTTTGTATTTGGTAAAAACTGTCCAAACTTTGACTAATTAGGCTCAAAATATTTGTCTCGCAAAGTACAACAAAACTGTACAATTAGTTTTTGATTTCATCTACATTTAGTACTCCATGCATATGCCGATATTTTAATATGATAAGAAATAGGAATTATACATAGTAAATTTAGTGGCAAAATTGGACATCTAAACAAGGCTAAAGAAAAACTAGCGTTTCCGTTATCAGCAGACTCACGGCCCAAATACGTAGGTCACTGCTTAGGGATGGTTTTATCATAGTTTTATAGGTATCTCAGAAAAAAAATACTGATATGGCACTGTATTAAAAAAAGAGAGATATTGAAAGTTTTATAGAAGTAGAGAGATAGGGGATGAAACTCTCCATCATTGTTTCCCAAATATGGATATACTGGTAAATATGCCCGTGCGTTGTGATAAAAAAAATCTTCTAAACATTAATGCAAAACACGTAACGTGAACGCTTTTATAATTTATTTTATGATCATCGTCACATATGTAATACAAATTAATGCTAAAAATAAATAACATTGTCCTATTAATCTTGTATCAAATTAAAATACACCTTGGTGCGCTTTTCATTCATGTAGCTAACAATAAATAGCATTGTTCTATTAAACCTGTATAATACACCTTAGTGTGTTTTCATTCGTGTAAAGTGTATACTTATTTAGATATAAATATATAATATCTTTAATTTTTCATACTACCTATGTGTCTCCCGTGCTCCTCGGCCACATTCGCATATTTCGGGTTTGCATCTAGCATGTTCTCAGCCATCGCTAAAAATATATGCGTACAACATATGCAATGATGATTTAACACACTTATAGACAAAGCACAACCGAACAATATTCATAATCTCAGGTAAATCACATTTTTAGAGAAAAAAACTAACAAAAAAAATACTACCCATGTGTTTTTCGTACTCCTCAATTACCTTCGTGTATTTCAGGTTTGCTTCTAGCACATTCTCGGTCATCGCTGAAAATTTATGCATATAACATATGCAAAGTTGATTTAACGGACCTATAGACAAAGCACAACCAAACAATATCCATAACCTTGGGTAGATCATATTTTTATGAAGCTAACTGGTGGGTTTTTTTTTTATTTTGATGATCTTTTTTTGAATTTTGCAAGTTTTTTGTTGTTATAGAAAAAGAGAGAAAAAAATAGGTTCGCATGGGCTTCATTCAGTCCATAATGAAGCCGATACAACTTGAAAGATTAAGCCCGGGTTGAAAAAAGACAACGAAGCGAGGCATGTTCAGTTCTAGATATTTTGTATTAGGAATCCCGATATATTATAAAAACTATTAATATTAATCCATCTTTTTTTCTCCCTAGCATGTTTATATTTGGAATTCTGTATTTATTGCTTTTATTTATCTTTCCAGCTTTTATCCCCTTGTGTTAACATAAAAAACTCTGCAACACTATGATCCTAACAGAATACGGAGAGGAAGATTTAAAAAAAAGAATACGGACAGGAGGAGGCCGATAGAATATGGAGAGGGGAGGCGGACAGAAAATAACTCACGGAGATGGCAGACTGAAATTTTTGTAATTATATATTAGGTAGAGATTGAAAACTGGAACATAAAAGCCCCACTGAGACTTAGCTTTAACCGAGGCAATAAATTCTAACTTTATTGAAGAGTAGAAAATAGATTAAGTTGAACAAAAGTTATAAAAAATTATAAAGTTTTATGTTATCAAATAAGCATATTAAAAGAATAATTAATAAAAAATCTAATAATTCTTATTTGATATAAAAATATTATTATTTTATTATATAAAATTTGATTAACTTGAGATGTTTCTTTGACTCTCCAATAAAGTTAAAATGACTTATAATTTGGGATAAAGGAGTAGTATATGTTCTAACTAAGAGCACATGCAACAATTTGTCACATTTATTGTGAGAGATAAAGCATTTTCTGACTTTCCCCATAGTCCTTGATTGTAACCAATATCTTCTTTATCTCTCTTTAAATAAAGAGAGATGTATCTCCTCTAAGGGCATCCCCAACGGCCCTCCTATCGGTAGCAGAAAATTGTATCATATGCCACCTGTATGAAAGAAATTATGGAAAATTGACTCACTAGCGACGCAAGAAGCAACTAGCTAGGTCACTTGCCAAAGACATGACGAGTCACTGACACGCTGCTTCATTTTCTTGCCTGTGTGCTACCGTTTCTTTTCTCTCTTTTTTTATTTGCTTACCTCACCACGTCACCTATCGATTTTCCTGCGACGGTTGGAGGCGCCCTAATAGCCACCAGTAACTCCTTGTGGTAACGATGCTATTGTTTATTAGAATTATACACAGTAATATACACGTTCATAACATGCCCGTACACTTACTCTTATGAATACACGTGTGTATATCTCTACCCCTATGAACACCTTCTAAAAATTCCTAAAGTCACCACTGCGCCTCGTTGTTAACCATAACATCGCTTATAACTTAAAGAAAAAAAATCCTAGAATAATAACTCTCCTCTCACACCGGGGTTGGAGATTGCCTTCCACACACCCGGATCCAATTCTCAGTTACCCATTTGACACCCTCCCCGTTTTAACCCAAATCCACCTAACCCAATGGTTAATAGTAATGCAGTGGATACCTGACATTAGATAAGAAGCAGTAGACAGGGAGATGACTCCGTCGGCTATGGCCATGACAGGCACCACTACCTCCATCTCGATTGCTTCTCGTGTTGATCTCTCTCTCTCTATCTCTCAATATACAAGGATATCTCAGAGCTTTTTTTTTAGCAAGAGGATATCTCAGAGCTAAAAAGCTGTTGCTATACGCAGTGGATAATAGATAACGCAATGGATAAAAGCTGTTGCAGTTCGCATGACATGCTGTTGCTGTACGCAAGTAACGGCAAACCATCCACTCTGTACAGTAAGCCAGGCATTCTATATTTGTCCAGATTACATTAATATTAAACGGCAACCACCATCACATATTTAAAATCCAAATTTATAGCGATTACATTAATCAACTCTGAGAGGGCCACTCATTCTTAACCTTGATAGGTAATGATTACATCATAATGAACAACTTCAACACTGAAAAGACAGAGAACAAGTTCAATTTCTGCAACTTAGCCTCTGAATGTATCAATTCTGCCTCTGAATGTATCAACTTGTCCCCAATCCTGAACTGTGAATGCAATGAGACAACAAATAGATGAATGCCCAAAAAAGGAGGAAACCACAACTACGATCTCTGTAACTAATGCTCCTTCTCCTAGAGCCGAACCAACTAGAGCTCCCAAACCTCAAGAATCCAATCCAATACAATGACCTGTATTTTTTTTATTTGAGGGGTGCAATGGCCTGTACAGGAACAAGCACTTCTCCTCAACTGCATACAAAAAGCAGAATTCATTTGTCATTGCAGGAATAAAAGAATCATCACAGTGCCTACATTAGATAGCTATAAATGACATGATAGTTCTCTTACATCAAACAATATGTCACGAGAAGCATCACCGTATTGAACATGCTCATGTACACTTATGGAAGAAGCTTCGGAGCAAAATATGTCCTCTGTACCCATCCTTGACTCAACTGTTTCAATTGAAAAAGGAAGGTTAGAAAAAGTTTGCCAATACATTACAAGTTACAACATGTAATTTCAGCAGAATATATGCCTATACAAATATATACTTGGTATGTCGGCTCTTAATCAATCTTGGGTATACATCAGTGCCTCGATAGTGGTTGGGCTGGAATACTAAGAATGTCACGATCCATTTCAGAGATGATTGGATATTTTGGACCATTTAGTTCCACCAATTGATGATGTCAAATGTATCATCTCCTATATCAGGATGTGAAGGGTCTTCCAGATACACTTCTAGTTCTGACCTCCTATGCTGACTTGAGTTGCTCTGATGGATGAACCTAGATAAACCAAGTCTGGTGGCATATAAGCTCATTGAGGACTCAGTTAAAGTACCTTCCACCTCAAAATTTCTACATGTGTTTGCAGCACATGAAGACTCTGTAGCTTGACTAGCATACTCATCAAAATATCACAGCAAAGCTTCTCTTAATGGCTTCAATTTTTAGTTCAGCCAATCAATCCATAGTAATATTCAATTGACTTGAGCTTGTAACGAGGGTCAAGAATAGTAGCAAATGCTAATAACTTACTGTCAATCATCCAATACTTCACAGTCTCTCTAATATTCTTCAGGACAGAGTCAATGACATTCAAACTATCTTGAACTATTAAGTTCAAAATGTGTGGAGCACAACAGATATAAAATAGATCTCCATTCAAGTGCAAAACTTTTTTAGGCAAAAGAATTCTCTGGATTTCCTGAAGAACTGCATCATTGACAGAGCTATTATCAAGAACAAAGGAAAAAAAGTTTCCTGTACAAATTCCAATCATACAACCTCAGAACAAGCTCACTGCCAACCCGTTCACCGGTATGAGAGCCCAAGACATGTACAAATGCAATTATCCTTGTGTAACTTCCAATCAGAATCAATGTAATGAGCAGTCACGCTCATATAACTTGACCTTTCAGTTGCTGTCCATAAATCTGAAGTTATGCTGATCCTACTTGAATTGTTTTCAATATTCCATATAATCTCTCTTTCGAACTCATAAAGCTTAAGACACTCCTCAGTGACAGTTGTTCTATGAACTAGTTTGAAGAAAGGTTGTAAATGACCAATGAAGCATCTTCTATAGTAATGCTCTACCATGTTAAATGGATAATTGTGACAAACAATCATGCAGGTCATGTCTTCACGACTTCGCTGTTGCTCAAACATTGGAATGTCTGCCTTAGGTGTACTAGGTTTTCTTTTCTTCAACAATTGAAGTTCTGGACATACATTTATGTGATACTGCATATGACTGGTTCCACTCTTATTCCCAACAACTAAACTTGATTTGCAGTGGTTGCATGTTGCCTTCACAGTATTGTCCACTAATTCAAGTGTAAAATCTTTCCAAACTTTTTATCTACGTTTTCAGCTAACAAGAAAACTTTCTGCACTACCATCTTTCTCTAGGTCAATTAAGGGTACAACACTATCAAAGCGAAACAAAATGCCTAATATCAGTAATTACCCAGGTGTAAATAAAGAAAAAGCAATTATTCAAGCAAGTGACAAAGAAGTATTACTCATTGTCATCTGCAGATTGTTCATGTGTTGAACTATCTGCTCATGATTCCCATCTGAGCTTTCAGTAGTACCAAAGTTTCCTTGATGCCAGGCAGTCACATGCCTATTGCCATTGCTCCCAAAAGAAGTACCCTCTCATTGTTCTGCGGCTATCAGCCCAGTGTTGGAATTATCAAGACTCTTTCCATTGCTAGAACTCCCGGTTCTATTACAATTGCGATTGGATCCTCCCATTTATCTAGCATTGGATAACTATAGTCGAAACATGTATTTACAGTACAGTGAACTCCCCAAAATAGAAAGCATTTGCAAGCATTCTAGTTCATAATTATTAGTCAGAGAATTCACATAGAAATTAGGATTCATGTATTTCATATCTGATTACAATCAAAGGTCAAATCTGAGAAGGAAGACAGTGCCTGCTGTAAAAATTCAGTTTACATTTCTCTTGTCACACAAATATGAATCAGCTACACGCACTGGTTTTTTTAGACCAAATTTCCACTTTATCGAAAGCAAGGCTTTCAGTTTGCTTGGGTAACCAGATTAGAAGAGCAGCATTGTAGTGCTCAAAGCACTTCCCCTCTAAACAGAAATATGAGGAACCAAAAGAAATACCAACCGAAATAACTTGTTTTTAGGAAAAAAAAAAAAACTACACAGCTTTCACTGATCTCTTGATTGCGCCAAGTGTCATGATGATCTCTCTATCGTTGTCATTGCCCAACTTTTTTCTTTCTCCTTCAACAGGATGCTCCGTTTCTGCATAATAAACATCAAGCAATGTACTACAACATCAGGGTGGGTAATGATTTTATTGTCAAAAACATAGTCATTACGGCTTAACCAAAAAGTCATACAAGCTAACAAAAAGATCAACTAAGCTCAAAGAACTAGGTTCAGTTATACTATTAAGCTCAAAGAACTGGGTTAAGTTTATTGGAACAGGTCTGGTACTCCTGAGGCTATGCAGAAACAATCAAACAAATGTAATAGTTCTTATAAATATAAAAAGAGTAAAGTGTAACATTGTTGTCCTTAAACATTAGGATAAGTGACCGAACTGTTGAGTCTAATAGAACCTAGGTACATATTACTCTGCAATTTGTAAAGGACAATAGCACTATTAAAAAAACAGACACCAATAACTCATCATAAGACAGTATGAGTATAATAAAACAAACATTTATCTTTCTCTTATATATATTATCATAACCAGTTCCACTTGAACAAGTACCTTCTAGTCAGGGCTTCAATTGTTACATACTAACGAAGCAGGCCATGGCATGAAGTAGGGATGCTGATGGGCAAGACCTTTTAAATAAAAGAGCTTTTCCAGCTTCCTTGTTTCCAGGCAGAAGGATAGGTACCAGCAAGGCATAGTAGCATCTCTAAATGTCTCATATGTCGTCATGTACACAATGCCATCCCGAATTGCACACACTTTAAGATGTTCATGTTCATCCAATGAGCCTTCAGTGGCCTCAAGAGCCTCTTCCTCTAACGGCAGCACATTTTCAAGCACCCACTTGTCAACACCACCAGCATCCGGTGTCCTAAACCAAACATAGAGTGTGAAATCGACCGCAGCCACAATGCAGAGCTTCCCATCCTTGGTATCCCCAGTCCTGTAGAGATGGCTTTGCCCACTCAAGGCATCTAGCAGATCGATGACGGAGAATTGCAGGGTCGCAGTGTCCAGCAACACCATATAGGGATTCTTATGGTGTACCCAGCACAGGAATCCATTCACCTGAATTCCCCAGAGAAGCCAATACTTGCCGCTCGCCGGCTGTGTCGGCACAGGCTCCGACCAGGGGAGAATCTGCCACTTCCTGGTGGCCGACGAGAAGACGGCGACGCGCACCCGAGACTTGTCGTAGCAGGAGGAGACGATGCGAAACGAACGCCCTTCGGCAGCCTCCTCGTCGGGGACGACCAGGAAGAAACTACCGGAGGAGATGAACTTGCCACGGTGCCCTTTGGAGATCTCGTCAGGCAGCTTGGGGACGAGATCCAAGGCATTGGTGAGGGGGTTGTAGACGGCGAGCTGCTCGGTTCTCCAGTTGGAGAGGAGAAAGCGGCCGCCGCGGCACTCCATTATCTGCCATCCGAGGAAGACGTCGTCGTCTTGGTGCGGCACGCGGGTGAGGAAGACGTCGAGGCCGCGGACGGCGGCCGCGTGGTCCCGGTCGGAGCCGCGGCGGATGGGCGTGAAGGCGGGGTTTTCGTCGCCGTCGGGTTCGAAGAAGAAGCCCAGGAGATGGGGCGGATGCAGCGCGCGGAAGCGGCGGCGGAAGGCGGGGGAGGAGCGGACGGCGGCCAGGAAGGCGCGGCAGGTGAGGGCGGCGCGCACGAGCGAAGGGAGGGACGGGAGGCGGAGGAGTATGTCGCGCAGGAGGTCGTCGGAGAGGTCGCGTATGGTGGTGGGGGCGAGCGGTGGCTGTGGTGACGTTTCCGCCGGTGACGGCGGCGGCGAGTGCGTAGAATGGAAGGCCATGGGGGGAGGGCGACGGAGACGAGCAGAACGGGATCATTTTCACGAGGACAGGCCGGTTTTTAGAATGGGCTTCAGTTGTTGGATGGGCTTGCCCGTCGGTAGGTGGACAATCTATTTTTTTTCTTTTTTTGAGATTTGAGATTTGGAAGGAATTGTTGGATGGGCTGTACAGAAGTGTAATTCTAAAACATTCTCAAAAAAAAAGAAGTGTAATTCTAAAAAAAACATTAAATTTACTATGTATCTAGATATACACTATGTCTATATGCATAAGAAAAGTAATGCATCAAGAAATGCCGAAACGTCTTAGAATTTGGGATGAAGAAAATACTAGTTATTAGGCCTTGTTGAGGAAATCATAGATCTAGAGTTGCCGGTATGTTAAGTACATTTACAAATTTAGCATAGATGTAGAGCTAGATCGAACAAGCCTCAGTTTATAGCTCTAACGGACATTTAATCTTATTGGATGTAAATAAACTCTTAGCTATAACCATATTATTTAGACTTATGTGGTAGTGAGTATCAATTACTTCTAGAATTCAGGAGGTGGTGCTAAGTGCTAGCTTGAAGAGATGGAATTTTTTAATACTCCATCCGTCTAAAAAAACATGCAACTATGGTATTTGTGTAAGTCTTAATTTTCAATAAGTTTATAATGCATAATATTAAAATTTATGTCTCCAACTAAGTTTGCTTTAAAATATATTCTATAATTAATTTAATGATATTTTTGCTACCATGAATGTTAATGTACTTTTATATAATTTTAGTCAAACTATAAATTCTTTGCATGAAAGTAAGAATTAATTGTGTCCTTTTGTTTGGACGCAGGGAGTATGTGCGTAGGACAACGAGTTGTTGATGCCAGTGCCTATGCAATGATCTTCTTTGTGCTTTGCTGGCAGAAAAAGAATGTAGAATTGAAGATATGTTAGAGCAACTTGGCCTATAAAAATTTGTATACAAGCAATCACAGAACGTTCTCCTATTTTATCAGACATGCATCTTATTGTACTCCTAGTCAACTTCATCGGTTAGTTGCTGACAAGCTAGGTTTCGAGTCTGAAAAGAAAAATTAACGTCTTACATATGGTAGAGCAAACAAGATGCCAGAAGCAAACAAAATGGATTGTATATGTTTTTTCTACTAACGTGAAGGTCTGAACCTCTAATTCTGGGTTCAGTCAGAAATGGATTCATTCATCGGTAGGCTGACTGTAAGATGTGCTGAACTGTAAGTATTGTTGGCCACATTTTCATGAGCACCTCTTATTTAGCAAAGGACATGAGCACGTTTTTTTTTTTTTTTTGGCGGGGGAACCCAGCACGTTTAGTTTGAAGTGCGCTACCGCTAGTACACCACTTCTATTGTACTGAACTGTACTCTTATGTATTATTATTTGCCACATTTTCATTAGTAGTACAGGAGCAGCAGCAGAATGCAATGACGATCAAGATATAATATATCAGCAGGGACAATTCGGCAGGGGAGGGCCAAATGACGATGATTTTGGTCTTTGGAGGAGAACTGGAGAAGATCAGCAGCGGTTGCCGAGACATGTTGCTTCTGGGGTTTTTTTTATATACTAGTGGTGGGGCGCGCGCATTCGCGCGCCTGTGCAGTAACAAATCTAAGTTATTTGGGCATTAACTTAATATGGATTTGTTTCCATTGTAATACATTATGGTTCAAATATATATAGGAAATCTGAATTACATAGCAAGAAGAGTGTTTAGTGGCTGCATACAGCAGCTATGGCCTTTGGTTCCATACACAGCAAGAAAGAGGCTAATTATAGACGTTAGTGTGAATAGGGGCATTGATCGGTACTAATCGGTAGCATCTTGATTCCGGTTTGCACATGTGATGGCCCGTCGAATTGTCTGCTCTTCTTGTTGGATCCTTTTTGAAGTTTGCATAAAAAATAAAGAACGCGTCAATGAAGAGAGAGTATGAAAACACATATGTTTAATTCATGAATTAAAAATATAAGAATAGCAAGTAAATGTATCTGTATTACATTGGCGTGTAAAATCGGAAAAGCTAAAGCTTAGTACATAGCCATGCACTTTTTTATTGTGATTGTTTGGTAAGCTGAAGTGGTGATGACGCTGACAGCTACAGACAAGAAGAGGGGACAAAAGGCATGCCAATATAGTGAGGTTGTGATGTCGAGATAAGTTTGTAGTTCACTTCCTCATGTGTACAGCTTCTGCAAAGTAAAGAGAGGAAGGAGGGATAATTAGTTATGGAGAAGAAGAGTGGCAAATGCAAAGAAGTGAAAAAGAAGATGCATGCAAGTAGCCCCAAATCTCATTGCCCTAAACTAAAATAATTTTAGATGCGCAAAGCCAAATTAAACCACCCAGAGTTCCATATAATTCCATTTTTTGTTGTCATAGAACGCTATAAATTAGAATAATAAAGCATGAATCAAGATAGCTTTGTTCTGACTTTAGGTAGTGCAAAGATAAGAAAGTATTAACAGGCACATACTATGCCTCTATATATTGTTCTTTTTAACCAGGTAAATAACAGTCACAGGGTCCAATCTATTTCCTGTTTATTATCAATGAACAAAATGCAAACCTTAGGCTGTCTTACTCAAGATCAAAATTACCAACCAACTTCCTTCTTAAACCTTAATCATTATTCAAGTTGTTACTACGATGATGAACACTGATCGAGTCTTCTTCTCTGAGAAGCAACGGCGATTCGAATCTATTTTCATATACCCAGCTAGGACCTAGGTCACTGATATATAGGAGACTCTAACTCCTAAGCATATCAGATGAACCGATATATTGGGATAACAACCGCAGCCATATATCACCACATAATACACGTGAGCACTTCGACCCAGTGTACCGATATACATGGGAACTTAAACCCACAGTGTAACACACTATGACATATGTGGGGACTCTGGCCCACTATAAGTCACTCCATGACATACGTGGGAACTCTAGCCCACCGTATACCACTTCATGCATGTGGATTTTCTAATTTCTCGATAAACATGAGTTCACCATCGACACGGGACCTAGGGCATCAACAGACAAAAACACTACAGAGGGACTCCGTTCCCAATGCAAGTGACCCGTCCGGACTCGATTTATTAACTATCATCATGATTTCAACAGATAAAGCCAAACTCATCTTTTTCATTCTTTTGCTTTTGAACACTTAATTAATTAAGCAGGGCTAAGCATTACTACGCATCTTCTAGAACAAGTAACAAGGAATATGAAAGTAAGACAGGTAATGCAGTTGGTGGGTTTTCACTCAACTCTTATTACTTAATGCAACATATCATAACTGAAGCAATAAAACTTTTATAAAATAGAATAGGGTTTGAATGCATCCGGGGCTTGCCTTGATGGTCGGGGTAAACGGTCTCGAGTTCTGGATCAACTCCCAACTCCTGAGTCTGCTCTTCCTTGGGATCTGGTGTGATAACGTTAAACTCTCCATTAACGGAAACTATACGATACAATGATATGCTTCAACATGATGGAATGATAAACATGATGCTCGATGGATATATGATCAGATTAATGGCTTGAGTACAACTTTCCTTCACGATAAAGTTGTAAGCCAACCAAAACATACTTACTAAGTTCATTAGGGTTAACTATATTATTTAAGAAAGTTATTAAACACATGAAATAACGTTAATTAAGCCCTAATGACATGATCTAGGTAAGCGCAAATAATTAATTAAAGTGTCAAAGGTCATTAGGGTTAATGACCAAAGGTCATCAATCAATCCTAGAGTCAAACAATTCCTATAATGATTAAACTTAATTAAAGGGGTTAATTAATTAATTAAAAACATTTAAATAAAGGCATAAAAATTAAATTTGTCTAATTGAACTCAAATTGTTATTTTGAAAAGCTCTTGGTCTAATTAGATGGCAAAATAAATTTCAGAATTAAAAGCCAATTATTTTATTTATTAAAAATCATTGAAGGTCCATTTTTCAATTAAAAGAGCTAATTTTAACTTATGCAAAATGTATTTAAATTTGGCATTTCATATTTTTTCTAGGTAGATGACATCATAAAGAACACACATAAAAAGTTTCAGAATTTTTAGAGCTATACATGAATTATTATGAATTTCTAAAGAAAACAATATTTAAATCATTTTCTGGAAAAAGAAAAAGAAAATCCTTTTTCTCTCCCCGCGTTGACCCGACGGCGACGGCGCTTGACCGGCGGCTATCTCGCCGGCGGTGAGGTCTCCGGCGTCGGGGCTTGGTCCTACAGGCTCATCTCGGCACGGCGAGCAACTTGGGCTGGCTAATGAAGTAGCGGGGCGACGGCGGCGCACTAGCCGGCGGCCATGGCGGCCCGGCGACGCGGCGGCCCGACGGGAGAGCTCATCGGAGCTTCTCTGGCGGCGACGAGCGCATGAGCATGTGCAAGACATCGATGCGAAGACGTTGGGCCAGAAAATGAAACCGTTTCTGGCCTCTAGCTCAAACGGCTACGCGCGCGGCGGCGCGGGCAGAACCATGCCGGCGGCGAGCCACGGCGACCAGACCCTACGGCGCAAGAGAGGTGAAATTGAGGGCATGGAGGGACGCAGGAGCTCACCGCGGTTTTGGTGCGCTTGAAGATGAAGGCTCGGAGTGGCCGAGTCGAGCTGCGGACGGCGGCGCTGATGGCGGCGGCGGTGCTCCGGCGACAAGAACGGCGTCACGGCGTGCCCTGTGTACCAGAGAGCGAACCACGGTGCGCATGAGGAGCAGAAGAAGACAGAGGACATGATAGGAGGGTTAAAGAAAATATGTTTTCCACCTTGGCAGCGGTGGACGGCGAGAAAGCTCGCGGCGGCTCGAGTGCCGGTCGCGAGGAAGACGATGGCGCGCGGGCGACTCGGGCGGGGAGAGCTAGCACTGGCTAGCTCAAACTGAGCGCAAGGACGATGCGGAGCTTCTGGCAAGAGAAATTGAGCAACGGTGGAGCGACGGCGGCTTTGCCGGCGGGGACGAGCTCGACAGCGGTGAGCAGAAGGAAGAAAGAAGACGACGGTGGTAGCCACGCCTATATATAGGGCAGGGGCGAGGGGTGGACGGGCGACACGGGGCGGTGAAGCTTCGTGCGCGAAGCGAGCTGGCGACCACAGTACGCTGGTATGGGCGACTGTGGACGGCGGCGCGGCTTGAGAAGCCGGCCATGGCGGTAGACGATAGGTCTTGATACTGTTCAAGAAAATTACAGAAATGCCACTCGTTTGAAATTACAAATTACTCTAAAATTTATATAAGAACTTAAAAATCTCCAAAAATATCATTTGCATAACTTTTCAAGAGCTAAACTTTTTATTTAACTGGCATCCTCAAGTTCTGTCTGGATTTTAAAATATGAATTCAAATTCAAAAGGGGAATAAAACCCTAGAAACAAACATTTGAAATTAATTTTGATTTTTCAATAAAATTTGAAAATCTTCAAAACTATGAAATGTTTAATTTTTCAAAACAAACCTTTTAATATACAAAGTTTTCCCAAATTTTGCATAATTTTTGAATTATGGTTTTAAAATCAAAAGGGGACAAATGTTGAAAAACTGTATTTTCAAATTCATTTGAAATTCTTTTTGGAAACTTGAAAAACTTTGAATACCAACTTTGTAGCTCTTGCCAAGATCTACAAACTATCTTTTTAGAGTATCTCCAAATTATTTTTAGATTTTGAATTATAGAAAAGGGGATAAATCTAGATTTTCAAATAAAGGGTTTTTGAAACCGAATTCAAACTCGATTTGGTTTCTAATTTAATTGGTTGGTTATTAGTGATCACATACATCATCCAAGGACATTTTTAGGTCAATGACCTAATAGTACCCTTGGTTGACCAGGTTGACTTTCGAAAATCATTTTTATAGCATTCCAATTTGAATTTAAATTTGAATTGCAAGACTTGGGAATAAGCTTTGAAATCCAAATTCAACTTTAAATGTGGAAATCATTTTTAGGGTTGGACTTAGATTTATACACTATGCTTGACCCTAGTGTAAACACGGTTTACACCTCAAGTACATAGAATATAAATCAAGCATTTGAGATGACATTCGAAAGTAGAGTTTTATTATTTCATGTGACAACACATTCCAGAAACACAATCAACCTATGAAATATAGACTTGTTTTAGTTAATGCACATCAAGGTTGACCTAATCATGAATGCTTTGTAGTGCATATGATGACATGACAGGTTTTAGTTAATATAACACCAGAGGTGTTACAAGCAATCCAACAATCTAATGTTAAAAGCTTATACCAGAAGCTTTTACAATTATGGAGCCTGGCATTTCAACCTGTAGGATACTCTAGTTTTAGAATCATGGTTCCATGAGTGGAACTCTGTTACTAATTATTAATATCACTATCCTCCATCTTTTTTCCTTTCCATCAAGATACATGCATAACTCATAGAAACGCTATAAGAAAAAAAAATCCTTTTCAACTGATTGTGTTTTTATTTTATTCTGTACATCTTAGTGGACATCCAGCAAAAATAGAATTTAAATTTCTTAGTGAACATCCACATCAGTTGATGTGGAGAATAGCAACAATGGTGGAATGAAGGCAGCATGCAGATATTCACAATGGATATGTTTTCTTAAACTAACCTCTGATTTTCAGAATTTCTGGAAGCATGGTGGCAACCTCTAAGGCCAATTAAGATACAACTGCAATTAAGAACAAATAATCTGAGTAAATCAACACACAAGAAACTATCTGCAAAGCAGCTGGGTTGCATTCACACTTACTTGAAAATCAACTCAGGCTGCAGAACACACTTCTGTAAAAGCGATGCTATGCTGTTATATATGGAGGGATCATGACCCAGCTGTATCTGCAATGATCGCTTTGTGCCTGCAAAGTGAATTAAGTGATCTGAGAACCTGAAATCGAAGAGATGCACTTAATGAATGTTTACGTAGTTTTTCCCTACGAAATCTGCACGTACTCTGAATGACTGGAATACAGATAAAAGGGGTTACAATGAGCCATGTATATTGACATTACTAATTCTATTAAGGGAAAAATAATCTCATCATGCACATATGATATATATTAGACTTAGAAACTGAACAATGTCAATCAAGAATCAACCAAGTTCACCTTTTTCAGAACAATACATGGAAGGAGATAAAAGAGTTGCCCCATGGCTTGTCACTGTAAGATGGCTTCCACCATATCCACATGTAGAAGATACCTGCAAATAAATAAATTGATGAGTAAATTAGAGTCCAGATTTCAGAAACTATACACTTTTGGTGCTACAAACACAATATGCTAACATAAGAGTAATAAGGAATGTAATACGCAAAGGTGTAGGTAATCGTTCCTTAAATAAAGATTAAACTATCTTTGCTTGAAGTTCCATACTTAACGTGTAAATAATCTGTAAACATGTGCTACTTTACTTTGGTTTAGGAAATTCAGAAGGAGGGGAAAGGGGAGGAGGGAAGGGACAACAACATGAACATGCATTGGGAAGGGGGAGCAACATGAACATGCATTCCTGAAATATGATCTGCAGAGGGGATGCGGAGGTAGGGTCAGGGCGGGGGCACGAGCGGCGGGGGCGTCATCGCGACGGCGGCCGCCCCCGTCGGTGCCGTATTGGGAGAGACGAAGGGAGCGATGTTTTCTTTTTTTTACAGAGACGAGGAAGGCAGGGGAGAGAAAAGGATAAGGTTGGAATCGGATTCTGGCAGTATATATTTGGTCGGCCAGCTTCACAAATAGTAAAAGAGATAAGAAGCCATAAGAATTACATGGGCATAGAGAGGGAGCAGGTAAAAGAGAAGAGATTCACCTTGAAGCAGAAGCCAGCTGAAACATTAGGAACCACAGGATCTAGCATCTAAGGATAGAAATTTTTTACAACAAGGTGGATAGGTGTTCCTGGTAGAAACCTCATGGGGCTTATAGGTTTTAATAATAATAATGAGTACAATTTTCAAGATAAATTAAGCCTCATAGAGAAATCTTGGCTACCCGTCACTAAACTATATGGGCAAACTTCAATAATGAGTACAATTTTCAAGACAAATTAAGCCTCATAGAGAAATCTTGGCTACCCGTCACTAAACTATATGGGCAAACTTCTAATTGGTGTAGTTGAATGGCAGCTAGCTCGTCACTAATAATGTCGGCTACCCTGGCTTCAAGCTTTCAATGTTTGACGACTTTGTATTGCTGATAAATCTGAGGTTTCCGTAGCCTCGACTACTTCTTTACACAGAATTTATCCCCTCATGAACTACACTGGCATTTTTTTTTCCGCGATCGGGTCATTCACCCGTGCACTCTTATACTATAACTAGGAAAATACCAGTGCGTTGCAACGGGATAAAAACAGTATCATGATAATGTAAACACTCTTACCCAAAAAAACAATATTCCGAGAATGATGTTTGCAATGGCAATATCAGTTTTATATAAGTCTAGTCTCCATGAAGGATATATAATTAGAATATAATGTGATGAGGACATCACTCCATTGAATGCACAAGATGATCCTCCGCTGGACAATCAAGGTCCAATCACAAGAGCTCGCGCACGATAATTAAATTTACAGGTGAGCTCGTTCTTAAAGAAGCCTTTTTATGATTTTAAGAATAGATTGCTACCTAATGATTATATTGTACTTAGGAATCATGGAGAGGATCAAGCGATGCATAAGGGATGGCTTGGAGGCGTGGAGGACCAGCAAGGGCGCCCAAGTCAAGGTGGAGGCCCAAACCGAGTCGACTTCGAACCTGTTTCGGAGTCCAAGACTAGTGTGTAGTAAAGTGGACGCCCAGGACGCATCCGGACTCCGTTTTTGATGATCCACCTATGGATGAAAAGATAATTTCATAAGGAAGCCAATGGCATTGGTTTGAGGTCAAAATTCCTTTAGAGTCATCGAGAAACATCAAAACAAGTTAGCGTCCAGAATCTGTTCTGGTGCTGCGTCACCGTTTTTAGTCCGTTGGGCCGTGTATCGTTGTTGAGCCCATTATGGGGCGCGTCCAGGGGTGGCAACGACCCTTAGACCTCTATAACCAGCCGCCGCCTCTCTCGTTAGGTTTTGGGTTTTTCTTAGATTATTCTGTTTATAACAGTTTCGCCGCACCGTCGGTTTGTGAGACCCCAACTCGTGAGATTAATCATTCATCTGCAATTGGTTGCATTCTTTAGTGTTCTTGCTTGTGTTCTTCGATTAGCAGGCAAAGGACTCAGCCTTCTCGGTGAGGTCGACTGTGCTTCGATGGTCGATAACCAGAGGAGACGTGGTGCTGCGATTGCGGGGTTCAGAGCCGAGTTGTTCGGAAGCCGGATCGAATTGTGTCGCGATTCCACCAAATCGAGAGTTATTAGAACCTTTCGGAAGATCGGGAACCCTAGTTCACATCAAGTGGTATTGGAGCTTTAGGTACACCGTCAGGTTCGCCCTTACCCTAGTTTAGTTTGTTTTCGCCTTCGTCCTATAATCCAAAAAAAGCCAAAAATAGTTTAGTCTAGGTTTTTCCCTTATCCCGGAACCACGTTTGGCCTTTGCATAGTTCTTGTCAGATTCCGTAGTGTTGAATTTGTGTCCTGGTCAGGGTCTTGTTGCTGGTTAGGTTGTGTTAGAGTCCAGTCGTGTGTTTTTTCCCATCGTTTCCATTCAACGCTGTCCCCTTCCACCGTCGCAAACAACAAGTCAAATCCACCATATTACTCGACTTGCCCCGCTAGCCGCCTTGTGTCAATTCTTGCCGCCGCGCAAACCCTAGATAGGTCATCGGCCGCTCTTTGTTGCTTGCATCGCAGCCCTCCTTGCATCATCAGCTGAATACCTACTGCTATGATCGGTGTTGGAGTTTAGGGACGCTTCGCCCTAACTGCCGCCGCCGTGTTGTGCCTTCCGAGAAACATAACTTGAGATACCTTCGGTAAAACAAGCATAACTTTTGACTCGTTTATCAGAAAAATTTGAAATTTTTACAGCAACTTCTTGACTCCATTTGGAGCCAACCCAAACTTGCCTTTGGCCTATTTGGTCCAGTTAGAATTGCCAAAAAAATTCGGAAAATAAAGAAAAAAATTAACAAGGTTCTTGCACGTTTTTCAGAGAACGTGCTGATTTTCTGTAGACCATATTCCACCTCTGTTGTAGGTGAAAAATTTTATGGTTACATCTTTTGTCATACTTGTTCAGAGAAAAATTTTAAAAAAAATAGTGTAAAAAAAGTTTGTTCAGGGGAAAAAAAGGAAAAAAAGAGGAAAAACAAAAAGGAGTTGCTTGTTCTGTGATTGCGTGTGCTACATTATGCTTTGTGCTTCATTCATACTTGTCTCTCCATCATACTTGTGCTTCCTTTGTCCTTGTTCACACATATTTGGTACTTGAAATACGTTAGGCCAGCAACGAGAACAAGTAATTGGGACTATAATTCAATATTACTTTCTGTCTTTGAATTATATACCACTCACACATTTTTTGGCCAGCCTTCCTAAGCCCCACATATACTTCTGGACAGCAAAAGTTGTGACACCCGTAATCTCAGCGCTACGTCTTTCAGGTATCCGTGCCTTGCTGGTAAGAACCGGTCGGAACTTGTTAAGGTGTTGCCTTTTGCTCTAAATTTGAGAGGCCCCACTCCACATTTGTAAAGGATTATTAGGGATAACTTTCACCGTTTGCTGCTTGTGTTTTGTGTCTACATTGGCAGGTGATGAGGGAGAGAATTCACCCAAAGAGTTTTCAGAGCGTGTCAGCCAAGAGCAACTACAATCTGTTATAAACAATGCTCAGAAGGACTTGAACGAGACAGTTACCAAGGCTGTAACTGCTGCACTCATTGATCTCAAGATTGGCAACACCCTTGAGAGATTGGATAAATGATTGTCCACGCTGACCGATAGGGTAACTGCTTTAGAAGAACCGCCACCACCTGAAGAAAATAATGATGGCAGCAATGCTGGCGATGAGGTATATGATGCTGATGGTAATGTTGATAGAGCAGCGACAAGAGAAAATAGATTACGTCATCGTCTTCGCACAAATACCACAGGTATGGGTGGCGCTCAATATTTCAACCGCCACCGAGGTAATCGTACTCATGCTCCCGATGATCCTTATGCTAAGGTTAAATTTACCATACCTTCTTTTTCTGGGACATTATGATGCCGAGGAATACCTTGATTGGGAGATGACAGTAGAGCAAAAATTTTGTGCCCATCTTATGCCTGAGCAACATCGTATTAGACAAGCCACTAGTGAATTTAAAGATTTTGCTATCATTTGGTGGACTGGTTTAGTTGCAGATAATTACCAACCTCATACATGGGAAGAACTTAAGTTTGCTATGCGTGATAGATTTGTGCCACCATCGTATCATAGAGACCTACGTAAAAGACTAATGCGATTAGAACAGGGACATAAATCTGTGCATGATTATTATGGTGAACTTCAGAAAGGTTTGATGCGTTGTGGCATAGTGAAGGGAACTGAGGATTCTATTGTTCGTTTTTATGCGGGTTTGAGGGAGGAAATTCAATACATAGTTGATTATAAGGAATTCAACACTGTCAACCAGTTGTTTCAATTTTCTATGCTTGCAGAGAAGAAATTGCAGGGGCGAGATAAGTAGGCCAAGAGCAAGGCTGGCACCTCATACACACCACGCATGGGAGCATCATCGGGGTTTCCCAAGGCATCCTCCTTTCGCGCGCCTCTACCAGCGAACAAGAGGACGTCTTCTGCGCAACCTTTTGGTTCAGGTAAAAATTTAGTGCAGGAACCATCGAAGAGTGCATCTTCTGTTGCCTCAACGGGACGCACTCCTAGCATTCAGTGTCATCAGTGCCATGGTTACGGACATGTACAAAAGGACTGTCCAAGTCAGCGAGCATACATTGCTACAGAGGATGGGTACATCAGCACCTCTGACGTGGAAGATGATGATGAAAAACAAGATGTTCAAGAAGAAGGTGAGGTCTTTGGTAGCAAGGACACATCAGCCTACATGAGTGTCATTGTGCAGCGAGTGCTTAGCGCACAAGTACAACAACCTGAGAAGCTGCAATGCCACAATTTGTTCCAAATATTCTTTGTCATCAACAACTGGCGAGCACGTGTCATCATTGATGGGGGTAGCTGCAATAATTTGGTGAGTTTAGATTTGGTCAAGAAGCTTGACTTGTCTACATGCCCACATCCCCATCCGTACCATATTCAGTGGTTGAATGATTCTGATAAGGCTAAGGTAACAAAAACTTGTAGAGTTTCTTTTTCTATTGGTACCTATGTTGATTCCTTTGATTGTGATGTAGTACCTATGGAAGCTTGTTCACTTTTATTGGGTCGCCCTTGGGAATTTGATAATGATGCTGTTCATCATGGTAGAAGTAATACATATACTTTTGTTCATAAAGGAAAGAAAATTACTTTGGTGCCAATGACCCCAGCTAAAATTGTACAAGCTAATAAAGAATGAGCTGCTAGTTTGCATGATGTTAAATCTGAAAATCAGCAAGTTGCAAATTCTGTTTACCCACCTAAAAAGGATAAGTTCACACCTAATTCTATGGTCGAGGAAATTAAATTGAAGGGTGGTGTTATGCTTGCAAGAAAATGTGACCTTGCTAAAATTTCTGATGATGATATTTGCTATACTTTGGTTTGCAAACGAGCTTTGTTTTCTCTTGATGATGTTGTTAGTTCAAGACCTCCTACTGTCACTAACCTTTTGCAGGAGTATGAGGACGTTTTTTCAGCTGAGATACCCCCGGGGCTGCCACCTATGAGAGGAATAGAGCATCAAATTGATTTGATTCCGGAAGCGACATTGCCAAACCGTGCTGCTTATCGAACCAACCCTGAAGAGACTAAGGAGATTCAGCGACAAGTCCAAGAGCTTTTGGACCGCGGGTATGTACGAGAAAGCCTTAGTCCTTGTGCTGTTCCTGTGATTTTGGTTCCTAAGAAAGATGGTTCTTGGCGCATGTGTGTTGATTGTAGAGCCATTAATAATATTACTATTCGATATCGTCATCCTATTCCTAGGCTTGATGACATGCTTGATGAGTTATGTGGCTCTGTAATTTTCACTAAAATTGACTTGCGTAGTGGGTACCATCAGATTAGAATGAAACTTGGAGATGAATGGAAAACAGCTTTCAAAACTAAATTTGGATTATATGAGTGGTTAGTAACGCCTTTTGGTTTAACTAATGCACCTAGTACTTTTATGAGATTGATGAATGAAGTTTTAAGAGCTTTTATTGGGCAATTTGTGGTAGTTTACTTTGATGATATCTTGATTTATAGCAAGTCTTTCGATGAACATATGGATCACTTGCGTGCTGTTTTTAATGCTTTACATGATGCACGCTTATTTGGTAACCTTGAGAAGTGCATCTTTTCCACGGATCGAGTCTCTTTTCTTGGATATGTTGTTACTCCATAGGGAATTGAGGTGGATGAGACAAAAATTGAAGCCATTAGGAGCTGGTCAGTACCCCAATCCATCACACAGGTGAGGAGTTTTCTTGGTCTTGCAGGTTTCTACCGCCGCTTTGTCAAGGATTTCAGCACCTTTGTTGCCCCATTACATGAGTTGACAAAGAAGGGCGTGGTGTTCCAATGAGGTAAGGCGCAAGAGGAGTCATTTGAGACGTTAAAAGATAAGCTTACACACACACCATTGCTACAACTTCCAAACTTTGGTAATGCTTTTGAGTTAGAATGTGATGCTAGTGGAGTTGGCATTGGAGGTGTTCTGATGCAAGATGGTAAACCTGTGGCATACTTTAGCGAAAAATTGCATGATCCTGTTTTAAATTACTCTACGTATGATAAGGAATTGTATGCTCTTGTACGTTCGTTAGAGACGTAGCGTCATTATTTGTGGCCTAAGGAATTTGTTATACATTCAGATCATGAATCACTTAAGTATCTTCGTTCTCAAAATAATCTAAATCGTCGATATGCTAAGTGGGTTGAATTTATTGAATCCTTTCCTTATGTTATCAAACACAAGAAAGGAAAGGATAATATAATTGCTGATGCTTTGTCTAGACGATATACTATGTTGTCCCAACTTGATTATAAGATTTTTGGGCTTGAAACAATAAAAGAACAATATGCGCTTGATCCTAATTTTAAAGATGTGTTGCTGAATTGTAAAGAGGGCCGTACGTGGAACAAGTATGTGATAAATGATGGATTTGTGTTTAGAGCTAACTGTCTATCCATTCCAGGTGGTTCTGTTCGTCTTTTGTTGCTACAGGAAGCGCATGGAGGAGGATTGATGGGCCATTTTGGTGCTAAAAAGACGGTAGCTGTTTTGGCCACACATTTCTTTTGGCCACACATGAAGAGAGATGTTGAGCGATTCGTGGCACGCTGTACCACATGTCAAAAAGCTAAGTCTCGCTTGAATCCACATGGGTTGTATATGCCTCTTCCTATTCCTTCTATTCCTTGGACAGATATTTCGATGGACTTTGTTTTAGGATTGCCTAGGACCAAGAGGGGAAGGGATAGTATTTTTGTGGTTGTGGATCAATTTTCTAAGATGGCACATTTTATACCATGTCATAAAAGTGATGATGCAACTCATATTGCTGACCTTTTTTCCTAAGATATTGTTCGTTTGCATGGTATGCCGTCTACTATTGTTTCAGATCGCGACGCCAAATTTTTGAGTCACTTCTGGTGAACTCTATGGAATAAGTTGGGCACAAAATTGTTGTTTTCAACAACTTGTCACCCACAAACATATGGACAAACAGAGGTAGTGAACCGCACTTTGGGCACCATGCTGAGAGCTGTTTTGAAGAAAAACTTAAAGATGTGGGAAGAATATTTGCCTCATATGGAGTTTGCTTACAATCAGGCGACACATTCTACCACCAAGGTAAGTCCTTTTCAGGTAGTGTATGGTTTTAACCCTCGTGCTCCAATTGATCTTTTGCCTTTACCTACCAATGAAAGAATGCATAGTGATGCTAGTGCACGTGCTGAATTTATTCGTAAGTTACATGAAACCACTAAAGAAAATATTGGAAAGATGAATGAAAAGTATAGAATTGCTGGTAGTGAAGGTAGAAAAGAACTTAAACTTGAACCAGGTGATTTAGTATGGTTACATTTGAGAAAAGATAGGTTTCCAGAGCTGCGTAAGTCAAAATTAATGCCAAGAGCTGCTGGTCCTTATAAAATTATTGAGAAAATAAATGATAATGCATACAAATTTGAGTTGTCACCCGAGTTCGGGGTTAGTCCTTCTTTCAACATTTCAGATTTGAAGCTGTATTTGGGAGAAGAAGATGGCCTTGAGTCGAGGACGACTCCAATTCAAGAGGGGGAGGATGATGAGGACATCACTCCATTGAATGCACAAGATGATCCTCCGCTGGACATTCAAGGTCCAATCACAAGAGCTCGCGTACGACAATTAAATTTACAGGTGAGCTCGTTCTTAAGGAAGTCTTTTTATGATTTTGAGAATAGATTGCTACCTAATGATTATATTGTACTTAGGAATCATAGAGAGGACCAAGGGATGCATAAGGGATGGCTTGGAGGCGTGGAGGACCAGCAAGGGCGCCCAAGTCAAGGTGGAGGCCCAAACCGAGTCGATTTCGAGCCTGTTTCGGAGTCCAAGACTAGTGTGGAGTAAAGTGGACGCCCAGGATGCATCCAGACTCCGTTTTTGATGATCCACCTATGGATGGAAAGATAATTTCATAAGGAAGCCAATGGCATTGGTTTGAGGTCAAAATTCCTTCGGTGTCATCGGGAAACATCGAAACAAGTTAGCATCTAGAATCTGTTCCGGTGCTGCGTCACCGTTTTTGGTCCGTTGGGCCGTGTATCGTTGTTGAGCCCATTAGGGGGCGCGTCCAGGGGTGGCGATGACCCTTAGACCTCTATAACCAGCTGCCGCCTCTCTCGTTAGATTTTGGGTTTTGTTTAAATTATTCTGTTTACAACAGTTTCGCCGCGCCGTCGGTTTGTGAGACCCCAACTCGTGAGATTAATCATTCATCTGCAATTGGTTGCATTCTTTCGTGTTCTTGCTTGTGTTCTTCGATTAGCAGGCAAAGGACTTAGCCTTCTCGGCGAGGTCGACTGTGCTTCGACGGTCGATAACCAGAGGAGACGTGGTGCTGCGATTGCGGGGTTCAGAGCCGAGTTGTTCGGAAGCCGGATCAAATTGTGTCGCGATTCCACCAAATCGAGAGTTATTAGAACCTTTCGGAAGATCGGGAACCCTAGTTCACATCATAATGTGAATCAAAATAATCTAAAATAAAAATATTTTCGGAATAAGGCAGTTTGGTTACATAGATCATAAGGTAAAACCTAACCCGTGAACATCTCTAAAACATGAATTGCCATGAAGGAAACAACATGCTGCTACACTCCGGAGCTTCAAAACCAGAGGAACTGAATAGACATGCTTGCATGGTTCAAGCTTTACTTTCCCTGGAACTGAACACCATCATCCGTATGCCAAATGTTTGCTAGCAACTGAATGAACCTGCAAGCAGCTAAAATCTACTCTTGTAATATTAAGAATTGAACATTTGTCAATTGTGACAAACCCAATAATGATTCAACCATTCTTTGAAGGCTTCATCAAGGCACTCTGAAGATTTACAACACTCAGCTCTAGAACCAGTTGACCCACAGGCATCTTGGTCTACAGTAAAAAGGAAAAATAATCCGCTTCCATATGTGTTTATTTTGTAACTTGAAAATGTTCAATGTGATGTGCTCTCTGCTTTAGGATGAGTAGTATAGTAAGTAAAAGCCTTGCTGGGACTGCACAATGTTTCAGTCTGATCTTTCCTAGGAACGAAATAAGGAGTTTCTTTGAGAAATTTTAGTCGTCCAATAATAAATGAGAACGCCGAAGTAGTAGCTATTAGTATCTCCCAAGCAATCCAATCCACCATGGTGAAGCAACTGGCTATAGCATTAGGTGCTCTGAGTTAGGCATGCAGAGGATCATCTAGACAAGTGAGCCAATGACGACTTCTTGCTAGATAAAACAAAATAATTTAGTTCTAATTTAGTATTATTTTAGTCTGGCCAATACCTATTGTTTGACAAATATCTTTTTTTTTTTTTGCGAATGTTTGACAAATATCTTAGTGACCAATGTCACAGCATCATTGGGCAATACCTATTGTTTGACAAATATCTTAGCCGACAGGAGCCGCAGCAGCACGGAGCTGATCCTCGTGTGGCACGTCGCCACGAGACTCTTCGAGATGAAGTCGTCGACGTCAGCATCTGCATCATCGCCGGATATGATCGCCGCCTGCCACCTCTCCTACTACTGCGCCTACCGGGTAGCGGTGCGCCGGAGCTGCTGCCGGACTCCGCGTCGTGGGCCAAGAGAAGGTACAAGCAAGTGTCCGACGACGTGCGCGCCTCGCTCGGTGCGGATGGCGGCGTCGACTCAACCGCGGCGGCGGAGAGGTATGAACGGCTACTGGCGGAGCTGAGCAAGGACTCGCGGGACCCGGTGCTGCGGCGGGGCGCAGAGCTCGGCCGACACCTGGTGGAAGAGTACGCCGACGACGAGGCGTCGGCCTGCAGGATTCTTCCCGACTTCTGGTCGGAGATGCTGCTCTTCGTGGCGCCGTCGTCGAATGCCGAGGGCCACGTCCAGGCCATGTCGCGCGGCGGCGAATTCATCACGCTCGTCTGGGCGCTGCTTCTCCACGCTGGCGTCACCACAAGGCCTCAAAACACTCCCGGTGGTGACATCCCGTGTAATCACGGTACGTAGTAGCAAACTCCCGGAGGCGATTAAAGCGAGATCATGGGCTGGTTGAAAAAGTTTAAGCCTAGTAATAACGTGATAGTTTCGTTGAGATTTTAAAAACCGTGTAATAGCTGGGCTTAGCTTCTCTGTTATATATGCATTCCCTGTTAAACTGGTTTTCCTTAAAATTGTGTAGTAGCTAGGCTAATCTTCTCTGTTATATATGCATTCCCTGTTAAACTGGTTTTCCCAGTGTTGTTATCGAACAAATGCTGCTTTCTTAAAAGCGGAGGGTATTTCTATGGAAACTGCTACCTCTGTCCTGAAATGTAATGGGTCTTGAGTTGTCCTATCAGTATCACCTAAGTAAACTTATCGTAAGTTTAAACAATCAGTCTCAAATCAGGAGGAAAAATTGATGCATTGTTCATAATAATGAAAATCTTCATTTTTGTTACATCGTTACATTGGTAGGGGTCATTCGGGCAAATCATGAATGTAACAACCCTAAAAATTCGGTCACCAAAAATACGGGCCTTCAAAAATTTTTCTAAATTTTACCAGTGTATGGTAGATGTCATGTAGGAAACCCGCCAATAGATGCACAAATAGCACCCGAC
>CM041643.1:28628195-28772549 GCA_023333625.1 Bothriochloa decipiens | reverse complement strand
GATCCTGTATCGACTATTGCGAGATAATGAGATGGTTTGATGCTTCGAACTATTATATTATCCGCCATTCTGTGTATTTTCCCGTCGTGGAAAATTGAGGATGTTTCAATGAAGCTAACCCTATTTATATCCTTGCTATTCAATGAAGCCTCTCTTCCATCCTATTTATATCCTTGCTTTCCATCTGAAAGTAGCTTTCCCAAACAAATATGCAAAAAAAATAAGGCAGAGAAGAAATTAGCAAGGGTGTTAGTGAAAATTAGTGTGCGAGAGAGTTTGGGAAACTAGCTATTGCTTGAGAATTGGTGGCACCAGGAACATATGGAGCTCTATAGCTTCGGAATTTATGCTCCTACTCGCACTATATTGTACTGCAGTAGTGTAATCGGGTGCAGTTTGTGGACCACGGTCAGAGTTTTTGTGCAATTTAGTTGCTGGCTGCGCTTCTGGCCCTGTATGACAATGAAATTTTTATACACTGGATGCAAGAAAAGCAAAGGTTTAATCTAGTATGGGGTTTTCACATGAAGATATAAGACTATATGAACCATGTGCTAGATTAAAGTCACAGATTCGAAAACTACATCATCTAAACAGGCTCATATTGGGATGCTTTTGATCCCTATATTGTACAGGATTGTAAGCCCGTAACAAAGAAAGAGTGCTATATATTTACCTCCCTGAGGATGGACTAAGTTGGCAAAATATTCATTACTATATTTCCTTAGGTAACTAAGAGCCAGATGTACCACTAGTATCACCAATTCTCCACCCAACATCCAGCATTGAGCATCAACGAAATACCCAAAATCCAGAACATTCATAGTTGTTCTCCCCAGGTCTCGCACGTTCTTCACTGTGCAAAAAGGTGGATTGAATTTTGAGCAATTGTGACTAATATTCATGATACAAATGATGCTTTTATTTATGGAGTTCAAACGTTCATGTGTTGTGGAAGCAAACTGAAAGATGTGTTTTTGCTTAAATGCCATTACCATATAACGTTAGCTTTTACTCGAGTTAGTTATCAAAATATAACTTGTTCACAAAAAAGATTGATAATTCAAATGAAGCACCCGATTGGTTCAACATGAATTGAACTATATATTCAGTCAAGGAAAAGGCTGTCAAAAAAAATGTATGAAGATACATAGGTAAGACCGTCAAGAGAGATACTTGCACTAGTGAGCAATGGCCAATGGCAATCCAAATCATATTTTTCTTAATATAAGCACAATATAGCTATTCAGTGTAATATAAATAGCACAATATATATTCTGGGACTAGGATTTAACATGATCTATTATAGTTATCACAAGACGAGAAACATTTTCTACTAACATAAACAGACCAAAATTGGCCATCATTTCAGACATCCATTCTTGTGATTGTGACTATGTGGTGCTCATTAAAGGTTTGCAAACTAACGATCACATAATCATAACAAAATGCTTTATCGATCACTCAACATCAATCCCAAATATTCACCTTTAATCATTACTATTAAAGCAACAAATTACATACAAATGTAACAATAAATTACTATTTTTATACATATAACTGGTCAACGCAAAGGCATACATGAAAAGAGGATCATACGAATATCTCTGAAAGCACAGAATCAGGTCAATTCAATACAACATACTTACAAAGATAGTTTGCACTTTCACATACAGAGGGCAAATTGACAGAAGAAAATGTGCTAAGAACAAATGGATCACTATTTTAGGAAGTTTTCTCCATAAGTTGTATAGGTGCCAAGATGTTCTGTTTATTTGTCTCCACAATGCAAACATTCATCACCATCTCTTCCAACATGAAGTGCACTTTCTCCGGATGGAACATGATATCAAGCTTGCACTGGCCAGAAGGAGAGAAAAAAGAAAGAAAAAAGCTTCACCCCAAGTTATGTGAATATTTTTATTATGCTAATAGCCGAGAGAAAAAACGTTTGGGATTACATAAGCTTACCACATTGCCAAAGTGGCGATCCATAGTTTCCACAAAAGATGTATGAATTCAAGGATATCTAACTCATTCTGCAAAATGGAATGAAACGGATGCCTTTTTAATTTTTGTATCAGAGGGAGGAAATACCTAAACAAGATTTGCAGGTCAAGGAAGGAATGGAAGTTTAACCCTTGATGAATTGAAAAAACTGGAATGCAGTTGAAATGCAACGGAAGTTGCAAATCCAGAGGGACTCATTTAAATTTGTGGGTGCATCTAGTAGTGCTTGACAACTTGAAAAAAAAAACTAGAATGCAATCAAATTGCAACAAACATTACAAATCTTGTAGCACTGATTTGCATATGCCAGTTGCAGTATGACATGGAGATCATGGTAAACAATGAAACTTTCACAAAAAGAAAACCTACTAACCCAAACAAAAATCCTAATTCACAACAGGGATACTGGAATTGACTACTATATTCACTCTAAGAAAGGCACTTAAAAAGTAAAAACACGACAAGCAGAAGAAACAAGATATATATATATAGATATGCAGTGCAGTAATTTTACAGTGTAATAAGTTTCCGAAGGGCCAATCAAAATGTCACAAAATATCAAACAAAAGTTCGTTCAGTAATCAGTGAGATATGTGTATATTCCAGATTAATGAACTGACAAATATACATTCCTAGCAAATACTGCCATCAACGGATGCTCCTAACGGTCTTCTACGAGCAAGAGGTAGTAGATTTTAATAAATCTAATAGGAAGTTTGTTGCGTGTTCAAGTAAAAAATATGTTGTCAAGAATTTTTCAAAGAAGAAAATATGCATCTTGAGTGGATCAGCCCTCATTAGATGCCATGTGTGCGGAACAGTTGAAGTATTCCTAGCAGGATTACAATTTTCATGCGGGGTTCCTTTGATATAATATCATATGTGTTGAGGCCAACTTTAAAAGACATTGGCCAGAGGATTGAAGTTACATTGCATCCCATGCTATCATCATGGAAATTTTAGCCTTCATTCAGTTTCCATTTGTAGTCACACAAACATGAATCAGCTACACGGACTGATTTTTTTAGACAAAAGACCATTGCTCCCGTTTTATAGAAAGCAATGTTTTAAGTTTGCTGGGATAACCAGCTTACAAGAAAAGCATTATAGCGCTCAAGACACTTCCCTCTAAATGGAAACAGAAAGAGAGAGAGGAACCAAAAGAAACACTGACGAACAGAGTGTTAGTACATTATTGCGAATTTTTTTAGAAAACTACATGGCTTTCAATCTCTTGGTTGCTCTTGCGCCAAGTGTCGTGATGATCTCTCTGTCATCGTCATTGCCCAACTTTTCTCTTTCTCCTTCAACGGGATGTTCTATTTCTGCATAAAAATTATTGAGCGATGTACCACAACATCAGGGTGGACAATGATTTTATTTTTAAAAACATAATCACTACAGGTTAACCAAAGATTCCAAGTTATACAAGCTAACAGAAAGATCAACTTTTTTTTGACGCAAAAAGACCGTGGGAGAGGTCCCCACAGTGGAGTCATTTTCATTAATTAAGGAAAAAAAGAGTACATACATACAGGGATTTAACTAAAGGCATCTAGCCAAACACAGAACAATGACCTTAAGTCATCCTTGAATCTAATAGATTGTAAAAGACACTGGTTCTTGAAGTTTGACATCCAGAGTGATGTGGTTGGATTGCGCCTCTGAAAAACCCTGTCATTTCGTAGTTTCCAAAGCTCCCAAGATGCAATCAGCACGGCTTCAGTGAAACAAGGGATTGTGTGAGTTGATTGAGCATGTCTTACCCTATCCAGCATATCCAGGTTTGTGTCCCAATCGATGCCTATCTGCTGCCAACACTCCTGAGCAAACGGACACCGGAAGAAGAGGTGTTCTATAGTTTCTAGAGAACCATTAGAACACATTACACATGTGGATGACCATTAGAACACATTACACATGTGGATGTGCCCTGAATATTCAGGTGCCTTCTCTGCAACATATCCTTGGTATTCAATCTATCAACTAGAATCAGCCAGGCAAAGAACTTAACTCTGTGCGTGCATCTACTTTTCCAAATAATCTTGAAGGTAGGGTGGGCTTCCATGCCACTAAAAGCGTATGTATAGAATTTTTTGGCTGTGTACTGTTGACCCCAAGTCAGCACCCATTTATCATTAGCATCAGGGTCATACTTCAATGATTGGAGGTGTTGTTGCAGGAGCTCCATCTCATCCATAGCTTCAACTGAGAGGGGGAGCATAAAAAGAGTGTCCAAATCATCAGCATTCATGGTGTCAAACACTGACAGCCCATCTGTTCTTGCAAAGGAGCTCAATCTTGGATATCTGTTGGACAGAATCCCATCAGTCCAAAGATCATCCCAGAAGCAGGCTGTTTTTCCATTTCCTATCTCACACCTTGCTATACCTCTGAAGAGGATGTTCAACCTCATGACATCTTTCCACCAAAAAGATCCTACCTCTCTAGAAGCATGAGGTACTTTGTTGGTGTAGTATTTATTCCATACCATTCTGACCCATGGTATATCAGCTTTATTGTAGAACTTACTCAGGTGCTTCATCAACAAAGCATCATTTTGCAAACTGAGGCTGGTGATTCCCAGACCACCCTTATCCTTTGGAAGCAAACATGTCGGCCATGCCACCAAGTTACCCCCTTTTTATTTTCAGAATTTCCTCTCCATAAACATTGTTTTCTAGCCCTGTCAATATTTTCAATTACTCCTTTAGGCAATTTGATGGTGCACATTGCATATGTAGTAATTGGGGTGATGGAGGAGTTTATCATTTGCAATCTACCACTATATGACAACCAAGTGGAACACACTGAGAGTCTTCTTTCTAGTCTATCCATCATTGGAGCCAAATCATGAATCTTTGGTTTGGTTGTACCCATGGGTAACCCAAGATATGTGAAGGGCATTGTACCAATATCACAACCAAAGGTGTTGGCCATAATTACCATCTTGTCATGCTGAACATTGATAGGGTACATTTGAGATATCCTATAGTTGACCTTGAGGCCTGTTGAGTCTGCAAAACTTTGTAGCATGGCTTTTAAGAACACTAGTTGCCTGGCATCAGCTTGAATAAACATCAGCGTGTCATCAGCATATTGTATAATAGGGAAATCTTCATCAGGTTGTGGCAATGGCATACATAGCAAATTCATGTCTGCAGCCCTATTGACAATGATTTGTAGAAGCTCAGCAGCCAAGACAAACAGTAGAGGGGATAAGGGATCCCCTTGTCTGACACCCCTTTTGCATTTAAAAAATTTACCAGGGATTCCATTTAACAACACAGCCGAGGAACCTGAAGAGAGAATGGTGTGCATCCACTGAATCCATTTATCAGGTAGTCCTAAATGTGTCATTACCTGAATTATGGTAGAGTGTTCCACTGTGTCAAATGCTTTTTCAAAATCAAGTTTTAGAATGATCACTTCTCTCTTTGATTGATGACACTGATGAATGTATTCATAGCTCCATGCCAAACAATCTTGGATTGTTCTGGATCTGATAAAACCATATTGGTTCTGGTGTACTAATTTTAGGATTACTGATTGCAACCTATCAACCAGCAACTTTGTAATAAGCTTTAGAGAAATATTCATAAGGAAATGGGCCTGAAGTCATTGACTGATTCTGGACTGTCTTTTTTGGGTACCAGGGTTATGAAGGATTTGTTAATACTTTCCAAGTTGACTAGTCCCTGCTAAAATGCCATGCATAGATCATAGAAGTCACTTTTAATGAACTGCCAACACTTCTTTAGGAAGAGACCATTGAACCCATCTGGTCCTAGGGCTTTGTCAGGTGGCATTCTTTTGACAATGAGGTCTATCTCTGCAAGCTGGAAATTGGCAATTAGGTGATCTAGGTCTTGGACTGGCTGTATTAATTGCTACAGGTCAAAGAGCATTGTGAGGGATGATGTGTGCCCCATCTTGTTCCTGAAGGAGGACCATAGGAGGCCTGCCTTGCCAGCATGGTCTTGAATCCATGCTTCTTGATCATTCTTCAACTGAGCAATAGAATTCCTTCTGAAGGAGATAGTAGCCATGCCATGAAAAAACTTTGTACATTCATCACCAAATTTGATCCTATTCACAGTATATCTGTTTCGCTAGTAAATGGTTCTATACCTTAACCAGGTACTGAGTTGTATTTTCACAATGTTTCTAAGGTTCTTTTCAAGATTGTACAAACCTCTCTGATCCTCTAGTGAATCCAAGAAATGTATAACTTCATTGCAGTTCGCGATAAGCAACCTCAGGTTTGAAATATTTTTACTCCGGTTCTTCAGTCTTGCCCTCAGTGACTTGAATTTTGCAGATATTTGTTTTGCCTTGTCCATCTGGGAACCTGAATGGAGCCAACATTGTTGGACAGTTTGTAGAAAGTCAGCCTGCTCTGCCCAATAATTCTCAAAACAAAAAATGTTGGCTTTGGGTATCTTTGTACTGATAGTGATTTGATAAGGAATATGATCAGAGGTAATCTTGGCTAGAGGGAGGACTTCAGTGTTGGGGTATTCAATGGTCCAATTTGTTGAGGTGAAAAACCAGTCGAGCTGCTCTAGCAATGGATTTTCCTGCATATTACTCCATGTGAAAGCCCTTCCTTTTAGTGGTAGTTCAACCAAACCCAGGTGACCTATAGCATCACTGAAGATCAATGTATCATTGAGATTACCACCTGGTCTGTTGCGGTTTCTTAAAGAGCGATAGAAATTGAAGTCTCCCAAAAAGATCCAGTTCTCTTCATCACTAATGTCATGGTTACGAAACCAAGTAATGAATTCAGAACGTGCTGGCTCATCACAGGGACCATAAACTGTTGACATCTTCCAGGAATCATTGTTGTGTGCAGAACGGAACTCAAGAGTGATGCCATATTCTCTTTATCAAGCACAGATCCTGTAAAGATACCACTGTTCCAAACCACAAGAATACCCCCTGAGGCCCCATTTGATGGGATGTAATCAAAGCTGTCAAAACGTCGTGGAGCAAACTCTCTAATATAGGACATGTCAAAGTGTTCTCGTTTTGTTTCTTGAAGATAAATAACTGAACAAGAGCTCTCCTCAATCTTATTTCTTACTGCGTCCCACTTTCCAGTTGCATTGATGCCACGAATATTCCAACACAATACATTCCAATCACGTGTATGCATTGATAAACCGAATAGGAGAATGGGAGCTTGACACCACTAGGGTTGTCAACGAAGAAGAACGCTCAGTAGACAAAGATATGTAATAAGAAACCACTTCGATAGCGGGATAAATAGGACAAGAGATAAAGTAGATGACAAACAGATTCAAAAGACAAGCGAGCTCCATTTGGTCCAGCATCCAGCTTGCATTCCTCCTGTCTTTTGGTACCCCCACCCTTTCTTTATTCAGCATCCTCATCATCTTGACTGATTTGGATGGTCGGCGCCCGCAAAAGCGCATCTTCAGTGAGATCACAAGGATCAACACCGCAACTGATACCCCAACCCTGAAGAGTAGCAATAGATATGGGACGGACTTCACCTATTTCCTCGTCCACTTCAACTACCCAGTTTTTGGAGCGCTTGGAAGGCTCCTTGTCGATCCTGACTGGGCAATAACCCTCCTTTCCACTAGATAGTCTTGAGCTGTGTCGAACAATTTTTTGGGTGAGGGGGGTACGAGAATCAGAGATAGATCAGTGATGCGAGAGCCATGCCCTTTCTTTTGGTGCCAGGATTGGTGATGGCGGCGTTCTGGATTGCTGCTACAGTTGGGTTGACACTGTGATCTGTTGCTTCAGTTGGGCTGTCATTGTGGCCTACTATTTCAATTGGGCTAGGCCACATTGTGTCACTTTGAAATTCAAAACCATCTGGGCCAGAAGCCTCACTCTGCACAACTCCATCCCCACTGATGATGAAAACATGGTTGATCTCCAGTAGCTTCTTTAATTGCATTTGGCGCCTGAGCTCCATCAGCCAAGGGTAGGCCTGCAGTAGGAGTACAGCTGCAATAGGGCGCCATTTGACAATTTGTAGACCAGTGATCTGAGGGGTAGTAGTGGCCATCTCGCTGTTCTGATCCCCAATGAGAGTATTGTCAATGAAGATAGGACCATTAGCTTTTAAAAACCTCATGGAAGAGCTTGAGAGATCAAGATTTAGGAGATCCTGAGGAACTGCAGGGTGTTGGGGCCCTTGGTTGGGTTGAACCTAATTGCCATTGTCATTATCTGCAGCCAACACTTGTGGGTTCCATGGTTGCCAGCCTTCTCCATCAGCTTGATCATCAGCATCCATGTCCACATTATCATCATCAGCTTCCATGGCATCAACACCTGCTGCTTCATTCTGTGCATGGTGGAACTGTATGGGGTTGAGCTGAAACACAGGCTGGAATTTTATGGAAATTGTTGTGTCCGGTGAAGCACGAGAATCGAGGATGGGATTATTTTCCAAAACCTTCTTTCCTTTTTGTGCCTGCTCAATTTGGGACGGCATGACAAACTTGGGCCTCCAGGCAACTTTGGGTTCAGAGCAGTTGAACGTGGGCTTTGGTCTCCACTCCCAAACAGGTTTGAGGGATTTGCTAGAGTGACAAAATTTCTGTATACGTCCCTGCCCAAGGCAGCGAGAGCAACGGATCTTGGACCGACAGAAGCGACGAGTGTGGCCCAGGTCTAAGCATCTCCAGCATACTATGGCCCGACCCACTTGTTTTCAATTTGAATTAGAGAGATGGGGAGGTGATCCCGCTGATCGATGCGGCGTGATCGTTGGGCCACTTCTAGAGTCCGTTGCAACTCGTGTACTACTGTTAGCCGAACCAAAGATCAAATTCTTCGACAAGTCATTGGGATCAAAAAATTTCGAAAAGGATCCAAAGGAAATGCAGATGTTCGGCTGATGCTTGACTTTGGGTGGGGATTGAACAATCAGTTTAGCGAAATGAACCTTTTTCAAAACTTCTTTCTTTTTTTTTTCTCTCGTTTCGCCGATTTTGAGAGGACCTTGGTCCATTCCTTTTCCTGCTCAATTTCCCATTCACGCTTTTCTTTCTCCCAATGCGGAGTGCCATTGTTCCACAGGTGAAAATACAGATCAAAAGAGGAGGTAATCACCCGACGGAGACGATAAATAAGAAATCCAACTTCTTTGGAGAAAACAGAAAAGCGGAAGTGATTGGTGCTAAGAAATTTAACATGGAAATCTTCAGCACGGCCACCCAAACACGATTGCAGAGCGATACTAACAGATTCTTCCGTCAAGCGAAACAAGAATCTTCTAAAGGTGACGAGAAGGAAAAAAGATCCATCTGGGGTGGGAAAAGGATGATGTACCGGGGACTTGAGAAGTCTGCGAACATCATCTTGAAATTCCAGGCCTCGATCAAAATCAAGGCGATCCATCAGGTTGGAGGAGGATCCCGTCGTGGCAGCCATCAGCCAGGGACGAGGAGTCAGCGGCGATCATCATCTTGAAATTCCAGGCACGCTCACCCTCCCGGCGTTCACGTACGCGTGCATCAGCGTGTTGTAGGAGACGACGTCAGGGGCGGGCATTTCCTCGAACACCCTTCGCGCGGCGTCCGGGAGCGTAGAGGGAGACGAGCGCGTTGGCCACGTGCGGGAACCGTGGAGGAGCTCCGGCGGCTAGCGTTGAGGATGCAGTCCTGCTCCGGAGTGCCTGACTTGGGGAGGGCAGGTTCTGGAACGTCAGGTGGCGGCGGCGCCGACCACGACCACGGCGACGGCGTTGCCGCGTCAGCCTCCGGATGGGTGACGCAGAGCAGCTCGGCTCGCGCGAGCTAGGTGCAGCCGCGAGTGCTGCGTCGTGTCGTAGTTGGCTCTATGAGGGCAGGAGCTGGAACGGCGGGCGGCGGCGGCGGCGGGCTGGAGCAGGCGGGCGGCGGTCGGTTCCTCGAATGTTTTTTTCCCGCCTTCTTGTTGGATTTGAGAACATCCCCTTTCTTACTACTAAGCTCAAAGAACTGGGTTAAGTTTGTTCCAATAGCTACATGGCCTGGTACTCCTAAGGCTATGCAGAAACAAATGTAATAGTTCTCAAATATAAAAAAAGTAAAGTGTAACACTGCTGTCCTTAAAGACATGAGGATAGGCGAACGAACTGTTGAGTCTAGACAGAATCTGACTACAAATATTACTACTATGCAATTTGTAAAGGATGATAGCACGATAAAAAAATCAACACCACACCAATAACCCACAAATATTTACACATTATTTTTCTTTTTATCTTTCACTTATATGTTATCATAGCTAGTTCCACTTGAACAAGAACATCGTCAGGGCTCAAATTGTTACCTACCAAAGCAGCAGGCCATGGCATGAAGTAGGGATGTTCATGGCCATCAGTTTTCAAATAGAAGAGCTTTTCCAGCTTCCTTGTTTCCAGGCAGAAGGATAGATACCAACAAGGCAAAGTAGCATCTCTAAATGTCTCATATGTCGTCATGTACACAATGCCGTCCCGAATTGCAAACACTTTAAGCTGTTCAAGATCATCCCGTGAGCCCTCAGTGATATCAAGAACCTCTTCCTCCAACTGCTGCTCATTTTGAAGCACCCACTTGTCAACACCACCAGCATCTGGTGCCCGGAACCAAACATAGAGTGTGAAATCGATCGCGGCCACGATGCAGAGCTTCCCATCCTTGGTATCCCCAGTCCTGTAGAGGTGGCCTTGCCCACTCAAGCCAGGCGGCAGATCGATGACAGAGAATTGCAGGGTCGCAGTGTCCAGCAACACCATGTAGGGATTCTTATGGTGTGACCAGCACAGAAACCCACTCACCTGGTCCCCTGCCAAAAGCCAATACTTACCGCTCGCCGGCTGTGTCGGCACAGGCTCCGACCAGGGAAGAATCTGCCAATTCCTGGTGGCCGACAAGAATACAGCCACACGCACCCGAGACTTGTCGTAGCAGGAGGAGACGATGCGGAACGAACGCCTTTCGGCAGCCTCGTCGTCGGGGACAACCAGGAAGAAACTATCGGAGGAGATGAACTTGCCGCGGTGTCCTTTGGAGATCTCGTCAGGCAGCTTGGGGACGAGATACAAAGCCCCAGTGAGGGGGTTGTAGACAGCGAGCTGCTTCGTTTTCCAGCTGAGGAGGAGAAGGCAGCCGCCGCGGCACTCCATTATCTGCCATCCCGGGAAGACGTCGTCGTCGTACTGGTGTGGGACGCGCGTGAGGAAGGCATCAAGGCCGCTGACGGCGGTCGTGTGGTCCCGGTCGGAGCGGCGGCGGGTGGGCGTGAAGGTGGGGTTTTCGTTGCCATCAGGTTCGAAGAAGAAGCCGAGGAGAGGGGGCGGGTGCAGCACGCGGAAGCGGCGGCGGAAAGCGGCGGAGGAGCGGACGGCGGCCAGGAAGGCGCGGCAGGTGAGGGCGGCGCGCACGAGCGAAGGGAGGGACGGGAGGCGGAGGAGGATCTCGCGCAGGAGGTCGTCGGAGAGGTCGCGTATGGTGGTGGCCGTGGGAGCGGGCGGTGCTTGCGGTTCCGCCGGTGGCGGCGGGTGCTCGGAATGGGCGGCCATGGGGAGTGACGACGGAGAGGAAGGGGTTTTTTTCAGGACAGGAGAGACCCGAGAGAGAGAGAGGATAGAGGAATGGGCTTCAGTTGTTCGATGGGCTTCAGTAGGTGGACGATTTGATTCGGCCCTTTATTTATTTGATATGGGTTTCAGCTGTTTCATGGGCTGGCCATCGTGCAATTAGTCTGGATAATTTTTTGGCTTAAGTTATATAATTTGGCTAACAATTTGTCATATCTGATCCAAATGAACTCTTAGCTGTGGCAAAAATTAACTTGTCCTTAAAAAGCTATGGCCATATTACTTAGACTTATGTGCTAGGGAGTATCAGTTAATTCCATAATTCAGAGGGTGGTGTTAAGTTGAACAGATATAGTTTTGAAGTAAACCCTCTGTCAAAAAAAAAGTGCAACTATAAGATTTGTGCAAGCCAAAATAGCTTCATTTTAATCAAGTTTATAGTAAATACTAATAATATTTATATCTTCAATTGGGTTTAATATAAAAATATATTTCATAATTAGTTCAATGATACTTATTTGGTACAATAAATGTTAGTGTTTTCTATATACTTCTATCAAATTTTGAATTGTTTGACTTCTTGAATATAAATCTGAGCTTCCGTAGTATCAAGTACGTTCTCTACCTAAAATTTACCCCGTCTCACCAAGAGATCAATCAGACTTATATCACTTTAATTTCAAAAAAATATAGCCTATTATTCCTCAAGATTTTAGACCTATTAGCTTGTGTAATGTCATTTACAGGTTAATTGCTAAAAATCTAGCTGATAGACTTAAAGCTCGTCTACCTAATTTCATTGATTAAGCGCAAGCTGCTTTTATTAAAAATCGACATATCTCTTTTAATATTATCATCACGCAGGAAATTATACATTCCTTTGGCTTAAAGACTTGGAAGGCCAAAGCTTTTCTTCTTAAAAATAGACTTGGCTAAAGCTTTTGACAAATTGAGATGGGACTTCCTGACTCAGGCTCTCCAAAGAATTGGTCTTAACCACCACTTCATATAGCTCCTCAGGGCGCCGCTTCACTACTCCAGCCATGGCGGTTCTTGTCAATGGAGACCGTACGACGTACTTTTATTCCCAGCAAGATATTCGACAGGGATGTCCTCTTTCTCCTTTTCTTTTTGCTGTGGCCATCAATGAGCTTTCTATTGTCTTACAACATGCCATAAATAAAGCTAATTTGCAGGGTGTCACCTTAGGTTACAATTGCCCTCCTATCCATTCACTTTTGTTTGCTGATGACCTTATCCTTTATGGAGCAGCAACAATTCAGGAAGCCACTCTTGTCAATAATATCCTAAACGACTTTTGTCACCAATTTGGCCAAATCTCCAACCTTAACAAATCTTCAATCCACTTCAGCCACAATATTGATATCACCACCATGAGTAATATTAAGGCTATTTTCCTGGAAAAATATAACATGCAAACTGAGTGCTAGGTGCAATCATGTAAACTTGCGATGGGTACCGTGAGATCTAAACTGTATGGTCTACATAACCCCTCGCACATTAGTGTTTGCCTCCCCTCACTGGGTGTGTACCTTGTTATTACGCCCTGCAGAGGTAGCTTCATTACAAATCAATCCCCAAAGCCTCTGAACAAAATCAGCCTATGACTATGCGAGCTCCTCTGCCGGCGATTCAGATCAATCTCCAGATCCTCCGCCAGCGATTCAAACCGCCACCATCCTCTGAGGCCACCGGCGCGCCCCTGCTCGTGGCCGTGCGGCTCACGTTTCCGCTCGCCAGCATGCCCATGGAGCGCCCCTGTTTGCATAGCGCATACTCAGCAACTATGAACTATGATTCGCTCTCTCTAGGATGATGAGGGGCAGCCCCGTGAAGGGAGAGTTCACAAAGGTCCAACTCCATGGCAAGCTGCATCAAAGGTCATGGCAGTGCCCCAAATGTAGCCGGAGTCACTGAATGAGGTGTTCGTCGACCTAAATTCTGGAGCAGTGTGCCTGATTCATACTTGCCAACCTAAAATCTGAAACATGTAGCAAATAAAGACACAATAATGAACAGATGTTTGTGTGACTACACAATGTTGAAGATAAACTATGCTTGGTGAACTTAACATGTTGTATGGTTTAAGTATAATCGGTCAGTATGTATACATAGGTCGTCAGAGTTCAGTACTACTCACTACTCTTCTAGATACTAAACTGAAGAGAACAAAATATCTGCATAAAGTGGTTGTGGTAGCTCGGGGATCAACATAATTGATTCCTTTTGTCCAAAATTGGAAACTAAGTCTGGGCTGAGCGGAGGAGGCCGTGGTAGCTCGGGGTGCCTGCCGACCGGTGGCCGCAGTGGGGGCTATGAGCCGACGTGCAACGGCCACGGCGGAGGCGGCTAGTGGCCAGGCGACGGGCGGTCAGCCGGTGCGTAGCTACGCGAGGTCGGCCGCCACGGCTCCCAAGTCCCCGACCTAGTAGCTCCTCAGATGGGGAACGATTCGAATAGACCTGACTGCACACTCAAATTTCTTCAGTGGTCTAATTGCAAATGTTACTGAAGCAGTGCGGGGAGTGAAATGAAAATGTACGAGGGAACTTTCTAGGCCACAGATTACGGATCCGATGGTGCATGCAGAGAGTTTCCATGTTCCCACTTACTACCTAGTTTACACTAGATATTTTCCCTATTTTCCTTGTGCCTGATCTCCTCCCCAATACCGTCCACCTTGGACATCCTCTTATTTTCAGCCATAAAGACAAAAACAGGGCTTACCACTTCATCTACAACAAATTTCTTGCCAAATTGACCACTGTCAAGGCTAATAAGATCAATCATGCTGGTCGTCTCACTTATATTCAATCGGTGCTCTCCTCAATTCCTATATATTACATGTCTACCATCCTCTTCTCCAAGAATTTCATTGAAAAAATTAACTCTATTTTGAGAAAATTTTGGTGGGCAGGTGTGCAAGAAGACGACCCGACTAATCTTACTGCTTACAGATCATGGGAAGACATTTGTTAATCAAAAGAGAATGGAGGTCTAGGAATCCGAGACCTCCACACTGTCAACAAAAGTTTGATTTTGCACCCTTCTTATGACATTGTTAACTCTAAAAACCCCTTCCTAACTGTAAGGTCCAAATGGCTAGAGGGGGGTGAATAGCCTAATAAATTTTTTTGCAAATACACTAGACCACTTGTTAGACTAAGAGATAGCGTAATTGCAATGGTAGAGCTTCAATTACCTCTATGCAAGCCTTTCTAAAAAGTCTAGCAAATCTAAACAAGATAACTCTAGGCACTTCACTAAACTAGCAAGAGAAAAATATGAACAAGTAAAAGCTACACAAGCTAGCAAGTTGTACTCAATATCTAGCAAGACAAGCAATGTATGAACAAAGATATAAAGCTAGATACAAGAGAGGGGGATTGGATTGTTATACCGACGTGAACTGTAGACAGCCAATCACCCAATCAAGATAACCACACAAGAGAATCCTCGGCAATCACAATATTGACACAATGATTTTTTACCGAGGTTCACTTGCTTTCTGGCAAGCTAGTCCTCATTGTGGCGATACACTTGCTTGGAGAGGTGCTCGCTCTATTGGCTCTCAATGCCAAATAGCTGCTGGGAGTCGCACTCTCAACACAAGACAAGGATCCTCCAAGCCACGCGCAATCCACTAGAGTATCCTTTCACGAACTCCAGTGGGGAAGGACCAAGAACCTCTCACAAGATCACCGGGTGCGGCCTCGAACAATCTCCACCTAGAGCTCAACACCCCGCTGCCTTCAAATAGTCTAGGGTGACGGGAATCACCCAAGAGTAACAAGAACTCCATAGCAAACTCGAAGAACAAGTGCCTCTAGATGCAACTCTCAATGCTTAGCACTTGATTCTCACTCAATCTCACTCTAGATGAACAATCAAGTCAAGAGATGAGTGGGGGAGGTTCTCTCTAGCTCAAAGGATGCTCAAAGATGTTAGAATGGGCAAGAGTTAGCTCCCCAATCGGCCACACTTCTATTTATACCCCCACCATCAAATCCAACCGTTATGCTGCTCGAGGGGTCTCTTAACATGCACCGGACGCGTCTGATATAGGTCGTCGGACGCATCCGGTGCCCCTGGGCAGTCGACCATTGCGTCCTCGCGTTCAAAAATTAGCCGCCACATCAGCGTCCGGCGCTGCGTCCGCCGTCCTCACCAATGTGCGTCTGGCGCCGTGTCCGTCAGTCAAGCCATGCCGAGGTTGTCTCTGAGTAGCGTCTGGCGAGCGCCGGACGCACAGTCCGCGTCCGGCCTTCACTTCAAGGCAGAAGCCTCTGCTGACATCACTTTAAAGCATCGGACGCTCCCGCGCTGATGTAGGGCGTCCGGCGGTCGATTCCGGCGAGACAGGTGCACGCAATCCTGGCCGCGCGTCCGGCGCGGCGTCCAGCGACTTCCTCCAGAAACAGTCCATTCTGAGTTGCGTCCAGCTCCAGCTCCAGCGTCTGGCATCGCGCATCAGGCGCATCCGGCATGTGCAACAGAGAGTAGACTTTGTTGTTTTGTCGTCATCGTCGCGCCATCGCTAATCCAAGTCAACCCACTTGCCTTAGGGTGCCAACTCCAACATGTAAAACACTCTCAATCATATGAGTTAGCATTTCATCACATGAAATATGGCAAGTGTTAGCTCTCTAGTTAGTCTCTCATATGCATCATGCAAAGTCAAACCTAGAGGCACTTGAATCACGAATTCAACCGTGAATTCCCCTCTTGATAGTTGGTTATCAATCCTAAACATGATCACACTCTCTATAGTGTCTCGATCACCGAAAGGGAAAACACCTATCTCTTGATACCTCAGCCTTGAGCCTCGATGCTTGATCATCACCATGTCCAAGTCCATCACCGAGCCCGAGGCCTCACCATCATGTTGCTATGTGTCTAGTCACACTTAGAGCAAAGCATTAGCAACAGTGGGTGTCATCAATTATCAAAACCAAATACGAGATTTCAGTCTCCCCTTTTTGGTAATTGATGAAAACCTTACACAAAGATATGGAAATTAAATTCAATATAAAATTGAATTGCTTGCCTAAGATAAATAGATCATGAATCTTGGTTGGACAAGCATTTCAACTTTGGTTTTGGTAGTGGTCGCTCCCCCTACATATGTGCATCCAATGTTTGGTCGATTTTCAAGCGCATATGCATAGATAGGAATTGTGGGAGAGATATCACTACCAAAATTGATGCTAAGGTTTAAAGAATGGACCTTTGAAGCGTGATACCAATCGGAGTGCGATAATAAACCATCCTTAGTATCATGATAACTAGACATACATCAAAACTCAAAATACCTCATAAGATCAACATTATAAGAGATACTTTGAATAGCATGAATAACAATATGTCTAGAAACCATAAGAAAGCATGCTAGTACTTCATATCATCATTCAAATCCTAGAACTAGCATACACCATTCAAGCATGAATATTGAATTTAAATTGCAACGCTCCATATCATCATGCTATGCACATACAAATGCAACAAATATCTTACGAGCTTGCTCCCCTTATTTGTGTGCTCAAATTTTAAGTTTTTATTGATCCCCTTCCATTGATCTTTGTGACTTATTTCCCCCCTTTGTCAACAAGCACCAATAAGGGTGCATAAGATGAGAGAAACAAGTCAATCAAATTATGGTATAGATTTAACACTAGGCTTGCAAGCTCACAATCATGTCATATGCCACCACTAGATCATAACAAGCATAGAAGCAATAGTGGTTCCATAGATACATCAAATTCATTTGATTTCCATGAATGATCCTCATAAGATGCAATATGTCTACATGTTCTACACGACTAGCAAAGGATGCATGGAATACAACAACCAACTTTACCTTGCTATGTTGGAGGAGAGGCATGTCATATATATGGGGTGCATCAACTCATGTTGGAGAAGCTTAGTATGTTCAATTCATTTATCAACTTGTGATATCTCTTTTCATCAAGTGGCTTGGTGAATATATAGGCTAGTTGATCTTCGGTGCTAATACTTTCAATGCTAATGTCTCCCTTTTGTTGATGATCCCTTATAAAGTGGTGCCTCACATCAATGTGCTTTGTTCTTGAATGTTGAACCGGATTGTTGGTCATCTTGATAGCACTTTCATTGTCACAAAACAAAGGCACATAATACTCCAAAGTCCTTCAAGGTGGCTTTCATCCATAGCAATTGTGCACAATAATTCCCCGCACTAATGTATTCGGCTTCAGCGGTGGAAAGAGCAATATTATTTTGTTTCTTTGAGGACCATGAAACTAGTGATCTTCCAAGCACTTGGCATGTTCCACTTCTACTCTTTCTATCAATCTTGCAACCGGCATAGTCGAAGTCTGAATATCCAATCGACTCAAAACTAGACCCCTTGGGATACCATAAGCCAACATCTTGTGTGCCCTTTAAGTACCTCAAAATTATTTTGGCCGCCGTCAAATGACTTTCTCTTGGTGAGGCTTGATATCTAGCACACATGCACACACTAAATATGACATCAGGCCTTGAAGCGGTCACATATAGCAAACTTCCAATCATAGACCGATAGAGCTTTTGATCAACCATATTTCCACTATCATCAAGGTACAAGCCGCCATTGGTACCCATTGGTGTACTAATTGCCTTTGCATCTTGCAATCCAAACTTCTTGATCATGTCCTTGATGTACTTGCCTTGACTAACAAAGGTGCCATTCTTCAATTGCTTGATTTGTAGTCCAAGGAAGTAACTAAGCTCTCCAAGCATAGACATTTCGAACCTCACTAGCCATCATCTTAGCAAACTCTTCACAAAATGCTTGATTGGTTGAACCAAAGATAATATCATCAACATAGATTTGCAACACAAACAAGTCATCTCCAATTCTCTTAGTGAAGAGAGTGGTGTCCACTTTTCCTATCTTGAACCCTTTAGAGAGGAGATAATCTCTCAACCTCTCATACCATGCTCTTGGTGCTTGCTTCAAACCATAAAGAGCCTTCCTGTAGACATGGTTGGGCTTCTTCTCATCTTCAAATCCGGGTGGTTGCTCAATATAGACTTCTTCATTGATGAATCCATTTAGAAATGCACTCTTCACATCCATTTGATATAGCTTGATGTTGTGAGCACAAGCATAGGCTAATAGGGTTCTAATCGCCTCCAATCTTGCTACCGGTGCATATGTTTCTCCAAAGTCAAGACCCTCTACTTGTGTATATCCTTGGGCAACAAATCTTGCTTTGTTCCTCACAACCAACCCATCTTGATCTTGCTTATTCTTAAACACCCACTTAGTTCCAATCACATTATGCCTCTTTGGCCTCTCAATAAGCTCCCAAACCTTGTTTCTTGTGAAGTTGGTTAGCTCTTCATGCATGGCATTTACCCAAATGGCATCCTTTAAAGCATCTTGTGCCTTGGTTGGTTCTTCAAATGATACAAATGAGTAATGCTCACAAATAGTTGCCAATCTTGTTCTAGTTTGTGCTCCTCTTCTAATGTCACCAATGATTTGATCTAGAGGATGATCTCTTGCAACACTTGTTGGTTAAAGCACTTCTAGTTGATTGCTTGAGCTAGCTTGACCTTGATCTTGAGCTTCACCTTGTGTGCCACTAGTACTAGCTTGATTTGTATCAATGTGAACATCTTGACTAGTCATTTGAATCTTATCTTCATCATCAACTTGCCTTGGCCAAATATCACCAATGTCCATGTTTCTCATTGCATTGTTCATTGATCTCCACCCACATCATCATGATTTTGAACTTCACTTTGAGATCCTTGGGTTTCATCAAACTCAATATCATGAACTTCTTCCACGGTGCTCTTTGCCAAGTTTTAAACTCTATATGCCTTGCTATTGGTAGAGTACCCAAGTAGGAACCCTTCATCACACTTCTTGTCAAACTTGCCAAGTCTTGTGCCTTTCTTGAGAATGTAACAATTACATCCAAACACTCTAAAGTATACAATGTTAGGCTTTCTTCCATTCAATAGCTCATATGGAGTCTTCTCATGCTTACCATGGCAATAGAGTTGGTTGCTAGAGTAGCAAGCCGTGTTGATAGCATCACTCCAAAACCTTTGGCTAACATTGTACTCACAAAGCATTGTTCTTGCCATATCAATCAAGGTTCTATTCTTCCTTTCAACTACACCATTGGATTGGGGAGTGTAGGTTGGTGAGAATTGATGTCCAATTCCAAGCTCATCGCACAACTCTTCAATTCTTGTGTTCTTGAACTCACTCCCATTGTCACTTCTAATGCTCTTGATGGTGGTCTCAAACTCATTTTGAACTCTCTTGACAAATGATTTAAATAGATCAAAGACTTCACTCTTGTTATAGAGAAAGAACACCCAAGTGTATCTAGTTAGTCATCAACAATCATAAAATCATACTTGTTGCCACCAATGCTTGTGTATGTAGTTGGCCCAAATAAGTCCATGTGCAATAGCTCAAATGCCTTTGATGTGCTCATTTTACTCTTACTAGGGTGTGGCCTTCCATGTTGCTTGCCGGCTTGACATGCACTACATGGTCTATCCTTTTCAAATGTGACATCCTTCAAGCCTCTAACCAAGTCATGCCTCACAAGCTTGTTCAATTGCTTCATTCCAACATGACCAAGCCTTCTATGCCATAACCAACCCTTGCTAGACTTGCTAATCAAACAAGATGTGAGTTGAGATTCACTAGCATTGAAATCCACCAAATATAAGCTTCCATGCCAAAATCCCTTGAAGATCAAACTAGAGTCCTCTTCACTTATGACTTCAACATCATTCTTGCCAAAGATGCATTTGTAGCCTCACACAATTGTGACACCGACATAAGATTGAAATCCAAGCTCTCAACTAGCAACACATTGGAGATACTCTTATCATTGGATATAGCAATTTTACCAAGCCCCTTGACCTTGCCTTTCTTGTTGTTGCCAAAAGTGATAGAATCAAATCCACCATTGTCACTTATATCAATTGATTTGAACATACAAGAATCCCCGGTCATGTGTTGAGTGCACCCACTATCAAGCACCCAATGCCTCCCTCCGGCTTTGTAATTTACGTACAAAACAAGATCAATCTCTTTTAGGTACCCAAACTTTCTTGGGTCCTACAAAGGTTAGTGACCAAACTCTTTGGCACTCAAATAGCTTTATTCTTTGAGCCCATCCATGGTGTACCAATGAATCTAGTCTTCACACCATTAGCCTTCTTGATAAGAACATAGCATGAATCAAGCTTAATTGAGGAAACATTAGGTTTCTTGTTCATGCATCTTTGCTCATTATGACCAACTTGCTTGCAACTCTTGCAATAGCTACCATTGTTCTTCACAAAACTAGTCTTGTGAGAAGCAAAAGCGGCCTTGCCTTTCTTGGGGGTATAGCCCAATCCCTCTTTATAGAGAGAAGCTCTTTGGCTACCCAAGCACATAAGCAAGCGGTCCTCACCACCATAAGCCTTAGCTAAGGTGTGATTAAGCTTTCTTACCTCCTCCTTGAGTGTTTCATTCTCAACCACTAGTGTGGGATCACAAGTGAAACCATCACTACTAGATGAGCTAGAAGTGGAAGTGCTACAAGAAGGGTTAGTTTGAGCAACAATAATAGGCTTATTGAAAGATTCATCAATGATATCACATGATATGCCTATGTTACAAGTTTTAGCCTTTTTAACTTGTGGTGGCATGCTATCAAGTTGTTCACTAAGAGAGGAATGAGCCTTTTCAAGCTTGGTGTGAGCCTTTTGAAGCTTCTTATGGTCTTTCTTTAGACTCACATAAGATGCTCTAAGCTCCTCAAGTTCTTGCTCAAGGGTTTGATTAGCCTTAGTCAAGTTCTTACATTCCTTTCTAGTGTTTTTATATTCATTTTTACAATGCTTAAGCACGATGAACAATTCATCCTTAGTTGGACCACTATCATCATCACTATCACTATCATGATCACTCTCATTATCGGATTGTACCTTAGAGGCCTTAGCCATGAAGCATGTCGATGGAGTGTCAAAGAGTGAAATCTTCTCTTGGATTGCAAGACTAGCATGCCCCTTCTTCTTGCTTCTCTTGTCACTCTCATCTTCACTTGAGGATGCATCACTCTCCCAAGTAGCAACATGAGATTCATTCTTCTTCTTTTGAGAAGCCTCTTTCTTCTTCTTTTGCTTCTTGGCCTCCTTCTCCATGGCATATTCATCACCACTATCATAGGGACACTTGCCAACAATATGATCCTTACTATGACATCTAAAGCACTTCATGGTGTGATCACTCTTCTTGGATGAGGATGAGGATGAGGATGAGGACTTCTTTCCTCCCCTTCGGTGTGTCTTCTTCCTCAAGAGTTTGCCTACCTTGACAAACAGAGCACTCAACTCATCAACATCTTCATCACCCTCATTGCTAGAGCTAGCTTCATCTTCACTTGATGATTCTTGCTTCTTCTTGCCCTTGCTCTTGGAGGACGAAGCCTTGAAAGACAAACTCTTCTTCTTGTCATTATCCTTCTTCTCATTTTCCTTCTTTATCTTGTTTACCAACTCTTCCTTCTCATGATCCTCTCTAAACTCATCATCGGCCATTATCTCTTGAAGAACTTGATTGGGAGTTGGTTTGTCCTTCATTGTGGTCTTGTTCATGACGGTGATCAATGTGTCAAATCTCTTGGGTAAGCATCTCAAGAATTTTGTTGAGAATTGACTATCCTTGACTTCTTCACCAAGTGCCTTGAGCTCATTGACAATCACTTGTAGCCTATGAAACATCTCTGGCACACTCTCATCATCCTTAATCTTGAAGCTAGAGAACCTCTCTTAAAGCATGTATGCTCTTGCAGTCTTCACACTCTCGGTGCCCTCATATGCCTCCTCAAGCTTTGCCCAAATGTCATGTGCCACCTCTAAGTTCTTGATGAGCTCAAATGCCTTGTCATCAAGAGCCTCATGGAATGAGCTCACGGCAATGTCATTTGCTTGAAGATTCTTTTCTTCAATCGGTGTGGGTGCTTCCGGTCTTGTAACCTCAAACTTGGTCTCGGTCACAATCCACACCTCTCTATTTATTAACTTGAAATGACTCTTCATCTTAAGCTTCCACTTTGCATAATCATTACCATCGAAGGGTGGCGCTCTCTTGGTGTTGTTGATGTGAAAACTTAATGTAGCCATTTCTTCACCGTAGGTTGTTAAGCCTTAAATAAACGGTGCCTAGCTCCGATACCATGTGTAAGGTCCAAATGGCTAGAGGGGATGAATAGCCTATTAAAATTTCTTACAAATACACTAGACCACTTGTTAGACAAAGAGATAGCATAATTGCAATGCTAGAGCTTCAATTACTTCTATGCAAGCCTTTCTAACAAGTCTAGCAAATCTAAATAAGATAACTCTAGGCACTTCACTAAACTAGCAAGAGCAAAAATATAACACGTAAAAGCTACACAAGCTAGCAAGTTCTACTCAATATCTAGCAAGACAAGAAATGTATGAACAAAGATATAAAGCTAGATACAAGAGAGGGGGATTGGATTGTTATACCAAAGCGAAGTGTAGACGGCCAATCACCCAATCAAGATAACCACACAAGAGAATCCTCGACAATCACAATATTGACACAATGATTTTTTATCGAGGTTCACTTGCTTCCCGGTAAGCTAGTCCTCGTTGTGGCGATACACTTGCTTGGAGAGGTGCTCGCTCAATTGGCTCTCAATGCCAAATACTGCTGCCGGGAGCCGCACTCTCAACACAAGGCAAGGATCCTCCAAGCCACGCGCAATCCACTAGAGTATCCTTTCACGAACTCCCGTGGGGAAGGACCAAGAACCTCTCACAAGATCGTCGGGTGCGTCCTTGAACAATCTCCACCTAGAGCTCAACACCCCACTGCCTCCAAACCATCTAGGGTGACGGGAATCACCCAAGAGTAACAAGAACTCCACAGCAAACTCGAAGAACAAGTGCCTCTAGATGCAACTCTCAATGCTTAGCACTTGATTCTCACTCAATCTCACTCTAGATGAACAACCAAGTCAAGAGATGAGTGGGGGGTTCTCTCTAGCTCAAAGGATGCTCAAAGATGTTAGAATGGTAAGAGTTAGCTCCCCAACTGGCCACACTTCTATTTATACCCCCACCATCAAATCCAACTGTTGTGCTGCTCGGGGGGTCTCTTAACATGCGCCAGACGCGTCCGACGCCCCTAGGCAGTCGACCATTGTGTCCTCGCGTTCAAAAATAAGCTGCCACATCAGCGTCTGGTGCTGCGTCTGCCGTCTTCACCATTGTGCGTCTGGCGCCGCGTCCGTCAGTAAGCCACGTCAAGGTCGTCTCTGAGTAGCACAGTCCGCGTCCGGCCTTCACTTCAACGTAGAAGCCTTTGCTGACGTCACTTTAAAGCGCCGGACGCTCCCGCGCTGACGTAGGGCGTTCGGCGGTCGAGTCCAGTGAGACAAGTGCACGCAGTCCTCCATCAAGCCCCGAACGCATCCGGCCCTCCTGGCCACGCGTCCGCCACGGCGTCCGGTGACCTCCTCCAGAAACAGTCCATTCTGAGTTGCGTCCGGCGCCAGCTCCAGCGTCCGGCGTCGCACTTAGAGATTGGGTGTCATCAATTATCAAAACCAAACATGAGATTTCACTAACAACAGTTTTAATGGCCAAATATTACCCCAACCACAAAATCTATCTTTTAGTCTTCTATTATGCAGGTAAAAGAGGATCTAGTTAGCAATGTCACTTACCAAATTCATGCAGGGAACTCATCAATCTGGTCAACGCCATGGTGCCCTATCTGGAGGAACATCTATGATCACCTGTTGGAACCAATAGTGACTACCCCTCTTCCATCCACAATTTCTGACCTATGGATACCTAATACTCAAGATTGGGATATGCATCTTTTAACTAACACTTTTCAGGAACAAGTGGTCCAACAAATAATAGTGACACCTACTGTGCCTCAACAACACCCAGATATTCTCAGCTGGACACCATCAAAGAATGGCCTCTGCACCACAAAAAGCATCTACAAACATTTGGCAACCCAAAATCAAATAAACCTTCCAGCACAAGGCTCGAGAAGCATCTTACCACATCTGCAACACATCATGACCAAGGTATGGAAGGCAACAAATCTCCCTCCAATCATTAAAACCTTTACTTGGAGGCTTATTAGAAGGGCTTTAGCAACAACACATAGAGCTTCTAGATACTCTAACCGTATAGGTCCACACTGTTCTTACTATGGTCAAATTGAAAATGAGGCTCATCTGTTTTTTCATTGCAACTTGCCTACAACTGTTTGGTTCTCCTTTACTCCTTCTATAAGAACTAATACTCTTCCCCAGGAGGATGATGGCATCCAAGCCACTCTGCTTGCTATAATTAATAACATCATTCCTATACATTATCTTAACAAAATGTTAATCACCTTGTGGTTCATTTGAAAAGCAAGGAATGACAATCATTTCCAAAGAAAGTCCTGGACTCCAATGCAGGTGCATAGTGCCACACCAGCCATGATGCAATGGATACATGGTGATACCACGGCACAACAACTAGCTCAGGCCAATATATGTGCCAATCATCACATTCAAGGTATGTCGTTTGTTTCTGTAGATCATCCAACACCAAAGAACGGTCAGGTGGACCGCCAGATTCAGCAAACTGCACAAAACCAGACTCAACTCCAAATTGTGACCTCTGGAACTATGCCACAGTCAACAGTGTGGCCTACTGCTACTTCCCACTGAGGTATGAATATGTCTTGTGCAGGTACACCTAATGAGGACCAACAACACATCTACGCCGATCCAACCATGGTGGACAGATTTCTAGTTCCTCTCCCTTCTTTAATTGAAGGAACTAGATGCTACACTGATGCCTCTACTCAGCCTGATGGACAACACCATGCTCTCAGGAATGCTGGACTTGGAATTTTCATTGTCAATATGCAGGTCAATCCACCGATTAGCATCTTCATCAAGGCGGGAATGAAGACATCTTCTGTCCTTATGGCAGAAGCAGCAGCTATAGCTTTAGCGGCTGTGATCCTGGAGGCCTTGCGCTTCAATCAGTGCACCATTTTATCAGATAATCAACAGATGGTGACCTTCCTAAATGGTCCTGATCTTGACCACCCTCCAAACTGGAGAATTAAGACCTATACTCAAATCATCAGCAACTCTTTGCATCAAACATCAACAGCTGCTCGCAAGATTAATAGATAACAAAATCAAATTACGGATTATCTAGCCAAACAGGCTCTTATCTTAGTTAATTGTAATCAGCATAGTTTTTAGGGAGTTTCTGAGTCTGTAGCACATCTACAAGAGTGTCCTGTTCTTTTGGCACTCCAATATGTAAGCTTAAAACTCTGTATCCATCCTAACAGCAAGTTGTTGTTAATTAATATTATGTTAGTTTTCAAAAAATAAAAACTAACCTTGCACTCTTGCACTAAATCCAACCCCTCTGTTCCATTCCATCCTATTTATATCCTTGCTTTCCATTCGAAGTAGCAAGTTCTCTTCTCTCCTATACTATACCCAAACAAATATGCAAACAAATAGTAAGGCAGAGAAGAATAATTAGCAGAGCTGTTAGGGAAACTAGCTATTGCTTGAGAATGGGTGGCAACAGGAGGAGCTCTACATCTTCGGAATTCATGCTCCAACTCGCACTATTTTGTACTGCAACAAGTCTTTCTTCTGTCTCAGTTCTTGTCCAAGCATAATGGTGCAATTTAGTTGCTAGCTGTGTGCTTCTATGTCTGTGAACGAAAAGGTGTAAACAGAGGATGCAAGAAAACACACAGGTCTAATGGAGTATATGGTTTTTACATGAAGACAAGACAATGAACCATGGCATAGATCAAATTGCATCTTGGGATACAGGTTCATGTGGTTTGCTAGTTGTTTTATTTGAACACCTCAAACACTAGCAACAAGGCCAACATAACTTAGACAAGAAAAAAAATAATGTAACTTGGGACATGATAATGGTACTAAGTGTCTAGATAAACACTTAGGCGTCATTTGGATATGGTATTTTGGAGTATACTTATTGGATAAATGATATGTTTTTTTTTTGCAAAATGCTTTTGTTTCCAAAAGTTGTCAACTTTTCTCTAAAACCATGATTTTGTCAAGCACAGACTTTTTAAGTTTTAGAACCTCATTTACGACCTCTTTTGTTCTTAACCACTGTTATGTCTTTGACCTATATAATCACAATTTTCTACAACTACATAATCAAAACAGGCCCCTTAATATTTCAACAGATTATTGTTGATAGTATCTACAATAAAAACCAGTTGCATGTATATATTTGATCCATTAAATTCATTGTGGCAACCTTGTTTTGTTTTGTATTTGCAATAAATACTTTGATATTGTGATTCTTTTGATCCTTGTTTCGTACAAGATTGTAAGCCCTCAACTAGTGTTAGGAATGCTAGTTCACACACATTAATCTCCTTGAGGATGGCGATGGATGACACTGAGAAAATATTCGATACTATTTACCTGGCTAACAAAGAGGATAAACTAGGTACTTTTATGCCACAAGGCTAGTTACCATGGGGTTCTGTGCATAATAAGCCACTAGTTGAGTACCCGTGCGTTGCTACGGGTATACATGGAATCCGTAACATACAACCACAACTGTCAACCAAATAGTACATGCACAAGCAATGAGCTAAAGAAGAAAGAAAATTGCCAAGCTCCTTTCGCCTTAGTATCTGAAGCAACAAGGTTAACAGTATTTTATTTATAAAATAGTCGGTAAAATTTTAAGTTCACATCCTTGGTGACATTGTTTAGGTTCACTACTATTTCATCCACTACCCTTTTACATATGGAGAGTATGTACATAATTGATTCTTTATAAGCAAAGCAGAATGTGGAGTTTTGAGTTCTGTTAGGCAACCAGAGAATATATGGACTTGTTCATTATAAGCTTCATTTTGGCAAAGCATGAGGAGGGCATGCTTCTACTGCTTCCTCATTGTATAGTACAGATAGCACTTTAAAAATGTTCCACGAGTAACGGTATGTAAGGACTGTTACAAGTAGCAGCACATGACATCTTCATGATGTGTAACATATTGTGTGGAATGATAAGGATATTGATCTCCTTTCTTGAATTGTTTCAGTAATTGTATTCCATCTAATGAGATTTTACCCTTGATTTTACTTTCTACTTTAAAACAAAATGCAGCAACATAAATACATGGCTGTAAGCCTGTAATTCTGACTATTCACCTGAGGAGCCTTGTATGTGCCTTTTGGCCCTACCAAAACCGGTGCAGACACAACAGGTACAGGTCTGATCTTCAGCTCCTGGATTTTTTTTCAGCCATATGGCTCTGATGATTGCAAGTGCCAATTAGACACGCCTAAATATTCATCAAAAATGGAAATTGAACCAAGCAGGTTGAAAACTTGATATCACAATGCATTGAGGATAGCTACCTTGAGAAACTTCCCAATCACCATGTCCATGAGCATGGCAGCCTTCTTAAAGGTGAACCTGACAGAGTGGCAAAACATTGCAAATATAGAAAAAAATAGATAATAGATGATGGTAAAAAAAAACTGAATCGATAAAGCACCCACCTGACTGGATTTGTGGTTCGTCCTGCTGCTTCTTGAACCTCCACTGCACTTCAGCCTTGCCTTAAGCATATAACTTAAAAAATCAAATAAAAAGTAGGCATAGATGCTCCATTTTATTCATTCATGTGCTAAGAACTTTATATACGATGTATGCCTTGTATGTGCTTACCCAAACAGAGCCAATGTAGCAATTATCCTTTCCATCATCAAATACTTACTGTACACTACAAACCTTTGGGTAATCTCATTACATGGAGCTCACCGAAGACAACTTCTGTGATATATCACTCATGCTCACTTTGAGATCCAAAATCCAGTTTGCCTGTTGTTTTTTTGAGAGGAAGAAAAAGGTTAGCTAAGACATTTATTCATAGTAGTTTCAATAATGCTTCTGCCGATCTCATCTCATATCAGTGAATGAATATTGGTATGTGGAACTCAGTACAAGTACAGAGCACACAGATGATTTTGACATATCAAAACAACCGGCATTTGTGCGTAGTCAAAATTGAATTTTGAAGCATATATCAACATTTCAAGCAGTCGACTATTTTCACAAGTATATGATTGAATCTCTGTTCTGATTAAAATTCAAATTCCAAGAAAGTACATCAGATAAGTTTTACTATTATGATATTGATAAATATGTTTATGTATCAATTGTGCCAACTATATAATGAACATAGGCAGCAGCCTAAGTGCAAGACAAGTTGTTCCATTTATTCTTCACAGATGGTTGAGAATTCTGTATCTTCTTGCAAAGACAGGAAGTAACCATTAGTTGACAACCACATTTATCAGCATTGAGCTGAGCATATAACATAAGAACAGATTATACTCTATATGCTTAGCATATTATGAGGCGTGGGAGAAAAATCTTCAGGAATCCAAATCATTAATATGCTGACCAACGTTTCAAGCTTCTCAAATAGAAGTCAGATTTCTTCAGTTACCTCCAGCAGTATGACAACAACAGCAACGGACTGGAAAAATATTGATAAATAAGGCAATGCAGCTGTGCCGGTGAAGGAAGATCGATGTCAAACAAGGCAGGATTAGAACGCCAAGCAAACAAGGCAGGATCAGAACACCGTGCAGCTACGGGCTAGCAAGATTGAACGAGAACACAACGATCTGCTGCCCGGGTCTCATCGGCCCTCCTTCAGATCCCCATCATGACGACAGCCCTCCAGCCGGCAGCACCGCCGGCCACCCAGCAGAGTTCAGACTCTTGCCGCTGTGATGTACATCAATAGCAACCACCCTACCAGCATCAGCACCAGCGCTACCGCCGCCGCTCGGAGCCCGCTGCCGACTGCCGTCGTGCGAGGCGCAGAACACGACGCGACACTCTCGCTCGCCAGCGGTGTACGCGGTGCCAGATCCTGTGTTCGCGTGTTGGGGCAGCGGAGGGCAGATCGTTGAGGCGGCCGCGGCGGCATCGGGGGATCGGGACGCAGAGTAACTCTGGGAGGCGGCGCGTCGGCGGCGCGAGGACAAGGAAGCACGAGCAGGAGCCTTACCTTTGTTGGTCTGCCGCCGAGAACGCCGCGCGGCCGCTGCCGCCGACCACGCCGCGCCTCCTCTACCGCCAAGAACACCGTGCCGCCTGTGCCTTCTCCGGTCGCCGCGCCACCTCTGCCGCGCTGCATGCCTTCTGGCCGCTTCCCCAATCTGGCCTCCCGCCTGATCCAAAGCCTTGAGGCGTTCACGGCGTGCGGCGGTTGGGACCGGCGTTGGCCGCGGCTTCGCTTCGGGTGACCGCGTCGGGGCCAGGAGCTAGGTGGTCGGGCAGCGTGGGCGGCGGGCGGCGGTTGGGGCCGGCGCGTCGGCGGCGCCTTGATGCGTGGGCGGGCGGCGGGCGGTGGTTAGCGGACAGGAAGCTGCGGAGGGAGACATGTGCGTATGCATGGGCGGTTTCGCGGAAGAGTGGCGGGCGGGGTGGAACCCGCGTGGTATTACCGGGGAGATTACGGAGGGTGAATCGATTAGTGCTAACAGGTGATGACATTTGAGTCTTTTTAGGAGTAAAGATTAATCAATTTTCACTGTGGTTCAAAACCGTGAGCAAGGAAACTCAGGATGTACAAACGAAGCACTAAAAGTTATCATCTTCCCACTTGGCGAGATAAGTAAAGATGTCCGAAGTCTGAATCATGGCTTTATTTCTTGCTTCTCCCCCTTTCATTTGCCCTCGCTCAATTTCTCCTCAGCATGTCATTTGTGGGACGATGGTGGCAGAAAGCACATGTCGCGGCATCAGGCCTTTTTTATGACAGATAAATCTGAGCTTCCTTAGTCTCAACTACTTCTCTATACAAAATTTATTCCCGCATCTATTACCCTTGCACTCTTGCACTAAATACAGCCCCTCTCTTCGTTCCTATTTATATGCTTGCTTTCCTTTGAAGCAGCGAGTTCTCTCCTATCCTCTTCCCAAACAAATATGGAAACAAATAGTAAGGCAGAGAAGAAATTAGCAGAGCTATTAGTGAAAATTAGTGTGCAAAAGGAAACTAGCTGTTGCTTGAGAATGGGTGGCAACAAGAACAAATGGAGTTCTACAGCTTCGGAATTCATGCTCCAACTCACACTATATTGTACTGCAGTAGTATAATCGGCTACGTGTAGTCTCCCTCAGCCAGAGCTTTGTCCAAGAATCATTGTGCAATTCTGGCTGCGCTCCAGCCCTGTCTGCCAATGAAAAAAATTAGACAGCAGATGCAAGAAAAGCAAAGATTTAATTGAGTATGGAGTTTTCACATGAAGATATAAGACTGAACTATGCCATAGAATAAATACATTGCATGTTGGGACATAGGCCAACAGAACTGATACAAGAAAAAAAAAAGTAATATATTTGGTATATATTAATGGAAAAGTGTCCACATAAACACTTAGCCCCGTATAAATGCAGAATATTTTAAAGATCAATTTTTTTTCTTTGGCAGATGTTCAATAACAAATTGCAGGTTGCTCAAACCTTGATTAAGAGGGGTTGTAAAGGGGATGGAAAATGCTGTTTGTGTGGGATTGCTGAAACTGTGTATCATAGTTTTTTCAAATGCCACATAGCTAGGCTGGTTTGGGGGGTTCTGAAGGAGATTTTTAATTTGTACAATGTTCCTAATTCTCTGATGGATTTTTATAGTTCATGCTACAGGGCAAGGGGCCTTTCCGAAATGTGTTATCATGTTTTTATTTGCAGGGTTTTCTTAGGATTCATGGACTTAAGAAACAAAATGGCTACTGAGAAGAAGTTCCCTGATGCAGAAGTGGAGCCTGCATCTTAATCGAACAAGGGTGCAGCAAATGATGGAATAAGTTTTAGAATGGTTAAAGTTGTTCAAGCCTAGTTGCAATATACTAACAACAGACATTGTTGAATTTTAAATTTCTGTGCACTAGGCATTTCTCTGTATTGAATATTTTTGGAGTATTAGATAATATTACGGTTTTTGCAAATCCTTTGGTTTTCAAAAGCTACTAGATGTTCGGTCACAACAAAGTTTGTAGTCTCTAAAACCATGGATTCATTTAAATCATATTAATTCTTTCTGAAGTTTTAGAAATTCCTTTACGACCTCTTTGTTCTAAGGGGCAACATGGTTATGTCTTTAGCCCATAAATACAGGTTTGGAAACTGCATCACCTAAACGGCTTATATTGGGATGCCTTGGATCCTATTTTGTGTGGATTGTAATCCCGTAACAATGAAAACATTGCTAATTCACATACATTTACTCCTTGAGGATGGGAAAATATTCATTAGTGTTTCCTTGTTAGGTACTCCCTCCATTTTAAATTATATTTCATTTTACTTTTTTAACCTCAAGTTTGACCACTTGTCTTATTTAAAAAAATTTGAGTAAACATAGTCGAATTTAGGTCATTGTCAAAGATCTTTTGTTAATAAAGCAAGCCACAATAAAATAAATAATATTTTAAATAAATTTTTGAATAAGACGTTGGTCAAACTTAAGATAAAAAAGTCAAACAAACTATAATTTGAAACAGACTAGTAACTAAGAGCCAGATATCACCGATTCTCCACCCAACATCCAGCATCGAGGATCAACAGATTAAGGGATTCAAAAACCAGAACATTCGTGGTTGTTCTCCACAGGTCTTGCACATTCTTCACTGTGCAAAAAAGGGAATTGGATTTTGAGGAATTGTGAGTAATATATTCATGATGCTTTTATTTATGGAGTTCAAACGTTCATGTTGTTGTGGAAGCATACTGACAGATGTGTTTGTGCTTGATAGCCATTATCATATAACATTAACTTTCACTTGAGTTGGTTATCAAAATATAACTTCTACAAGAACTGAACTATTAAGTATAGGAAAAAAAAAGGCCATGAAAAATGTATGAAGATACACAGGTATATAAAACCATAAAGAGTGATACTTGCACCAGTGAGCAATGGCCAATGGCAGTCCAAACCATACATTTCTTGTCTATATAAGCACAATATAGCTATATCAGAGTATTTCAAATAGCATAAGAGATCCTAGGAGTTAACATGATCTATTGTAGTTATCATAGGACGAGAAACACGTAAACAGACCAAAATTGGTCATCATTTCACAGACATCCACTCTTGTGAACAAGTGACAATGAGGTACATTACAGGTTTGAATGTGGTACTTATTACAGATTTGCAAACTAACAATGATCACATAATCATAACAACAAAATGCTCCGCGTGTTTTATCGATCATTCAACATCAACCCCAAATATTCATCTTTGATTATTACTATTCAAATTATCTGCTACAAATTACATACATGTAACAACAAATGACTGTTTTTATGATAAATCAGCTTCTCTTAAGATGAATATACCTTTTATACATATATATAAGTGGTCAAAGCGAAGGCATACTTGAAAAGAGGATCACAGGAATATCTGAAAGCACACAATCAGGTCGATTCAATACAACATGCTTACAGAGATTGTTTGCACTTTCACATACAGAGGGAAAATTTATGGAAGGGGGCAGAGCAAAATGCGCTAAGAAGAAGAGGGTGGAAAACTAGACAAATGAATCACTATTTTAGGAAGTTTTCTCCATAAGTTGAATAGGTGCCAAGATGTTCTGTTTACTCGTCTCCACAATGCAACCATTCATCACCATCTCTTCCAACATGAAGTGCACTTTCTCCAGATGGAACATGATATCAAGCTCACACTGGCCAAAAGTAGAGAGAAAAAGAAGAAAAAAGAACATCAACCCCAGTTATGTGAATACCTTTACAATGCTAATAGCTGAGAGAAAAACGCCTGGGACTACATAAGCTTACCACATTGCCAAAGTGGCGATCCATAGTTTCCACCAAAAGATGTATGAATTCAAGGATAGCTAACTCATTCTGAAAAATGGAACGAAATGTATGCATTGTTAATTTTTGTATCAGACGGAGGAAATCTTTAAAACAAGATTTGCAGATCAAGGAATGGAAGTTGCATCTACTATCTAGTAACCATTGATGACTTGAAAAAAACTGGAATGCAGTTAAATTGCAACAGATGTTACAAATCCAGAGGCACTCATTTAAATTTGTGAGAAGGTGCATCTAGTACTAGTAGTTCTTGAAAACTTGAACAAAAAACACTGGAATGCAGTCAAATTGCAACAAACATTACATTGCATATGCATGTTGCAGTAAGACATGTATAGAGGAAGATCTTGGTAAATAGTGAAACTTTCCACAAAAAAAACCCTACTACCCCAAATCAAAAATCCTAATTCACAAAAAGGGATACTGGAAATTACAACTATATTCACTCTAAGAAAGACACTTAAAAAGTAATAACAAGACAAGCCTTATCTGATGATATGGTTGAGATCTCCATACCTACTGGTAGATCAATTCCTAATAAATCTTACTGCATGTTAACTTTCATTGAACAAATATATACTCATTCCATCCTAGAGAAGTCTTCTAAACTAGATTATGTCCTTTGAATTATTTGCAATTGGGTATTAATTGCTACAAAATTGATACCAATTTAACAATCCTTTTAACACAAAGTTATTCTAGTATTCATGCAACTGTACACTACATAAAAATTGTAAAGCTTAACTTTTTCCAAATCAGAATATGCCTTAATTTGACAGATGGATTGGTTAATCGGCAATAAAAAAATTCAAAAATTGTGAAGGAAGGATGATACAAATTCACTAAACTAGGACTTGCATAACTATAACAGTACCATGGATGGTTCCCTGTGACTATTAGGAAAAAGAACATGGTGAGTTTGTCAAAAGTACCCGTGGATATTAATTTACAATATTAAATATTGCTTGATCTGTGACAAATAATTCTGAATTCAATAATAGAGGATGATAGCAGTAAAGTGAACGAAATTCAGACTTGCACAAGCATAACAGTACCATAGACAACATGGTGTAAGCTAAATAGACCACTGCTTTGCTTTGAGTTTAAGGTCTATGTAATGTAACATTTGTGGTGCACAGGTTCTACATCATAAACTGTTTCCTGCCAAACAATTTTCGTCACAGCCATGGCTGAGCTGAGCACAGATAGATTCATAGATAGATGGGAGCAGCTACACCCACGCTATAGCCTAATAGCAATGGGGAATCGACTTCTACACAGTTTGCAATCACAGACAAATTGGCATGACAGAGACCTGGATTCATTCCCTCCCAAGGGAGGAGGAGAGGAGAGATTTAGAGAAGAAGGCGCAGGGGGGAATCAATCACACCTCATCGTTGTCGACGCCGACGAGGAAGAACAGGGAGGCGTAGCGCCTGTACACGACCTTGTAGTTCCGGTGCTCCACGAACGAACACTGCATCACCAAGACAAAAACCAAAACCAGCGGGCGTCTCAGAGAATCGGAAGCACAGATCCAGGACGGTCCAACACCAAAACCAGCAGGGTTCGTGGATCCGGAAAGGAGGGTAGGGCGATGATTGATCCGAGCGGGTCAGGGGGGAGCGAAGAGCGGCGGAGGGGACGAGGGGAAGAAGGCCGGCCCCGGAGGTGAGGAGGAGGCGGCGCCACGGTGCGGACGGAGGGAGGGACGGACCTGCTGGTCGGTGCGGGCGAGGCACTTGCGGACGATCTCGCCCTCGAGGGCGCGGCGCTCGTCGAGGGAGAGGTGCTCGTAGTACTGCGCCAGCCGCGTCTGGCCCTGCTTGTTCACGAACAGCACGAACCGGATCGTCATCTCGCCCTCGCCCTCGCCCTCGCCCTCGCCCTCCCCCCTGCTTGCTTGCTCTCCGCTGCTCGAGCCCCGTCGTCTTCTACCTCGGCTCCTGCTCGCTAAAAGTCAGACAGAGAGGGACTACACCGAGCGCCGTTCCTTGGCCATCCGACGGCCAGCACCCTAACCAGCAACAGGGCCCATCTAATGAAGTAATTAATAGTCTGCGGCCCAATAAAGAGGCTGTGTTTAAATTTCAGTTTGTGAAGAAACAGCAGAGTGGAGCAAGAATCAAGCTGAGCTGAGTTTGTCAAAAAAAAAAAAGAATCAAGCTGAGTTTATGTGAACTGAGAGTGGAGTTGGATGAATATTATTCTTTTGAATATGACCGAAAGTTAAATTCAGATTATAATTGATGCTAACATATTATAGTGAAATGCTTGGAAATTGTTTTCCTGCAATCCTGCTGCTGCTTGGGGGAAAAAAAGGTCGCTCTCAGCAGAATGCCCCTTTGCAAAATTACACGTATCTAAAAGCATCTCATCAAATCAAATTACTTTTTTTTTTCTGGAATCAAATCAAATTAATTTTTTAAGAAACATCAAATCAAATGAATTAAACATCTTTTTAATCATCAATCATCCGTATGTATTCCGCATGGCGTGGCCCTTCCAAGCTCAGATATACCCAGCCCAAATCTTGTCAATTTGATGGTTTCGTCCTCCAGATCCCCTTTGTTCAGAGTTGCTTCGGTATCAGTCTCTCAGAGTGCAGCGAGCGGAGTGACGGCGGCGGCAGCAGAGCTCCACGCACGGCCTCTCCTCTCCAAGTTGATCTGATCTACATCTCCCCAAATTTGTTCGGTGCCGCTCCGTTTTGTGAGAGGAGATGGGCATCCGTCCCCGCCTGCTGCCCGTGGACGAGGTCAGCAAGGAGGAACACAATGACGGCTGCTTAGTGGACGCCGCTGCCGGAGCCACAACTGAAGCAGCACCCTCGTCTCTCCCCAATAAGGTGGTATTGGGGTAGGCCAATATTATTTTTTAGGTTACTTTTTTTTTAATGATACAGTATAACATGCACGCACACTTATTTCTATAAATACACGTATATAAACCTACCCTTATCCTTATGAGCACATCCGAAGGACTGAACAGTCGGCTGATCTGGAGATTTCCGAAGTCACCACTGGTGTTTCGTTATAGACGGGAACGTCACCTACCACTTAATGCATAACGCCGGTAAATCCTGACAAAATTCTAGGAAAAGATGTGAGCACCAGGATTTAAACTCTGGTGGGTAGCATCTCACTAAACCATTCTACCATTAGACTACTTACCGGGAGAAGATATTTTTACAGTTCCCCAATATCTCATTCTTAATATATGTTTTTTGGCCCATGTTGCAGATTTAGCCTACTTTGGCCCATGTTGAATATTCATATTTAAAATATGTATACAATGCTAGCTATCGTTGCATCTGCACAATCGTTATCTGCACAATCGTACTATCAGTGGACATACCAGAAGACGTTTAAAATTTGTACATAATTGAAACTTCCTCAATGTGAAACTCCATAGCTACTGGACAAGATTTCATGTACTACCACAAGCCACGTCTCAAAACAGAAAGAGAAGACTAAGAGGCAAAAGCCAGAATGAAATTGTTGATCCATGAACAACGAAGCAAACTGAAACTCTTCACAGCACCTACTGCAAGCTGAAGTACCTAGTACAATATGCAAGTCCTTCGTGGTCCTCTATAATCATTCACGAAAAATTTGTAAATTATACTACCACCGGAAGGATAAAAAAACATAGACCGCTCACAGCTACATCACATAAGAGTACCTGCTGCAAAGGCTTTTTGTGTTTCAAATGCACGCACACCGATCATCAAGCACCGTTATTTTCAACCCCACTCCCATTCACTCCCATCTTGGACACCGCAATTTGAGTACGCATTGTTTGAACAAAGGCTTTTTGTGTTTCATCAAGCTCACTTGTCTCCATGAACAATAGCTTGCATTCCTGCTTCAGCTGTTTTGAATCTAGTTTTTTCTTTTCAATCTTTATTTTGCGCTCTTCCAAGGCCATCATCTCCCGCCATCTTGATTCCTTGTCTTGTTTCTTTGCAGCCTCCAACTCCTTCCTTGATGCAATCATCTCTTGCACTGCAGTTTGAAACACAGCATGATCTCCTCCCTTCTTCGCACGCTCCTTCTCTTGCCTCCTCCCGGGAGGCCTCTTGTTTGCAGTCGGACTTGCTGTCTCCTCTTCTTCCTCATTTCCTTCAACAGAGCCTAGAAAGCATGTGCTTGACTTCTTCTTGTGAAGAGGATTGCAGTCAGTGTTCCTTTTTGTCCACTTATCATTGTTTTGGAGTAATGACCAACAATGCGGCATCACAAAGGTCTTGTTTTTTGGATCCCTCTGCATGTACAACTTCTGGCAATACTTGATCTGTCAAATTATACAGTGATGAGAAGCTTCATTTTTTTAATGAAATGGCACTCACTAAAGAAAATGACAACTTTCAACTTACCGCTAGTATTGCAACACATAGATAGTATTTAATCTCAGCTAGTTGAACTACAGCTAGTCAGAGGCTCAGAACATACAGCTAGTTGAACTATTTAATCTCAGCAAACATTAGTATGCAATCAGACGCCCACTGATATATCCACAGGAAATCACAGCAACCTAAGAGAAATAGTAGTAGACAACTTACCCGATCTTCAATTGTCGCTCCACTTGGCGGGGCACGATCGATCTCCTCAACGCAACCTGCCCATCGGTTGCAACACTCTTGGATTGCACTCCAATGGTGCGCAAGAGAACCGAGGGTGCGGCTGGAGGGGGTCTTGACGTTACGGTGAAAGTGATCATAAATGTGATTCCAATATGTGTTGGTATTTTGATCGGTCCCAATGATTGGATCAAGGCTCACACTCTCCCACGCCATGACCAAGGCCTCATCCTCCTCTGGTGAGTAGTTTGCTGATCTTGCCCATTTTTTCTTTTTAACAGGATGAGTCTCAATGGGATCTTCATTTATACTTCCAACTAACATTGGGACAGAGATGTCAATGGGATTTTCGTTTACACTTCCAATGGGATCTTCGTTTACACTTCCAAATGACAATGGGACAGTCATGTCATCTATTTCAACAGTATCGATCATATCCATGAAGGACTGCTCACTGCATAAGGCACAAAAGCATAAAATAAATTTCAGTGCACAAAGGGAAGGAAGTGTTTAGGTTAAAACTTCAGATGCACTTCACACATAAACTGAAATATAAGTGAATGCTATTTTCTGAACTTCAGAACATATGCTAACTTCAGAGCGTAGTTTCTGCGATTTAGAACATATATGGTCTAATTGTTCATTGATCGAAGAGTAGTAAATTTATCCATTACTCGTTGCAGAAAAAATAATGAAGCAGATTATCATTTGAGGTGAACACTTACTATGCAGTAATCTGAATTAGTATCATTGTGTTTCAGACTTCCAATAAAACAATAAATCTAGCCTTCAGAATCTAGAATTTCGTAAATACAACAAGCAATGTTTCCCTACTGCGTTCATTTAAGGCTTAACACTAGAATAGCTACAGGATTTTGCAACATAGAAAGAAAAGATATATGAAATCACATAATCAAAGTTGGTAGCCTAGTACTGTACTGTAAATTGGCCAGCAAGGTCAAAGCTTTACCTTGCACCGAACAGGTCCACACCAACCTCCGCCATGGACGCGTCATCGTTGTTGGAGGTGGTGGCTGCCACCGGCAGGTCATACAGTGGTGGTGGAGCATTCTTCGCTCCTGGGGAGGCGGACACCTTCCTCTTGCGGGTCTTCTGCATCGCATCTGGGAGCACGTGCTGGCCTTGCCGCCGACGCCGCAACTCCTGCTGCGAGGGTGGAGGAGGGGGCCTCTGCAGCGCTCGAGGGATCGGTGTGACGGCGTTGGGACGAGCGCCGGTGGGTTCAGATGAGGCCCGGTGGCGGCGGACGGACGAGCACCGGTTGCGGCGGACAGACGAGCGCCGGTGGCGGCGGAATCCATCGGGGCGAGGGCCGGTCTCCGGCTGTGGAGGGGATGGCTGCGAAGGTGGAGTAGGAGGACCTCGACGAGGCCACCGTGGAGCGAGGCGACGGAGGGAGCTGAAACCGCGGGAGATCGGCACGGCGGCGGGACGCGAAGCGACCCCTCCTCGCGCCAAAGAATCGCGGTATTGGGGGCGAGGTGCTCTCCCCTTTCTTTGCGCGGTCTGGAGGCGGATTATGGGCGGCTGAGAAAAAAAAATTTCTCGTCGGGGATCACAACGGGAGACTGATGGGGCACCTCAAATCCCTAAATCAGTAAAATTTTCTTATTAGGGATAAGAAAAGGAGACTGATGGAGATGCTGTCAGAATCAATGGCCACCGTCGCATGCGCCGGGGCCATCGACGAGGTGGACAAGGCGGATGGCCTGGAGAGTCCACGATGACGGCACTCCAAGGCGGTCGCGCGGGCACATGCATCACGTACGCATCCGCATCACCCTTTTGTCTCGGCTGTGTAGTACTCCTTTTTCCAAATGGTTATGAACTGAAATTTACTGTTTTTAATTAGAAACAAAACAAAGGGGAATCTGGAGGACGGGAACAAATGGAAGATTTGGGCTAGGTACAGTCTGGGCTTGGAAGGGCTGGGCCCATACCGGGCCTAGATGGATCTGTTTAATTAATTGAATGACCTACTTTGAGATGCGTGCAATTTTTAGAGAGAGGAATAACAGTTCTATTGTTGAAATTCTAAACATTGTCAACATTTCTAACTAGCATATAACTTTTTGTCTTCTCCGCCTGTTTGGATTACCTAGAACTAGTTGTTTAGTTTAAAGTAAAAATCAAATACTTTACCTAGTTCCATAGAGTAGTGCTGCGATGGCTTGCATGAGCCGATGCAGAATCAACCAAATGTTAGTTCTCGCTTTCTTCTAACACAAGATGGAACAACTTTGGCATTGGGATTTTTAGATAATGGATAAAAATATCCGGCCTCTACATTTAAGGATGTACACAGTCCATTATTATAACGTTTTAGAATTAAAAAGAAAGAGAGAGCCATAGTCTTATAGATCGACCAGTATGGTAGTTCAAACAATATAAATGTTTCCATCCTTTATTGGATATCTCTAAAGCAATTACTTCTAATTTCTTGCTCATCGTTGAGAGCGTGTCCTTGGCTGTCTCATCACGCTGCAGCTGGGCCCAAGAGCGTAACCAGTACGCTCCTCTGAAAATTACCTGCATAATAGAATTAGATTTTATTTTATTAAAAACAACATCATTGCGGCATCTTCAGATAGCCCAAAACATGGCAGCCACCCCCACCCAAATCAATTTTCTAATCTTTTTATTTTGATTAGTTAACCAAGTACCGAACATGTGGCTAATTGATCTTGGTTGGGTCAAACTAGTAGCAAAAAAGATAATCCTCCAAATCATTTTGGTAAGGGGACAGTCTAGGAATAAATGTTGAATAGTTTCATTCCCATCACAACATATGCACTTCTGACTCCCTTTCCAATTTTTCCTAGCAAGGTTGTCTTTGGTTAGGACGACACCCCTTTGCAGGAACCAAAGAAAGATTTTAATTTTTAGAGAAACTTGTATCTTCCGGATCTTCTTATGACGAAAAGGTGTATGTGTATCTATAAGATTGAGATACAAGGAGCGGACAGAGAATAAACCCGATTTGGTTAAACTCCATCTGAAATAATCTGAACCATCCACCAATTCGACTCGAGAGATCCTTGCTACTAAACTAAGCCATTCTGTAAGTTTATTATCCACCAGAGTCCTCCTAAAAGATATGTTTAGTGGGCTAGTAGTCATTACTTTTGAGACTGTTGCGTGAGGATCCCTCACTATATTATATAAAGATGGATATCTAACTTTCAGAGGCTTATCACCTACCCATGTGTCATCCCAAAACCTAGCGGTGGTTCCATCTTTAATATCGAATGAACCATTAGCCAACACCTCATCTTTGATATGCATGAGGCCTCTCCAAAAATGAGAGTCATTGGGTTTGGCTGCCACCTGAGCTAGGCTTTTGGAGCTTAGGTATTTATTCCTTAAAAGAGATTGCCATATCCCTTCTGTGTTTAACAGATTAACCAGCCATTTGGCTAGCAGGCATTTATTTTGCAATTGTAAATTTAGGATACCTAATCCTCCTTGGTCCTTAGGACGACAAAGAATGTCCCATTTGGCAAGGCGATATTTATGTTTATCTGAGGAGCCTTGCCAAAAGAACCTTGATCTATAATAATCCAGGTTTTTAATGATCCCCTTAGGGATCTCAAAGAAGGACATCATAAACATAGGTAGGCTGCTTAAGACTGAATTAAGCAGAACTAGTCTTCCCCTATATGACAGGTATTTCGCTTTCCAACAAGAGAGTTTTTGTTTGAAACGATCTTCTACATTCCTTCATTCAGAATTCAGGAGTTGTCTATGGTGCATTGGGATCCCAAGATATCTGAAGGGATATTCCCTTGCATTGTATCCAAAGAGACTAGTATAAAAGGATTCCATCTCTTTAGCTGCCCCATAGCAGAAGACTTCGCTCTTGTGGAAATTGATCTTCAGCCCAGATAGCTGTTCAAAAGCACAAAGCAACAGTTTCAGATTCTGTGCTTGTTCCGGGTCGTGATCAATAAAGATAATGGTATCATCTGTATATTGTAATATGGATAGACCATCATCTATAAGGTGGGGGACGACACCTCTTATCTGACCGTCGGCTTTTGCTCTGTTAATAAGGAGAGCTAGCATATCTGCGACGATGTTGAATAAAATTGGTGACATTGGATCTCCCTGTCTAAGTCCACGCTTAGTCTGAAAATAGGGTCTTATGTCATCATTTACCTTGATTCCCACACTTCCACCAGTGACCATAGTTTCAACCCATCGACACCACTTAGGGGAGAAACCTTTCATTCGGAGCGTTTGTTGTAAGAAAGACCACTTCACTTTGTCGTATGCCTTTTCAAAGTCAATCTTGAAAATGACACCGTCTCTCTTTTTGGTGTGAAGTTCATGGATGGTTTCGTGTAAGATGATGACCCCTTCCATTATATTCCTTCCTGGCATAAAGGCAGTTTGCGTTGGTCTCACTATAGTTTTAGCTACCAAATTTAGCCTATTTGTGTCCACTTTAGTGAATATTTTAAAACTCACATTAAGAAACTTTGGCATTGGGATGCAAGCAAAGAATACTTTAGCACTTTATATATAACAAATAAAAAGGAAAAGGAAAAGGAAAAGGAAAAGGAAATAAAAGAGCAACACCATACACATGCATTTAGCTTTAATTTCCGCGATCCAGTTGGCGCAGCATCATGTACATCATACAATACAAAGTATCTCTCAAAATCATACAACGCTGTGCACAAACCACAAGCACCCTGTCCAGTGTCCACAGCAACATACATCAAACTACACACACAAACCAATCCATCGTTGGAGAGTTGCAGCGATGGAGGCGACAGCGCTGAGCCTGGGCAAGGCCGTCCTTTATGGGGCGCTGGACTATGCCAAATCTGTTCTGGCAGAGGAGATCGCCCTTCAGCTTGGTGTCGAGCAGGACGTGGCCTTCATCACCGACGAGCTGGAGATGATGCTGGCCTTCCTGATGGCCGCCGACGAAGAGCAAGACAAGCATAAGCTGCTGCTCACCTGGGTGAAGCAGGTCCGTGAGGCCGGCTACAACGTGGAGGACAACCTCATGGACTTCTCAGCTCACTCTGACAGGAGACAGTCCTGCTGGTGGTGCAATCCTTGCGCCCTGTGGGAGCGGCGCAACATCGCCAAGGAGGTGAAGGAGCTCAGGGCCATAGTGGAGGAGGTGAGCAACAGGAACCTGCGCTACCGCCTCATCAAGGGTTCCTCTGGCTCCAAGCCCACTACTACTGCAGAGGAACAAGCTAATGTTGCCAGTATGGTGGCAATGTTTGGCGTTAATGAAGGCAGGCGCACTGCTGCAGAGCAGGAAAATCCAAAGGTTGATCTTTGCCACCTGATCACCAATGATGACACGGACCTCAGAATGATCGCGGTGTGGGGATCAAGCAGTGATCCCGGCAAGACATCTCTGATCAGGGAGGCCTATGAACATCAAATGGTATACAAAAAGTTTGGCTGCCGAGCCTGGGTGATGCTGACACGTCCTTTCAACCCAAGCGAATTCTTCAACAGCTTGCTAAGACAGTTCTATGTGTATTCGCGGGAGGTTGCTGGAAAAACACTACTCCAAGGAAAAGTTTCAGGCTATGATGTTCTCAGGGAGTTGGGAAAGATGGAAGAGAGCCATGTTGCTGATCAAGTTTCGGTATGTTTGGAAGAGAAAAGGTATCTGATAGTCATCGATGGCCTAACCAACATTGTTGAGTGGGATTGGATCAAAACATATTTCCCAGACAAGAAGAACGGCAGCCGTATCATTGTATCCACGCAGCAAGTCGAAGTTGCGAGCTTGTGCCCGGAGCAGCCGTACCAAGTAACAGAGCTCAAGCAGTTATCATCTGACCAGTCTATTTATCTCTTTCACAACAAGGTAATTCTGCGACTCGTAATTCATTTCTGCTTATATTAGGCATATATTAATTACATTCTTAATTTTGCATATATTAGCATCAGATACAAAATTCTATAAATCACAAATTTTGTCTACGCATATTTTTTTCTATTTTTGCACCACCTTATATTACCACACGAGTTTATTTATGTTGAGGGTATAATCTAGACACATTGCTCTACAAATAATTAAATAAATTCTCAATGTTTCAAATCTGGACAACGTATTCTCTATGTAAAACTACCCTCTACATATGCATTCACACATGGACAAACTTATAGTTATACACAGGCTTGTCCTACTTCCGTGTATGGTTGTAACTGTAAAGTAGCCATACTTTGAACTGGTCCACGGTTTTTTTTCTTGGAGAAGCAGAAGAGCTGCAATATTACAAGGCAACGTATCAAATGCAAACTACATGTAACCAACTGTTGATCCACCACCGAGAAGCTATAAATATGATCCAAAAATTTATAGTTGACAATATTTTTATTTGAGGTCATTTAAGCCCAATTGTTTTAACTTCTCATTTAGAGGCCCAAATATTTATTCAACTTCTCTGATTAAAAAATTACTTTTTTATTTTTTAAATGACCTTTTAAATTGACACATCTAATATCAAAGTTCTATATCTCAATGAAATAAATAACTTTTTAGTTGAAAATTTTTGAGTAAAATGCATGAATGGTCCATCAACTTGCGCGGCTGTGTCGATTTAGGCCATCAACTTTAAAAATACATTTTTTGGTCCATCAACTTACGCGGCTGTGTCGATTTAGGCCATACCCTTCGTTTTATGTTTATATTTGCGAAAATAGTTAATTTCCCTCTTGCATCTGTATCCTCTCACTCCACAGGAGGCTCTGGGCCGGGCGAACGGCAGTGGCGGTAGACGGACGGTGGCCGTGAGCGGGCGCGGCGCGGCTGCTGCGGTGGCGCGCAACGCGAGTTGGGGCGCGCGGCGGGCACGAGCAGGGGGCGGTGTGGCAATCGCGGTGGCGTGCGACGCAAGCCGGGGCGGCGCGGCGACCGCAGGGGCGGGCGCGAGCGGGGGTGGCGTGGCCGTCGCGGTGGCGGGCACGAGCAGGAGGTAGCGTGGTGGCCGCAGTGGCGCACGAGCGGGGGCGCGCAGTGGCCGCGAGTGGGGACGGCAGCGGTGTCCGGCGCAAGCGGGCGCAGCACTGCGGCCGCGGTAGCGCGCACGGCGACCGCGGTGGTGGGCGCGAGCGGGCACGCGCGGTGGCCGCGAGCAGGGGCGCCGCGACGGCCGCTGAGTCGGGCGGGCGAGCGGGGACGACGCGTGGCGGGCGTGGCGCGGCGGCCGCGGCGGTGGGCGCGAGCGGGGACGGAGCGTGGCGCGGCGACCGCGGCGGCGCGAGTGGGTACGGCGAAACGGCGGCGGTGTCGGGCACCGCTGGAGGGCAGCGGACCGCGGTGGGCATGGCGAGCTTGGACGAGCTCGCTCCCGTAGCCTCCCTCCTGTTCTCCGCGCGGGGCGGGGTGGGGCGGAACTCGGGCCGCCGCCCCTGCCTCCCTCTCCGGCGGCACAGTGGCCGGAGCCGGGGCCGGAGCAGAGGTTTTTTCGTAAATATAAACATAAAACGAAGGGGTATGGCCTAAATTGACACAGCCACGTAAGTTGATGGACCAAAAAATGTATTTTCAAAGTTGATGACCTAAATCGACACAGCTGCACAAGTTGATGGACCATTCATGCATTTTACTCAAACTTTTTTATTCGCATGGTTTAGAGGCCAAAAGATTCGTTTTAACATATAAGATATTAACATTCAAATTTTGAATTTTTTTTCAAACAACCTCATATAAAGACGTGCTCTATACCAAATTTTTAATGCTTGAGGAGATCTAAAATATTTTAGTTGATTTTTTTCAATTATAACATCATTTAAGAACCCTAATATTCAATAAAAGATGGCATTGGAAAAAAACTAAGACATGTGGGGCCTACAGCCACATCAACCAAAACTACCGTGAACTACTTTATGCAGCAATTAGTCTGGTTTTAATTTTTTTTTTGAGGGATAAATTGTTCGGTTCGAGGATGTTTTCTAAATTCAAAGACAAATTCAGAGGGGCCAATCAGACTTCACACTATTGTAGGCCTAAATTGATGAATTAAAAGAAGGAAGTTAGAAAGTTATTCCTACGATGCATAAATGCATCATTTCTTATACATGTGAGGTTTTTTTTCTCTTAGTTTGCTAGTTGTAGAGTTTTGAATATTGAAGAGCAATCAAATCAATGTGCAAATTTGAATTTATTTGCTGCTTTTAGTTTCTTGCAAAACTATTTTTATTCCTATATAGTTTATAATATCATGCTCCACCAGAAAACAAAAATATGCATATATTTCAAAATTCAAACACTATATTTTTACCAAAAATAGTATAATATTATGAAAATTTTGTGCTATAAATGTAATTGCATTGATTTCATATTTATGAATATTATATTCTAATAATCAAAATTTTTATTGCTATGAGTCTATATCTATATCTATACCTTCAAAATTTGACGTTGTTTTGGAATTTCGAAGGTGACCAAAAAAATTGAATACTGAAACTGAAAACTTAAACATGTCTCTATGGATCTTCCTCACATGGCTAATATTGTTGGGTTTTTTTTTTTGAGAATTGGCTAATATTGTTGTTGGTGATTAGAACCTGTGAATTGATGGATGGGTGTTTTTTTTTTATTTTCTGAGAATTTATAGAAAGTCAATTTTTTCTCTGTAGCACGTCTCAAGAAAAATAATATAGAGATCTCTGTAAGCGTCTTTAATTAGTAAATAAAAATATGGATGTCTCAATTGGATCTCCTAATTAGTACTACATCCTCGCATTTTCTTTACTTATTAAATTTCCACCATCCGACATCTGGAACTTTGTCAGCAGGTTGTGCCCAGGTCCGTGAACGACTCAGCTATGCCTTCCAGTTCCAGTGGGCATGACGAAACTCAACAGCAAATGGCTATCGGTGGTGATGAAAGCCTTGAACAAAGAAAGCTTAGCCGCAGCAAGACTATGGTTGCCTTTGCTGAAAACTTTGTTGGACGCATGATTGATCAAGCTGACAAAACTAGTCACAGCTCTAAGGTAATCTCGGTGTGGGGAATGGGAGGTCTTGGCAAAACCACTCTCGTCCGAAGTGTCTACCAGAGCCAACGCCTTGGTGGATGGAAACGTGCTTGGGTCACCGCACTGCGCCCTTTCAGATGTGAAGCCATCCTTAGAAACTTACTTTTGCAACTCCAGAAGGATATTCAACAAGATCCTGCTGCAGCAAGTGCCAAAAAGCAGGAAAAGGAAGCAATCTTAGCGATGGGACTTGAAGAGTTGATCACCAAGCTAGCACACCTAGTTACACAGGAGTGCCTCATTGTAGTAGATGATTTATCGTCTACTGAGGAATGGGACTCGATTAAAGAAAGCTTGGTGAAAGCCGGATGTGTCATTGTCACCACACGGGAAAGAATGGTTGCCATGCACTGTTCGAGCGAAGCCAAGCACTTGTACAGCCTTCAACGTCTTGATGACACTGCTGCATTCGACCTCTTTCGAAAGAAGGTATATATATATATATATATATATATATATATATCCAAACCTGAAATCGATCCTTTCATCTCCTCAATATGTATCAGTAACTCAAATAAGTTTTGATATCCCCAAAAGTATGATAAATCCAATTACTATTATTATCGATGATGATTAGAGTCGGTCTACTAGCAAATTGGTGATTAGATTTTGTTGTTGTTGTTGAGAACTTCCAAGGTTTTTTCTTTGTATAACACGTCCCATGAACTAATGTGGAGGTTCATAAGAATGAGCCTTAGAAACAGATTTGGTACACAAATTCAAGTATGTACTTATGTTAATATCATACTGAATTGTCTTCATCAGGTATTTAAAGATAGCAGTGAGAAGGTTGATTTGCATCCTGACATGGTGAAGCAAGCAAGACTCATCCTAAAGATGTGTGATGGACTTCCTCTTGCAATATCAACAATTGGTGGTTTCTTAGCTACTAAACCTAAAACCGCAACCGAATGGAGAAAGACATATGGCCGCATTAGCACAGAGCTTGAGATAAATCCTGAACTTAGAACCATAAAAACAGTCCTTGTGAGGAGCTATGATGGCCTACCCTATAATCTCAAGGCATGTTTCCTGTACCTGTCCATATTTCCAGAGGACCACAAGATTAGGCGTAAACCGCTGATCAAGCGGTGGGTTGCAGAGGGATACGCAAGGGAGATGCCCGGCATGACTGCAGAGGAAGTGGGTGACAAGTACTTTGAAGACCTTTTGGACAGGAGCATGACATTGCCAGGGGAAGAAGTGAATATTTATAGCGGCAAAATTGGCTCTTGTCAGCTTCATGATATCATGCGCCAAATATGCATCTCAAAGGCAAGGGAGGAAAACCTTTCTTTCACACTGGATGCAGAGTGTGGTTTGAGTAGTAGTACTACGCAGGGTGCAGTACGTCACCTTAGCATAAGCAGCAGCTGGAAAAGAGATAAGGATGTGTTTTGTTGTAAAATATTATCTGTGGGTAAATCTCAAAATTAGCGCCATCTCGGTTCCTGTACCGTCACTATATACCTCGGTTCCTATGTCATTACTGTGCACCTCGGTTCCTGTGCCACGGTTATTGTGTACCTCGAAAGATGTGCCTATTGCGGGAGTAATTAACAAGAGAATCCGATGGAGCCGTTGCCTGCTGTTGGCCTGATGGCCAGCCTTATAAATAGGAGGTCATTACCTCCTTCTTGTAACACAAGTGAAACAACAATTAGAGAAATAATACAAAGAGCTCCCGTTCCTCTCTACATCTGTGTTTATCTACATAGTGTGTTCCTACTGTGCTTTGTGTGTGCTTCTGTGAATCGATTTATAACACATTATCAGCATGAGTTCTACAGAGCTAAAGGTGAGAAAGGTTTGGAAATCGATTTCTCCGAACATACACATAGCACATGCGGTGATGCATAGAAGGCTTTGCCTCCGCTCACCTAAAAAATGGCCCTGAAGTGCCAAGCAAACGACGTTGCCCTGAAGGCACATGAACGTGGTCACCGCTGTCCTGCAGACGAGCTGATCTGACCGACGGAACGCCATAAAAGCGGTCGAGCTAGCCTGCACAGGCCGCCGCCGCAGGCAAGGATGAGCAGGCCTGTACTAGCCGCCGCCGCAGCCACCTTGGCCTCTGCAGCTCAGATTTCGGCGGGCCCCACCTAGGCCAGGTAGGCCCCGAACCAGATCCGCGGGCCTTGGCTCGGATCCAGTGGGCCTAAGTCCACATCTGGCCGACCGCCGTCGGCTCCGGCCCCGAAGGCCACGAGCACCACCGCCACTGCCACCAACTGCCGCTGCCCCTCTAGGCACAGACGCACGCCGTCCCGCCGGACCGGTCGCCGCCGTTGGCGCAGCGCGACCCAGATTCGGCCTGGGCACGACCTCCCATGGTTTCCTGGGCGCCGCCCTGCCCCGGCCCTTGGACGCGCGCGGGAGCCTCTGGTCCTGCCACCGTCACACCGGCCGCCGCGCGCCAGGCCGCGGGTGAGCCGCGCCGGCCATCGCCGCGCAGGCGCTGCTGGCCCCGCCGCCGCCATATCCCGGTACGGCGCATAGCTGCGACCTGGCGCGGGCGCTCAGCCAGCAAGAGTGCGCGACCAGCAGCCGCCGCCGGACGAGGACCCGCCCCAACACGCACGAAGGCCTGTGGCCCCGCCGCCGCTCCTCCACACGTGGGCGAGCCACGTCGGCCGCCACACGCCTGGCCGCCTGCTAGACCAGGGCGCGCGCGGGTGCCTCGGCTCGGCCGACACGCGATGTGCGAGCAAGGCTGCAGGCCACGCCACACGGGCGCATGGCCCCCGCTGCCTGGCCGCCGCCCCTCACTCTGCTCTGCCTGTCCGAAAGATAGGGATGAGAGAGAGTGTGGGGGGGAATGAGAGGAAATTAGGGTTAGGGTTTTAATCCTTCCCTTTTATACCTAGCTGGGCAAACCTGAGCCGTCCATCTTGATGAATGGCCAGGAACAGCCGATGCCCCAACAGGCCGGCCCGATAGGGAGCCAGGTGGGCTCCCGAGGCCCATTATCGAATTGGACTGCACAGATTTGTTTTCTGTGCAAAATGAGCGGCCTGAAGCCCACTATAATTTTATATTATTGCATATTACTTTATTTAATTACTACAATTTACTTTCTATAATTATTTTAATCCCATAGATTTACATATTGCAGTTTATATTTATTGCAATTTAGCAATTTATTTCCTCGCAATTATTTAAATCCTGTAGATTTATTTATTGCTATTTACATATATTGCAATGGATATCATTTATTTAAATTGCAAAGTAACCCTGAAGGTTACACCTGAGAAACTTTTAAATAGTCCTGAGGACTATGCATAATGTAATCATGAAGATTACGTGCGGACATGCGCTGATCTTGTACAATATTTGTACAGGCATGCCGTCGGACATCACGAAGAGGGATTTCGATATGCTCGCCGTTGACAGTAGCAACTACCTCACTTGGGCTTCCGACATCCAAAATAGGCTTGATGGCAAGCAACTCGATCATACCATTGTTCAGCCTGAAGCATGACAAAGCAAATGCGTGATACCTCATACGTCATCATCTCCACCCAGACCTAAAGTGGGAGTATATGATGGAGGATGATCCCCATGTCTTATGGCAGTGCCTGAAGGACCGTTTCAGCCAGCAGCTGACAATTGTGCTCCCAAGAGCGCAACAAGACTGGGTCAACATACGCTTCCAAGACTTCAATTCTGTGGCTGCATACAATTCTGCTTTGCACAGAATTGTGACTAAATTGCGCCTCTATGGCCAGAAGATCACAGACGCCAATATGATCGAGAAGACCCTGTCTACCTTACACCCTGGCAACATTGTACTCCATCAATAGTACAGAAATGCAAAGTACACTAAGTACTCCGAGCTGAGTGAAGTGCTTTCTGTTGCTGAACAACAGGATGAGGTTCTCATGAACAATCACTCTACTAGGCCCACTGGCTCTATGGCTACACCAGAAGAGCATGCCAATGTTGCTGAGAGTTCTCGCAACTGCAAATGGGGCCAAGGAAAGGGTAAATGGAAGGGGAAGAAGGGTGCCACGTTCAAAGGGCAAAGGAAAAGGAAAGCCCAAGGGTGGATTTGGACCCAAGAAGGAAAAGGGTGACCGTGATGGGGAAGAGCAAGGTGTTTGCTTCAAATGCAGGACAAAGGGGCATTGGTCCTGCAAATGCCGCACCCCTAGGCACCTTATTGACCTTTACCAGCAAACCAAAAACAAGGGTAAAGGTCAGCATGAGTCTCACTTCACCATTGAGCCTAAAGCTCAACCTGAGAGGCACGACAGCGCACCTGTCGACACAAGTGGTGGTGATGTTGTTGATATTAGTTACGCACGCAAAAGATAAGAATCCACAAGCGCCCGGATATCGGTGAGTACTTCACCCGGGAGGTAAATCCAGAGTATCGTATTTATTTATCCGCAAGGAGAAAATGTGCTAAAGACTAACCCAGTCTTAACTACAACCCCAAGGCTGCAAGACAAGATAGGGAGAATTAAGCGATATAGAGAGGATTACTCCGTCAGTCTTCGTCTAACCTATGGTAAGCTGTGCTAATATTGTTCAAAGGGGATACCTAGGGAAAAGACACCATAGAGAATGCTTAACCCTGGCTCACTATTCCTACCAAACCTCCTAACAGGATGTGGAATACAAAGACAATAAGGGAACTATCACTTCCCCCACTGCTACCACCGATCCAGCCAGATAGGGAGTATCTACGAGTATTCCTAGCCGAAGCACCACGCTTACGCTACAAACGATTACTCTATTCCCTATGCGAAACAAATAAAGTAAACTCGTAACCCAAAGAACAATAAGAACAATAAACTTACTAGTAAGAAGTTGAATTAGCGAATGATCCTAGAACCAAGCCTCGGGTTAGGAGACTTGATCCCGCAGATACAACTAGAGAGGAGACACCGATAGGCCGGGCTTCCTCCAATTCTACCTCCACCCTATACTCTCTCAATCTCTCTTATTGCTAATGCCCTAGAGAGGAGGATCCATTCAAGGGACCCCTCCCTAGCTACTTCTTTCTAGAAAATATGAATTAGGGTTTCTAAACTCTCTTTGATCCAGGGGCTAGGGGCCATGTTTATATAGCCCTCTAGGATGCACCACAGTCCTTGGATCAAACTGACCTAAATAAACGTGGCCAATATTCATCCTCAAAGTCGGTGGAGGCAGGATCCGCGAGATTGAAGCTGATTGGTCGAGGGGGTCGGGTGGCCGCCCACGTTGCTCGAGCGGCTGCCCACTGCTGGCTACCAGGTGGGCCTAGCTTTGTAGGCGTGCCTCCTCGAGTCCTCTAGAATGTTCTTGAGTTGCTGGACATGGTATTCTCTCTATGTAAATCTGATATATGGACCTCTTTTGGTTCTTTTTTGATAACCCCCTGCAAAAATAGACAATCACCAAAACTCATGGAATCCTGTTAGTGATAACCCTATATCTACTAGGTGTTTGCATAAAGGTCCATTTTCAAGTTTAGTTGACGGTTAAAAAAATGAGTTAACTACCGTCAACAAGCTCCCCCACACTTAGTATTTTACTCATCCTCGAGGAAAAGGATGGAATTACTTTAAGCATAACCTCAAACCAAGACATCAATAGTAGATCATCCCTAGTCATACCTATACTGCGAGATTCAAAGTGTCTACCAAAAGACTTTGGGAAGTTGAGGATGGAACATCACAAAGTAGAGCTCCTTTTCCATTTAGTCCTGTCACTTGGAGTTTTATAAAATCTTTGCAATGAAAACTTAGCTTAACCTTCTCCATCATGTGGAACGCTCAAGTCATTCATTATATGTGGTGTATGTAGAACTCACTGAGGCATGTACGATGTATGCCTTAGCTGTATCCTGTTCTATAAAAGCTTATATAGAGTTGAAGGTATTTCAAGGGAATAGCATACTCACCTTGCATATGTTGCCTGGTCAAAACAGGATCCTCAAAGGGGATTTTTCATACCCTTAGATCAAGATGTGCATGTGTGTGGAAATATTTGATAGCTAATCCTAATTCTACTTTTCTCCTTTGAACAGGCTTCTCTCTTTTGAGATAGAAAGATAATAGAAAGACTTTCAAAAGATTCATGGGCTATCATATTCCTCTCTCTCTCTTTTTTCATTGGGGGTACTATTATTTTTTGATTCCCCTGTTTCTTTTTTTTTTCAATACTGGATTTTGTATAGCCTCATTAAATTATACCAAACTAGGAACAAAAACTTTGGAATGAGAGATATTATAAGCCTGAGGCATTTATTCAAAAATCCTATAAATGGTTGTATCTTCTCCAAGTATAGGAGATAGATAAAAGGCGTAAAGCATGTTTGTGCGTACTCCCAGTGTAGGAGCAGCAGAAATATATATCTGGGTGTAAGTGATCTTGATCTTAATAAGAATGACCCTCCTCTCGACAAGGGTCTCACACGGCTTGACCAAAACTCAACACAAAGCAGTAGCCTATGTGCCAGTTTAATTTGTCGATGAGGCTCTATAGGCATTTATTACCACAGAGGAGAAGTATAGCTAATAATTTTAAGTTTTTAAAAAGAAATTCTCCAAATGACTAGACATCAGAAATCAGGTTCTCATGATTCATACTATCTCACTTTCCACAATAACCTAAGTAAAATGGGGTCCCTAAAAAGAGTTCCCAATAGCAACAGGAATTTCCAGGAATTATCATGGTGTGAGTCTATCTTGGGGTCATGATTAAAACAAATTACCTTCTCAGGACTATTTATTAAGCATTTTAAATAAGATATATAAGTGTGAAACGAGACAGCGCTATCAGGTAGAAATTTTATAACATAGAGGGATCATACCTGACCGTGGTCGAGGCTAGAGCCAGGTGGGCCCACCTCTTGGGCGGGCACCCTAGGGTGCTAGGCGGCTTCCCGCTGCTGTGGCCTTTCGGGGTCCACTTCGCCAAGCGTGGTCTTCATGTCATATTTTTTCAGAATTTTTAGTTGTTGTGCAGAAGTCTGTTCGTTATGTCATCGGGTGTCTCCCCTACACTTGTTTCCTGTTATCGTTCATTCACAACATGGTGGAGACAAAAGAGGCAAAACACATCTACTAGTAATATTTATTTATTGCATCATCATATAGGGCATTACAAAGGACTTGACTCAAACTTGATTTTAAGCAAACTTTAACTAAACTTTTAATCTAAGCAAACTTTATTCTAACTCTTACTCATGCCCTATCACACGCTAGGAATAAACGTCTCTAATTATTGGGGTGCTCTAGAGCATTCACCCTCTTTTCTGTATCGGTGGAGCTTTTCTCCAAATCTAACACCCTCTTATCAGTGCGGATGATGCATCTACCCTAAAGACGTTGGTGCAATTCTAGAGAGGCGATGATGGTGCGCTGAGCCTCAAGTTCCTTCTCAAAATCTACCATGGTCTTGCGGCGCTTGCGTGGAGTCTCGGATGCCACAAGGGCGCCCTTGGGAGTTTCCTTCGGTGGGACGAACTTGACCTTGTTGGGATGAGTGCGAACTCCCTCAAAGTAAGTGCGCTCCCTAGTGCTGTACTTGGCACAGACTATCTCTCCCTTCTTGTTGGTCTTCACCCCCATGAGCACCTCATTGTGCTTAGGAGGCAGGAGCTTGGTCCCTTCTGGCACTTTGACGACGGGGCCCTTTGGCGAAATTCCTTTCAAGAGGAGAGGTTCAGGTGGCGCGGTGAGAACAGGCTAGGAAAAGTAGGAGCTGCTATGGCTGCGTGGTTTGGGTGAAATGGTGGCGAGGGACATAGGCTCATTGACTGGAAGATGGCCTTGCACTCGGGCTCCTTCTTCGGGATGGTGTTGATGTCGATCCCATAGCGGATCATCCTCCTATCTAAGTTCTCAGACTTCATGGTTGCGTGGAGAGGTGTAGTGAGCTTCTAAGCAGGAGGAGATTAAAACTATGGTAGAATGAGATTGACCAGAGGCATGGGCTGTTTATATAGGGGTTGAAAAAGCATCGAAGGAGCATCTTTGAGGGAATGATGTGAGTAGAAATGCATGAATATACCGAGCATCTACTTTTTACTGACGAGGGATATGGAAGGATCGCGAGGGAGAAAGGCGACAGCGATTGCCTACCATAGCAGGGCGGGCGCGAAAGGGGGCTGGGTGGCCGCTCGAGCCTCGAGCCCGATCCCCTTCAACTTTTTTGCAAAAATATTTATATATTTTTAATATTCAGAAAAAGTTACTAGACCCCAAAAACTTGAAAGTAAAAAGTCAAGCCCAAACACTCCTAATTAATGAAGAAAGTAATTATATCTACTTCTTCAAAATTATTATTGGGCTCAAAGAATAATTTAAGGCGTTGACCATTTACCTTGAACAATGTACCTTCGTTGTTGCAAAGCGTGACGGCTCCATGTGATGACGAGCTCACTACATCAAATGGTCCTTCCCATTTGCTTTGAAGTTTTCCATGCCCAAAGAGCTCTAGCCTAGAATTAAAAAGTAATACCTTATCTCCTGGGGTGAACTCCTTCTTCTTGATTTTCTTGTCGTGCCATCTCTTCACTCTTTCTTTATAGATTTTGGCATTATGGTAGGCTTTTTCTCTCCACTCTTCTAGTTTAGAAAGTTGCATCTTTATCTTTTCTCTAGCTGCATTTAGGTCCATGTCCATCTCTTTATGGCCCAATGAGCTTTGAATTCTAGCTCAACTGGCAAGTGACAAGTCTTCCCATATACTAGCTGATATGGTGACCTTCCAATGGGTGTCTTATATGCTGTTCGATATGCCCAAAGTGCATCATGAAGCTTGTCCTTCCATCCTGTTCCCATCTCATTCACTGTCTTTTGTAAAATATTCTTAATTTGGTTATCTGATGTCTCTGCTTGGCCACTTGTCTGAGGATGATAAGGAGTGCGACATTGTGACAGATTCCATGCTTTGACAAGTATTGCTCGAAGTGCTTATCAATGAAGTGTGATCCTCCATCACTTATCACTATCCTTGGTACTCCGAATCTTGGAAATATTATTTTTTCAAACATCTTTCTAGAGTGTGTGTTGTCAGCATTCCTGCATGGCATGGCTTCAACCCATTTGGAAACATAATTCACTGCCACAAGGATGTACTCATAATTCTTCGATGGTGGAAAAGATCCCATGTAGTCAATTCCTGAGACATCAAAGAGCTCAATCTGGAGATTGTTGATGAGTGGCATGGCATCCCTTGAAATTATATTGCCATATTTTTGGCATGGGCCACTCCTTCGAATGAATTCTCTTATGTCTTCATACATTGTTGGCCAGAAGAATCCACATTGCCAGATCTTTGTGTGTGTACGGAATGCCCCTTAATGTCCTCCATATTGTGATGAATGGCATCTTTCAATAATTTGGATTCCTTCTTCAGCAGGCACACATCTTCTGAGTAAGCCATCGGAGCATACTCGGAAGAGGTATGGTTCATCCCATATGTGAGAATGGCTCTCCTGGACGAGCTTCCTTTTGTTGCCTCCTGGAGGTACATAACCTGTAACCATAAAATTAACAATATCTGCAAACTAGGGGTCAGATCTATTAATTCTGTAGAGCATGTCGTCCCAGAGTGAGTCATCGATGGGTAGTTCCTGTGGATTCTCAAACTGCATTCTAGACAAGTGATCAGCAACAGAATTTTCTACTCCCTTTTTATCTTTTATTTCTAAGTCAAATTCTTGGAGCAACAAAATCCATCTTATCAAACGAGGTTTATCATCTTTCTTAGTAAGCAAATATTTTAAAGCAGCATGATCAGAATAAACAATTACTTTAGCTCCCATTAAGTAAGATCTAAACTTATTGATAGCAAAAACAACAGCCAGGAGCTCTTTTTCAGTTGTAGCATAATTAAGCTGAGGTCCTATCAAAATTTTTCTAACATAAGCTATTGCATGATGCTTCTTATCTTTAGTCTGTCCTAACACTGCCCCCACAGCATAATCACTTGCATCACACATAATTTCAAAAGGTAAAGACCAATCAAGGGGTTGAATGATTGGTGCAGAAATGAGGGCCTTCTTAAGAATTTCAAAAGCTTGCAAACATGCATCATCAAATTCAAAAGGAACATCCTTGGACAACAAATGAGTAAGAGGTCTAGCAATAAACGAGAAATCTTTTATGAATCTACGATAAAAACCAGCATGGCCAAGAAAGCTTCTAATTCCTTTAACATTAACCGGAGGAGGTAACTGCTCAATTACTTCTATTTTAGCTCTATCTACCTCAATGCCTCTTTCAGACACTAGGTGACCGAGCACTATTCCTTCTCTAACCATAAAGTGGCACTTTTCCCAATTAAGGACTAAGGGCTTTTTTTCACACCTTTGCAAAACTCTATCTAAGTTTTCAAGGCAGTCATCAAAGGTTTTTCCATAAACAGAAAAATCATCCATGAAAACTTCCAAAATCTTTTCAATCATATTAGAAAATATAGACATCATACATCTTTGAAAAGAAGCAGGTGCATTACATAACCCAAAAGACATTCTACGATGGGCATAGGTTCTATAGGGGCATGCAAAGGTCGTTTTGCTTTGATCATCTGGATGGATAGGGATTTGATGTTACCCTGAATATCCATCTAAGAAACAGATGAAAGAATGCTTGGCTAATCGTTGTAGCATCTCATCAATGAACAGCAAGGGAAAGTGATCTTTCCTTGTTGCCTTATTAAGCTTTCTGTAGTTTATGCACATCCGCCATCCTGTGACGGTTCGTTGAGGAATCAACTCATTCCTCTCATTTTGAACAATAGTCATGCCTCCTTTTTTAGGCACAACTTGAACAGGGCTTACCCACTCACTGTGTGGCACAGGATATATAATCCCTACGTGCAACAGCTTGAAAACTTCCTTCTTAACAACCTCCCTCATCGCATTATTGAGTCTACATTGGGGTTCTCTAGATGGTGGAACATTAAGATCTTTGGGAATGCGATGGGTGCAAAGGGTAGGACTAATTCCTTTAAGGTCCTAGAGTGAGTAGCCAAAGGCCGAATGATGTTTTTCTAAGATAGCCATTAGGCGGAGAGTCTGCTCCTGAGTGAGGTTATCACTTATAATAACAGGAGACTCTGGATCATCGCTTAGAAAAGCATATCTAAGACCGTATGGTAAAGTTTAAGCTCAACAGGAGGTTTAGGTGGAACTGCAAACTCGTCTAAAGGTACATCCTCAGAAGGGTCAGCTTCTTCTATGAAGAATATAGCTTCATCTTCTATGCTTGGCTTGGCTAGAAAGTCTAGAGAATTTAAAGAGTGTGAAATGGACAGCGGGAACTGAAGTTTCTTGCCTAAGCAGATGTTTAATTTCTTGGTTTGTCCTTCATAGAGAAGTCTTCTAAATGGTTGTCCTATCAGAAGGTCGAAGTCCCATGTAGACATAAAAGCTCAAATGAACTAGGTTTCCTTCTACCTGAATTGGTAGGACATATAGAATTTCTAAACTAGGGATGATATGCCCTGAGAGACTTCTCATGGAATTTCACTATTGGGGTTAATGTCATGTCTTTCAATAAATATTGTGCAAGAGATATAGACATGATATTTATACCCCAACTGGATTGTAAAGAGCATCGATGTGATCTGCATTGATTATGCAATGGATTGGAAGAGAAGATGAATCTACTTGGATTACTTCAGAGGAAAGCTCTGATTCTTCTGACCATTCATTGCTCATAACAGATATTAATTCTCTCGAGGTTCTTCCAAAGGGAATATCCTCAAAGGTATTGAAAAGCTCTTTATGAAATTTCCTATTTTGTGGTTTTCTTACAGAATGGTAATTCATAACATTTCCAAAATTGGAAAAAAGATCAGGTTCTATTTCTAGCATAAATTCTGGAAACAAAATTTCTTCCTTTTCTTGCTCAAGACACTGGCTAGCTGAAGTAGATGGTATATCTGGCAGAGAGTTGGCTTCAGCTACTTGAGATTCTAGCTCTACTTCTAGAAAATAATCTAATTCAGTGTAAAGGATTTGATCTAGGATTAATCTTGCTTTCTCAGAGGAGATATACAAGAAAGATCCTCCAGAAGTAGTGTCGAGCAACTTTTTACTGTCTCTACACAGACCTTTATAGAAGTGATGTAAAAGAATAGAGTCTGGTAGACTAAGGTCCGGGCCTGATGTTAAGGGTGTAGTGAAACGATTTCAGGATGAGGCCAAAGATTCTTCAGGTTCTTACTTGATAGCCAGAACCTTTGATTCTAAGGTCGATGATTTGGGGGATGGGATAGAAATTTAAGCATAAGTTGGTGCGTAAGGATCCCCAATCTCCTTGTTGCTTACCTATAGCTCTATCATACCATTGTCTAGCTTTTCCCTTTAATGAGAAAGGAAATAGCTTCCAACAGAGAGTTTTGTCGGACATGCCCTCTATGCGAAGGCAGTCACATGTTTGCTCAAAGTCTCTAATGTGAAGGTAATGGTTTTCATCTCCTTCTCTTGAAAAGGATAGGCTTTTGACCAACGCAATCAACCATGGACTCAGCCTATAGCTAGGTGATTGAATGGGTTGTGATGACTTATGTGGCACTAGGCTGGTCTCCGTGGGTGCAGAAAGTTGAATGATAGGAATGGAATTTAAATTATCCATAAGGATAGAAAAAGGTAAGAAAAGGTGAGATAACCGAAAATGATAAAGGTATAGGTACAAGGTAGAGCAAGATTTAGGTTATCTAAGCAGAACGTCTTTCTCCCCGGCAATGGCGCCAGAAATGCTTGTTGATATTAGTTACGCACACAAAAGATAAGAATCTGCAAGCGCATGGATATTGGTGAGCACTCCACCCAGGAGGTAAATCCAGAGTATCGTATTTATTTATCCGTAGGAGAAAACGTGCTAAAGACTAACCCGGTCTTAACTACTACACCTGGGCTGCAAAACAAGATAGCGAGAATTAAGCAATATAGAGAGGATTACTCCGTCAGTCTTCCTCTGACCTATGGTAAGCTGTGCTAATATTGTTCAAAGGGGGGATACCTAGGGAAAAGACACCACAGAGAATGCTTAACCCTGGCTCACTATTCCTACCAAAACTCCTAATGGGATGTGGAATACAGAGATAATAAGGGAACTTTCACTTCCCCAATGCTACCACCGATCCGGCTCGATAGAGAGTATCTACGAGTATTCCTAGCCCCAGCACCATGCTTACGCTACGAACGATTACTCTATTCCCTACGCGAAGCGAATAAAGTAAACTCGTAAACCAAAGAACAATAAGAACAATAAACTTACTAGTATTAGAAGTTGAATTGTCGAATGATCCTAGAACCAAGCCTCGGGTTAGGAGACTTGATCCCACAGATACAATTGGAGAGGAGACACCGACATGCCGGGCTTCCTCCAATTCTACCTCCACCCTATACTCTCTCAATCTCTCTTGTTTCTAATGCCCTAGAGAGAAGGATCCATTCAAGGGACCCCTCCCTAGCTAGTTCTCTCTAGAAAATATGAATTAGGGTTTCTGAACTCTCTTTGATCCAGGGGCTAGGGGCCCTATTTATATAGCCCTCTAGGATGCACCACAACCCTCAGATCGAACCGACCTAAATAGATGGCCAATATTCATCCTCAAAGTCGGTGGAGGCAGGATCTATGAGATTGAAGCTGATTGGTCGAGGGGGCCAGGCGGCCGTCCACGTGGCTCGGGCGACTGCCCACTGCTGGCTGCCAGGTGGGCCCAGCTTTGCAGGCGTGCCTCCTCGAGTTCTCTAGAATGTTCTTGAGTTGTTGGACGTGGTATTCTCTCTATGTAAATCTGACATGTGGACCTCTTTTGATTCTTTTCCGATAACCCTCTGCAGAAATAGATAATCACCAAAACTCATAGAATTCTGTTAGTGATAACCCTATATCTACCAGGTGTTTGCATAAAGGTCCATTTTCTAATTTATTGACGGTTAAAAACATGAGTTAACTACCGTCAAAAAACGTCCAGATGGACGAAAGTGATGATGACCTTCTTGATGACATTGATGTGTATGGGGACCAGTAGTAATCCCAATATCATGCCATCCTTGTGTGATGTCCACATGTGTTAGCCTTATAGGGTTTGGCCATTCATGCTCCCGAAGAGCATTTATAACATTGCAAATGGCCTAACCGTGGCAGTGTTTCCTAAGAACTATAATGTTGTCCTATTATAATATATGTTTTATGTTGAATGCCTATTTTTGTTTTGTGATGTCCAACAGGATCTGTGGAACCCTATACTGAAAAATATCTTGTAGACAGTGGCACCACCAATATGATACTAAGGGAAACTAGATATTTCCAAACATTAAGAAAGAAAAAGGGAAATATTATGACCATTGATGGAAGCAATGCTCATATTGTGGGCACCGGAAGTGCCACACTGGTTCTTCCCATGGGTACTCAAAACTTTATGAAGGATGGTTGTATCTTGACTCAAAGCGCATGCTTTTGAGCTTCAAAGATATCCGTGTGAATGGTTTCCATGTAGAAACTGAGATTGAGCAAGGTACCGAATACCTACTCATCACTAAATTCGACGGGTACCAGAAACGAGTGGTGGCAAAGCTCCCTTCATCGCCATCGGGGTTGTACTACACGTACATAAAACCCGCAGATGAATATGTTGCGATGAAGGCCATATTTAAAAACACAGAATCATTTCGAATATGGCATGACCGATTGGGTCATCTTGGGTTGAATATGATGAGAAGAATCATCAATAATTCTGCTAGCCATGAGGTAAAAGGCTTCCCTAATCCTGAAGATTTTATTTGCACCACATGTGCAAAGGGGAAGCTAATCACTAGACCATCCCTCCTAAAGATTAGGGATGAGTCACCAGTATTCCTGCAAAGGATACAAGGTGACATTTGTGGACCAATTTAGCCCCTGTCAGGCCTGTTTAGGTATTTTATGGTACTGATTGATGCATCTATCAGATGGAGCTATGTGGACCTGTTGTCTACTAGAAACCATGCTTTCTCCATGCTCATTGCCCAAATAATCAGGCTAAAAGCAAGTTTCCCTGATAACCGCATTCAGTCTATTCGGATGGATAATGCCGGTGAATTCAGGATGAAAGCTTTTGATGATTATTGCTTAGCCATGGGCATTAAGGTAGAGCATTTAGTACCACATGTCCACACACAAAATGGTCTAGCTAAGTCCTTAATCAAGAGGATCAAGTTGATTGCCAGGCCGTTGTTGCAGAATTATAAGCTGCCAACCAGTTGTTGGGGCCATGCGGTGTTGCATGCCGCAACACTAATTCAACTCAGTCCAACTGCATATCATAATACCTCCCCCTTACAGTTGGCGCGTGGGAAAGAACCAAGTATTTCCCATCTGCGTATATTTGGCTATGTTGTGTACGTGCCAATACCACCACCTTAGCGTACATCAATGGGACCTCACCGGAAGTTGGGGATATACGTTGGTTATGAGACTTCATCCAGAATCAAGTATTTAGAGCCTATGACTGGGGATCTTCATACGACTCGGTATGCTGATTGTGTCTTCGACAAAGACCATTTCCCAGCATTAGGGGGAGATAGTCATCTAGAAGAATGCCGGGAAATTGAATGGAATGCAACTGGGTTGCAATCCTTAGACCCACGCACCAGTGAATCTGAACTCGAAGTTTAGAGAATCATACATTTGCAAGGTCTTGCAAATGAGTTGCCAGATGCCTTCACTGATCATAAGAGAGTGACAAGGTCGTATATACCTGCAGTAAATGCACCAGAGAGAGTTCAAGTATCCCAGAAGGTTACTAACTCTACAACCTCCCCTAATCCTAGGAAGAGGGGGAGACCTCCGGGTGCCCAGGACAAGGTCCTGCGGAGATGTCCGCAAAGACGAGTCACTGAGCCACTTGCATCACTCAAAGAATCAATTGAAGAAGCTCAACTTGAAGTTGAGAATGCCCCTGAAGTGGAAACTCGACCTAAAGTCGAGTCGGTCCCGGAAGGACCCCATCCTAAAGATGGAAAACCCAATGCGTGGTGCACACAATATCGCATTGGAAGATTGGAATGCCCCAACTCATTCGTTGTGGGAAATCACGATGAGTGGGAGAACGATCCTAAGAGATCGTCATAAATTATGTGGAGATGGGAGAGTCATACAAAAGAAAGACCATAGTTGTCGACATATATTTTGCCTCCAAAATTGCTGATTCAATGGATCTGGATCCAGAACCAAAGTCCCTGATAGAGTGCCGGAAGCACTCAGATTGGGACCAATGGAAAGCAGCAATTGAGGCAGAATTGCGCTCGCTTTACAAAAGAGAGTTTTTTAGACCTGTAGTTCCAACACCTCCAAGAGTCATCCCTGTAGGATGCAAATGGGTCTTCCTCCGAAAGAGAATGAACATGGCCAGGTGGTAAGATATAAAGCAAGGCTTGTGGGACAAGGGTTCACGTGAAGACCCGACATAACGTTCCCGATATCTCATATCTATGGCAGCTAACTTGAATTTAAAAATGCAGTTGATGGATGTTGTGACCGCATACTTGTATGAGTCACTAGATTTGAAGATTTACATGAGAGTCCCTAAAGAGCTCAAGATCCCTGGACCGAGTCAAAACCATAACATGTTCAGCGTACGCCTGCAGCGATCGTTGTATGGGTTGAAACAATCCAGAAGGATGTGGTTCAACCGTTTGAGTAATTTCCTCCTGAAGAGGGGTTACACAAACAATGATGATTGTCCCTGTGTGTTCATCAAGAAATCCCTGAAGGGTTTCTGAATCATCTCAGTCTATGTTGATGATTTGAATATCATTGGCACCACAGAGGACATTGAGGAAGCAACGACTTACCTCAAGAAAGAATTCAAGATGAAAGACTTGGGTAAAACCAAGTTTTGCTTGGGCCTGCAGCTTGAGCACCTCCTTGAAGGAGTGTTTGTGCACCAGTCTACTTACACAAAGAGGGTACTTGAGAAATTTAATATGGCAATGCCTCCCTCTGAGAACCCCCATGGTGGTTCGATCCCTAGAAGTGGATAAGGTCCCATTTAGGCCAAAGAATGATGATGAAAAAGTATTGGGACCTGAAGTTCCATACTTGAGTGCCATTGGAGCACTAATGTACCTAGCGAACTGCACAAGGCCTGATACTGCGTTCGCGGTAATTTGTTGGCAAGATACAATGCTAACCCAACCAGAAGACATTGGGTTAGCGTCAAAACCATCCTCAGGTACCTACGAGGTACACAAGATCTTGGCCTATGGTTCTCGAAGAATCAATACTCAACCATGGTGGGATATGTAGATGCTGGCTATATGTCTGACCCACATAATGCCAGATCTCAGACTAGTTTTGTGTTTCTCTATGGTGGTGCAGCCATTTCATGGTGGTCTGTGAAGCAGACCTTGGTTGCCACCTCCACCAACCACTTAGAGATAATTGCACTTTATGAGGCCACACGTGAATATGATTGGCTCAGAAGGACGATTGGCCACATCTAGAAGTCATGTGGCTTGGGTCTTGATAGTTCCCCCACCGTTATCTATGAAGATAACGCCGCTTGTGTTGTACAATGCATATGGGCTATGTGAAGAGCAATCTTACAAAGCATATTGCTCCAAAATTCTTTTATCCTCATGAGCTCCAGAAGAGCGGGAAAATAAATATCCTGCAAACTAAGTCTTGTGAAAATCTGGCAGATTTATTCACAAAGTCTCTACCAGCATCTAATTTTCATCGATATATCCATGGAATTGGTATGAGACGACTTAGTGTGTTGTAGGGTTCAGGGGGAGAAAACTCCCTGAATAATGGCCCATGAATGTGGTCCTGAAGACCAAATCCTGAAGATCAACTGTTGTACTCTTTTTTCCTTAGTGAGTTTTATCCCACTGGGTTTTCTCACGCAAGGTTTTTAACGAGACAACAAGTGCAACATGGCAAGCATGTGTTGATGTACTCTTTTCTCCTACCTTTTTTCCCACTGGGTTTTTTGGGAGTTTTTAATGAGACATGTACACGACGTGATTCACCCAAGGGGGAGTGTTGTAAAATATTATTTGTGGGTGAATCTCGGAATTAGCGCCATCTCGGTTCCTGTGCCGTCACTGTACATCTCGGTTCCTGTGCCATTACTATGCACCTCATTTCCTGTGCCATGGTTATTGTGTACCTCGGGAGATGTGCCTATCGCGGGAGTGATTAACGGAAGAATCCGATGAAGCCGTTGCCTGCTGTTGGCCTGATGACCAGCCCTATAAATAAGAGGTCATTACCTCCTTCTTGTAACACAAGTGAAACAACAATCAGAGAAATAGTACAAAGAGCTTCCGTTCCTCCCTATATCTGTGTTTATCTACATAGTGTGTTCCTACTGTGCTTTGTGTGTGCTTCTGTGAATCGATTTATAACATGTTTGACAGAATACTAGACCTGTCACATGTGCGGTCGTTGACTGTGTTTGGAGAATGGACATCCTTCTTCATCTCTGAAAAGATGAGGTTCCTACGAGTGCTGGACTTGGAAGGCGCCAATGAAATTATGGACCATCATCTTAATCAAATTGGGGAGCTCATTCACCTAAAGTATATTTCCCTGCGAGGATTGCACTGGGTTAAAAGCCTGCCAAACTCTTTGGGGAATTTAAGGAACCTACAAACACTGGATGTCAGAGGACAGACGTATGGAATCTGCCGTCCTGTATCACCAACCTCCAAAAGCTAAGATTCGTCCGTGCACGAACATATGGTGCCATCAGTACTGCCATTGTTCCGAGAGGGATTGGGAAATTAAATGCCCTGTGCACGTTGGCCCGTGTTAGAGTACATGAGAAACAGAAGGATACCCTACTAAAGGAACTCTCACAGCTTTATCAGCTACGTAAGTTAGGTATAGAAAACATAACGGGAGCAAGTCTAAATCTTCTGCTATCTTTGTCGGTCAACTGGTATTTTTGGGTTGGTGAGTCACTTGAGTTGGATTCATCTTTGGACTTTGGGTGAGAGTTTGTTGCCTCCAAGAAGCATTGAAAGTCTCAAGCTAGGTAGCCAAGTAGTCAGACTAACAGAGTGGATCCATGAGCTTCAAAATCTGTCAAGGCTACATCTATGGCGGACAAAGTTGAAACAAGATGCCATAGGGGCCATTGGTAAGCTACCACATCTTGCAGTACTTGTTATGCGGTACTGTTCGTTCAAGGGGGAAGAGCTCGTATTCAAACAGCTGGGATCTTTCCCTAGTCTCGTGCTGCTTGACCTTCAGCAGACAGATGATGTACTTGCATTCGTCAAGTTTCAAGATGGAACGATGAATAAACTTGAGCTGTTACGAATTGACAGTTGGGACGAACCACGGGAATTGTCAGGGCTAAGGAATCTCGCGAACCTCAAGGACTTTGTCCAGGTCTCCGAAGGGCCGATCATGCTATGGTGGATTGAGGGTAGGAAGAACGTGCCCAGATCATTGAGGAAGGGGTTCGACTCCTTGTTCTTCCTCATTGCATGGAGGATTTGGAAGGAACGCAAGGCCAGGACCTTTGAGGGTCATCAGGTTCCGGCGCAGTTGCTTGCTCATCGCATTGTCGAGGAGGTCGGCCTTTGGTGGCGGCTGGCTACAGGCACCTTGCGGCTGTTGATGGTCGTCGGTAGTGCGTGCTTGTGTTACCTTGAGCAGATTAGTTTTCTTTTTAATCACAATCGTGCTTGTGTTACCTTGAGCAGATTAGTTTTCTTTTTAATCACAATCTCATGCGCTGTGTGTCCGTGTGGGTAATCTATGAATTACCGAGTTTGTTCTATAAAACTCTCTTCTTCTTAATGAAATACCGTGCTCTCGAAAAAAGAAATTAGGCTCATAGGCGTTGGCCGCCTTAAGCAGTTTGGCCGCCTTAAGCAGTTCAAGGATAACGTGCAGGAACAATTACAAGAGCAGGAGCGAGCCATCCAAACAGTAATGTCAGGTTCCTGCGACAGGAGTAGAGAAAACATAAATAATGCTGATTCCCGACATTCCACTGACCTGCATCTCCATTTCTATACATGTACGTACAGCCCCGCATGCATGCCTCAGCTTCTTTGCATTGCTCTCGAGTCCGTTTTATTTAAGTTGATTTAATTAATTCTTTCCTTGGCTTGCCTCCGTGTCCTCATGTCTTTCAGCTTTTTCATACAGGCACAGGTTGTTGGTTGGCTCGTCAGACTGCTATGACACATTTATCTCGTATTACACATTTATAAATTGTATTGTTGTACTCCATAAACTAAGAAATTGTCATGTTTGCTCTTCTTTCTTAAAAAAAAACTGTAATATCTGGAAGCATAGCGTCGAAACAAACAGCACATTGGACAATGGATAGATAGCTGAAGCTTTCATAAGTCTATGTTGGTGATCTTAACAGTATGTTAGATACCGATTCTGTTTTTGTTCTTGACGGGATTGCTTGGTACTTAGCATGGCTTTTGGTAGGGATTCAGGATGACTTTATTCCTGTAATTAATTCATAGAGTTTGATGACACAGTCAGAATGCGGCAACGTCAGTCGCATGCCTTCTCACCGGAATTTTGGTGGCCGTGCCTCCAAATCCTGAAGTCGGCTAGATTTGGCAATCGTGCCTTCAGATCCCCGCTCCTCCACCTGTCGTCAGCTAGATTTGTTGGTCGTGCCTTTGCAAGCGGTCATCTCCTTTCAGACATTGTCCAAATTTTGTCTCCTACCTTCTCCATCTATTAGGAGGCCAAATCTCGCCATCATGCCTGCTCCTGAAATCCCCTACGCGCAGATCACCTAGAGGATGAATATCTTGATGCCCGCGGGGAGGATGAGGACTGGCTACCAGCAGAGAATTGGCTTTTGAATCTGGGCTTTAATCCTACCAATATTTTGACTTGGGATTAGAAGTCGGTTTAGTCCCGGTTGGTCTCAACAACCGGGACTAAAGCCCGTGTCCAACTACTCGAAATGCAACCTTTGCACGCGTGCAGCGGGCTGGGGACAGACAATTTCTTTTATCCCGGCTGGTTATTCCAACCGGAACTAGTTCAGGGCCAATAGTCCCGGTTGATATAACTACTCGAGACTATTTTTCGCTATATATATCATCTTGCTGTTCCCCCTTTCGAGACAGCCCAAAATCTTTCAAACGGCTATGTGTTCTTGCTTGGGGGAGAAGAAGTTTTCCATCGTGCATCATCTTTTTCAAAAGGTTAGCCACTTATTCATATATTTTCTAATCTTTCAATGGTAAATAATTAGATCATTCCATAGTTAAGTCAAGATGGTGAATTTATTTTTATTTGTTGTATATATATTTCTACATGAATGTGAAGTCACGCGGTAAAATCAGTGAAGTCGCTCGTAAACTAATTCACTTCTCTTCAAACAATGGCTCCAGGATATTTCATTGGTATTCATACTTCTCCAATATTCTAAATATAATCATATGCATGAGATTATTTATGTCCACTTTGCTAATTGTTGCGAGCTATTTTTGTACCTATATATATTTATGGTTGATTTTTTCTGATCAGGTTCCATGGACAACGTACCTCCCCCGCCTCCTCCACCTCTCCCTCCATAGCAAGCAGGCTTTCACCATGGCGATGAGCCATTTGCTCCTAATGCCGACGTGTCACGGCAGTTCGCTGCCCCAGCTATTGTATGAAATATTATCAAATATTTTTTTTCTTTTATATATGATAACAAACAAGCCTATAATTAGTTTAGTAACATTGTTGCATTATATTTGTATGTCGCGGTTCATAGCCCCAGTAGAATGGCTACACTCAACACTTAGCATGTTCAATGCCAACGAGTTCGATGTGAGGACCGAACCTGTTCCCAATACTCGGCACTGGTAGTGTGACCTTAGGTTTACCATCCTTTCGAGGAGCCAACACCCAGATGCTCCTAGGAACATTATCCACTGGACGAGGGTAGAGAGCGCATCTATGAGGGTGGCCCAGCGTAGTGCCATCGCGCTCTGTTTAGACGCACTTCGACAAGTTGGCTATCATAATTTGCTTGATTTCTCATTCTACAAGGAGCTAGCTTTGTGCTATGGTGGTTACACTATTGCGGGAATTGCCGAATGGCATGCGAGTCAGAACACTTATGATGTGGTAAGATCAATATAAACTGATAATAATTGAGTCATGCATATTATTTGCTCTTTATTAAGGTAATAGTATTGTCTTTATTTTCTTCACTTGCAACTTTGGCTCTATGATCTTATCCATGGTTCATGTGGCCTGCCGACCATTCTAGACTAAGTTACGGATCATTTCGAGTACGATTGGGATTGGGTTGACCAAACTAGTTCTGCATAAGGTTCACCCACAAAGACAATGATGTTTCAGTAGGTTACGTCTATGGTGCACCTAACCTGATGTCTCACGTGGCATGGGAGAGTGCAATCATGCACGCGCTGCATTACATCGATACTCAGAGGGGATTCACGATCGGAGACATCAACCACATTGTATGGGCGCAGAGATTGGCCCAAGTGAGAGGACCGGTCCAAAATAACGACAATGATTCTAATAGTGATTAGTGTTGGTTTAGATAGGTAGATTAGAGTTGTGCCTAGATTGTAGGTATGGTTCATGTTTTAATTTGGTCATGTAATAACTTAAGGCTACACAATTTATACCGTGATTTTGTATTAGTTTAACTAGTTCTATTTGTATGGAGATGTTGAACCCGGTTTGTGATGTAAAACCTCTTCGTGGTATGCATAAATTTCTACTTTAGTAGGATATCATGGTATGACCAATGACTAATATAAATACATATATATATACATCATGAAAAATTAAAATACTAAAACAAAATATTTAACCAAATTTATTCATATTTTTATATATTTTTAAACTAAAAAATAAAAATCGATTTACACAAAAAACAAAATTGGTGGTAGGTGGGAGCAGTATTTGTCAGTGTTGGGTAAGTGGGAGCAGAGACTTTTAATCCCGGTTGGTGTTAAAACCCGGGATTGATACCTGGTTTTTAATACCAAGACAAAGGTGGGACCAGTGGGGCTTTTTATCCCGTTGGTGTTATAAACCGGGATTGAATCACTTTTAATCCCGGTTTTTTATAGCAACCAGGATTAAATGCCCCAACACTGCTCCCACCAACCCCCCATGGATGCCACTCTTAAAAATAGAGCCCCGATCTCTTCATTTCATTTCACACCATCAGCGTTTCCCACACACACTACTTCACTGTATACATATTCTGCTCATTTCATACACACTACTTCACTACATGATCTTTTATTTCTAGAAAATCCACTCAAATGGGTCTCTATGAGAGAAAGCCCTACACATACAGATATTCTTGCCTGTCCTAGTCCACTAAAATGATGCACATAAGAGGTGCTAGAAGAATACTACTGAAAATAGAGCAACGCCAAATGTTGGGGTCCCCCACTGTTGACGGCGGTTATGCCATAAAATTCCGCATCAAAACACCGTCAATAGTCTTGGAACAGAGGAAGAATAACATGGCATGGACATATTTTTACCAATAAATTAGTTCCACTTGTACTCTTAGTATTTGGATGCAGGAATATTCAAAATGGCAGAAAATGAGCACCTGGACCCACCATAGGGGGTCGGCGGACCCCACCTTGGAGAGGTCCAGGGCTGGGTGACGTGGCATGATCCATATGAAGCTTCACCAAACCAATTTCCACCCTCAGATCACAACTGTGTTTTCGTTCAAGGGTGAGAGATGAAGTGACATGGATTGATGGGCCCACAACGAAAGAACCAAAGTGAACCAGCAAATGAGACTTGCTTCATGACGTGTGGAAACACCAGAGGAAGACCACAGGTGGGCTCACCCTACCAGGGAGGGATCGGCCGATCCCCTCCATGTGGGCCCTGGCCTCCAGCTTCACTCCACCGCCTTACTGCATGCCTCCATGCATGGTGATCAATCAAGGACGTCGATTCAAGTCTATTTATGTGGCAGTTTTTCCAAGGGTGGAGAGATGGGGAGCACACGGATCGCTGATGTGGCACCCCCTCTACTCCTATAAATACGGGCTGCCTCCACCCTCTCAAGACATGATTCATTCAAGTTAGAAACTAGTCATTAGTATAATTGTAGCTTTAGTCTAGTGTGGGAGTTAGAGTTGAGTCGAGCGATGCTCGAGTCTCCGGAGTCGTCTTCTGGAGAGTCTGGTATTGCTCTTGTATCTTTCTCTTGTAAGACTTTTTTTTATTTAATATAGTATTCTTCTTCTACTTTTCTGAGTATTTACTTTGTGCAATATTATTCTTGCAATAGTATTGTAGTGCTCTAGTTAGTCTTATAGTAGTTACACACTAGATTGTGATCCTGTAAACAACTCTTTGGTTTTTTACCATCGCCGCAAGGTGCTCTAGTGGATTGTATATTCACTGGAGTAGTGAGAGTTAGTGTATGTGTGGTGCTTAGGGTAAGTCTCACCTTTGGTTGTCGCTGGTCCGCACGGATAGTTCATGGGCGCACTCCCGAGAGGTGACAGGTCTTGGGCGGCATTAGGGTTTTCTCACCACGTTCGGGCTAGTTCTTAAAAGGCAAGGTGTTTACTAAGAGTATAGTCTCTTTGGTAGGGTTCTGTCTCCTGCTTTCTCGTCTATCTCTAGCAGCCAAGTAGTAAGGTAGCAATCCTAGTTGTTTCAACTGTTCGAATAGATTAGAGTACAGAAGTAGAATTAGAATCACAGGAACCTTTCTCACTCGTTGTCCTCCCACCTAGCTATACTGCACTAGTTATCTTTTAGTTATCTCATAGTTATCTCTAAATCATCACCTTTATTTTACCTTTCGCTTACCCCCTCTACACTAGTTGTCACTAAATTGAGATAGGAGTCAATTAACATTTCTAGCCACTGCTTTCCCTTGGGATAAATATAAATTATGATACCTTGAAATACTCCCGGGTGAAGTACTACAACGGTATATTCTATGCGCATGCGGAATCATCCAATAGTTATAAGAATTACCCTCAAGCATCTCTTGCATCGTCACCTACCTTCAGTGGTTGTGCTAAGATTTGCCAACAAGCATTTCTGGCGCCGTTGCCGGGGAAAGCATAGCCTAGAAATTTTAATACGATTGAATCCGAAAATCTATCATCAGTTTAGTACAACTTAGATGTAGGGGGTTTACCCTTTACCTGTGTTTCTCTATTTTGTGAAACAAGGGTAGTGCATGAGTGAGTTCCAATTCAAGGCAACTGTAACATCCCAGATGTTAATATGTAATTAAAATATTAATCAAATGCATTATCAAGCATAATCATTGAGTATCATGGCATAAATGCATTCATGTTTTTAATAATGTCTTTTATGTGGTGCTTTGTTTTATACATGAAATGATGATGCTTAGGGTTATTTAAAGTTCCTTTATCAGTTTATGTGTCTTCTGGTACTTTGCAATCTTGTGTATTAGGTCAACCGTGGTATGTCTCAACTAAAACAAGTTTACATTTGTAGGTTGGTTGTGCTATTGAAATATTGAGTTGGTTGATAATTCAAAAACTACTTTCAAAACCCTGTTTTACCCCCTTTTCTATATTTCAAAATCTACAAAGAATTTTAGGTTGGTTCAAAAAGCACTTCTGCAGATCTTGTCGAGACCTACAATAGTGGTATTCAAAGTTTTCAAGTTTTCAAAAAGAATTTCAAATGAATTTGAAAATATAGTTTTCTAGCATTTATCCCCTTTTGATTTTAGAACCATAATTCAAAATTTATGCATATTTTGGGAAAACTTTGTATATGAAAAATGTTTGGTTTGAAAAGTTGAGCATTCCATAGATTTGAAGATTTTCAAGTTTTATTGAAAAATCAAAAGTAATTTCAAATTTTTGTTTCTAGGGTTTTGCTCCCCTTTTAATTTGAAGTCATATTTCAAAAACTAAGCAGAATTTGAAAATATTTGTTAAATGAAAAGTGTAGATCCTTAAAAGTTATGCAAACTTTTTTTGGAGATTTTCAAGTTGTTATGTAATTTTGATAGTAATTTGTAAAATTCCAAGTGACATCAGCTGCTACAGTACTCGATGACGTCATCATTGTCCTCCTCCCTCACTAGTCACCGGCGTCCGTCGTGTCCCGACCGCGCATTTTCTCATGCCCGCATGAGATGGAGCACCTGGCCACATTCGAGAAGTCGCTTTCCACCTCATCGTTCCGTTTCCTGTCTCATTTAAGCCGTAGCCGGCCTTCTCCCTCTCTCTTTTCTCTCTACCGTCGCACCGTCGCCGTCGAGCTCTCTGTTCACCGGTGAAAATCCACCATCCATGTCCACCTCTGCCCGTTTTGCCTCGCTTCTCAATTTTGCCAGCTCTGCACACCTCTGTTGAGCCGCTCTCCTCGCTTTATCACGCCCAAATCGCCAGCGTCGCGGTCATTTTCTTCGTGTGCAGCCAGAGCGCCGCCATGGCCGCCATGGTCACCTCACCGTGGCCAGGCGCTGTTGGCCAGTATTTTTTGTCGCCGTCTACACCACTAGCGGTGCCACGTCTTCCTGCAGCTCGTGCACTCATCATCTTCATGAGTCGTGGTCCGGACGCGCGGGAACACCACTACAACCGCCGGTTTGCGTCGTCCTCCTTGCCGTCGACGTGGACAACCGCCTCTGCTCCACCTCAGTCCCAACTGAACGTGTCATCGTCTTCTCCAACTCACAGTGCACCTCACGCACTTCTTCCTTAGGCGCAAGTCACGCCGAAGCGCTTTGCTATCGTGCCACCGTCGCCCCGATCTGCCTACGTGCGTGGCTAGGCCATGTCGGTCCGTCTCGGGCCAAGCCGAGGGCACAGGTGGGTGCGTCTGAGAATGGAGATACTCCTATGCCTCTCCCTTGCCGCTGGTGAGCATCTTTCCCGCCGAAAATGACCTTCCCGATCATCCTCTGTTCTTATTTCACGATCAAGGACCTCGGCAAGAATTTGAGAAATAGCAGGGGTCTAACTGCGAAGACGGTGACTTAGGTGAATAGTTCCCCAAGGACCTGTTTGTAATAGTTTTCTCAAACTTCAGAAATTCATATCTAGAGTTTGGTAACTCCGTTTTTAGTGAACCAAATTTTTTTTGTGTTCCTTGTGATGTCTAGTTTTTATTAAAAATATTAAACATGTCATGTTTTTTAGTAAAATAATTAGTTATGTTTTATGCCTTTTATTTAATGTTTAAAAAGTGGAAAAATTCATATCTCATGCTATGTAACTCCTTTTGACTTGAAATTGTTATGACATGCTTATGATGTTATGTTTGTGCTATAGTAAAAATATTGTGGTCATTGAATGCAGTATGTTTTATCTTGTTTATTGTTTATTAAATAGTTTATAGTTATAATAAAAATGTATAAATGGAAAATGTGGTTCCTTTACCTTTGTATGATGCTGCTATGTCATGTTAACACCTAATATGGCTATGTGATTTTAGAATATGTGGAGTTTGATATTTATCTTGTGTAATGCTTTCAAAATAGTTTATAATTAGCTAGTTATTTAATCTTGTTATGCTTTCACCAATGCATTCCCATGCATCATGTCATGAGTTCATCATGCTAAAGCATGCATCATTTTATTACGTGTAGTTGTTTTGAGAGTGAACTAGATCATGTTGATCAACATTCGGAAAGATGTCATCCAACAAGAATGTTCAAGAAGGTGACATCCATCAATGATGTTGAAGTCCTTATCCATGGTGTTGGTGCCAAATCTAACATCTGTGATCCCGACGAGAACTGACCACCGCTGCAACAAAGGCAAGCCCCGGATGCATTTAAACCCTATCCTTGTTTTTATAAAGTTTTTATCACTTTAGTTATGAAATGCTGCATTAGGGATTAGGAGTTGAGTGAAAACCTACCAGTTGCATTACCTGTCTTATTCTCATATTCCTTATTACCTGTTATTTGGAAAATGCGTAGTAATGCTTAGCCCTGCTTAATTAGCTAGGTTTTCAAAAAGGAAAAGAATGAAAAAGATGAGTTTGGCTTCACCTGATGGAATCAGGATGATAGTAATAAATCGAGTCCGGATGAGTAACTTGCATTGGGAAAGGAGTCCCTCTGTAGTGTTTCCATCTATTGATGCCCTAGGTCCCATTCATTGGTGAACTGCGTGTATCGAGACTAGAAAATCCACATACAATGGTGTGATATACCGTGGGTTTTGAGTCCCACGTATATCGATACACTATGGGTCAAAGGTCCCATGTGTATCGTGTGGTTGATATACTCTTGGGTTGGAGCCCGTGTATATCTGGTATGCTTAGGAGTTAGAGTCTCCTGTATATCAGTGATCTAGGTCCCAGCTGGGTAAAAACCGATTTGAATCGCCGTTGATTCTTGGAGAAGAAGACTCGATCTCTGTTCATCATCGTAGTAACAACTTGAATAATGGTTAAGGCTTAAGAATAAAGTTGGTTGGTAATCTTGAGTTAGAGCAAGACAATTGTATTTTCTGTTATAGCTAATGATGAGTAAAAAACTTGATCTACAAGAGCTTTTCTGCAAAAGTCTTTGCTACTTGCAAGCCTTACCTTGTCCCTCTGGCTTGCATTTCTGAGTCTTCACCCCTCTTTTTGTCGGGTCAGTCTTGTTGAGTACTTTTGTACTCAGGGTTTGTTGAACCCTTGTTGCAGGTGCTGACTGGTGTCGCAAATCAGTTCATGTCGGTGGGCTCGATGTGACCTGGTTGATCTCTCCCAACTTAGGTACTCTACCTAAGTTGTCTTCTATAGTTCTACTCTACTTCCATAATTGAAGTTAAGTTGTAAAAGTTGACATTCATATTTTATAAATTTAATGTTATTATTCTTCCGCACTCTGATATATATTTTTGTAACAAATGCTGTAATGTTGGACCTACTCCTTTGTTGATCCTGGTATGAGTATAAAATATGGTTTAATTGGGGTCCTTTCAGGGCACCTGTTAGGGCTTTCTAGGTTGTATGAAACACATGCATGGCTGTCAGAGGTCTTCGGGACAATGACAGGTGTGTGTGGGCCATATAATTTAGGAGGTTCTGCCACAGCAACCACATTAGAAAATCTTGAGACATCTCGAAGGATTCCTAGACACCGTCTAGTGTCCCGTCGGAGATCCAGCTCACACTTGAATTCACTCAAGGAAGGAGGCTCAGCACTAACACTCAAACAGTCAATGGCTACATCATCAATCTCTAACTTCTCAGCTCCCTTAGTCGCTCATGTCACCACTGGACCAAGAGTGGTGGTAGCAAAAGTTGACTTTGAGATCAAGCCATCATTGATCACTATGGTGCAATCCAGTACATTTTGTGGGAAGCCACATGAGGATACAAATGCACATCTCCAACACTTTCTGGAGGTGTGTAGCACAATTTCCATCAGAGGGGTCACAGCTGACGCCAGCCGTCTTCGCTTATTCCCATTCTCTCTGCTTGGGAAAGTGAAACAATGGTTTTACGCTCAGCCCGATGATGTCAATACCTAGAGTAGGTGTGCTAATGCATTTCTCACGAAATTCTTCCCAACGGGCAAGACATCTGCTCTGAGGACCAAGATTACAAGCTTCCAACAACAAGCAGATGAGACTATTTCCGAAGCATGGGAACGTCTCTAGGATTACATTCAAGAGTGTCCGCATCATGAAATTAAGGAATGGCTCCTAATTCAAGGTTTTTATCATGGGCTGACTCCAATAGCTCGTATCCACCTTGATATCACCTCAAGAGGAGCGTTCATTTCCCTCAATGTCACACAAGCCATGAATCTCATTGATAATATAGTGTTAAATCAAGGATTGAGTGATTTACTTCCTCAACCCAAGAAGAAAGGCATGAAGACCATTGAAGAGGTAGATGCCATCTTTCATAAAATGGAGCTCCTAATGAAGAAAACAGATGAAGCCAAAGATTCAGGCTGCACAATCATAGGTTCCATCAACTATAGACGACCTCAGCAAGGAGGGATAGCTTCGCACCCCCAAGGCCAAGGTAACATTAGCAAACCCAATGGGCCTTCGCTTAAAGATCTTGCCATAAATCAAGCTAAAATTAATGATGAAATCAATAAAAGATTGTTAGCTAATGACAAAATGCTTGAATCATTAACTGCTAAGATGGGTTTCCTTGCTTCTTCTATTAAAGACCAATTGAACTTTAATAAAGTATTAGAGTCTCAAATAGCACAAATTGCTGCCTCTGTTCCATCTTCTGTAAATTCCTACAATACTTTGAATGCAGTGACTACGAGAGGGGGTCAGACCACTTGTGATCCACCATATCCTAACATGACAAGAAAGAATGCAAGAAAAGACAAGGAAGATGAGGAAGAAAAGAAGAAGAAGAAGAAGAAGAGGAACCTCCATCCAAGGAAGAAAATACCAAGTTCCATGGAAAGACAGCTCTGCATGAGTTCTAGGACACCAACATATTGCTGCCTTTTCCAAGAATAAGGAAACAAACAACCGATGAACAATTCGGAAAATTCATTGAGGTAATTCGTCAATTATATGTCAATATTCCACTATTTGATACAATACAGGTTCCAGCCTAGGCCAAGTACCTGAGAGACATCCTCAACCATAATCACCCGCTGCCTACAACAGAGGTAATTAAACTAACCGAAGAATACAGCGCGACTATACTAAATCAATTGCCTGAAAAGCAGAAGGATCCTGGGTGTCCCACCATCAACTGCTCCATTGGGACACATCACTTCGAGCATGCACTATGTGACTTGGGAGCAAGCATCAGTGTCATGCCAAAGGTAGTTTTTGATCAATTAAATCATGCTATTTTGTCCCCTACTTCAATATATCTACAGCTAGCGGATCAGTTAATTCACCATCCAGCGGGGGTAGCTGAAAACATCCCCGTTAAGATACGGGAATTCTTTGTCTCTGTGGATTTTGTGGTACTGGATATGGAGGTAGACAAGAAGATTCCACTCATCCTTGGGAGACCATTTCTCAGTACCGCCAATGCACATATTGATGTTGGAGCCAAAGAAATTCAATTCACCATCAATGGGACCCAAGAGAAATTCCACTTCAAACCAAAGGTCACGCAGTGCTCGATGATCATGGCGATGGATTTGGCAACTGTTACTCTCATAGCCAAAACCAAGAAGAAGCCTAATGCAAAACCGCGACCGATAGTCAAGAAAATATGGAAGAGGAAGGTGATCCAACCGATGACACTTCCAAAGAAAATTCCTACACTAGTCCAAGGAGAAGGACTCACTTCAAGGACTTGAAGGAATAATTCTTCCATCAAGGTAAGCACACTAACTCTTAATTAATCATTTACTTTGTAGCATATTTTTCTTCTTCATTTATTTTGTTTCATTTTAGCATTTTAGACCCAATCTTTTTCTGTCAACTTTTGTCATGTTTAAGACTAATAGAAATAACCAATAAACATTCTAAGCAAGTTGGACACTAGGTGGGGCCCATGGGGGTCGGCCGACACCTCCCTGGTGTCTCTCACCTGCCACTTCTTTGTCCCTTGCAACAACTTGCCATGCCATGATGTTTTCAACCACGACAACACCTAGAAACTAGCATGTGATGAACATAGTCCTTCTTGAGCATCTTCATGATACATGCAAGGGAGCCTTTTATTCTTTTCAAGAAATTTGAATGCTGCTTTCTAGATGCTTGTGATGCCTGCTTTTGCCAGAGCACCATGAGAGGTAATGAGGGGGTCGACCGACCCCATGGTGGGCCCTATCTCCTCTCATCCTCTGGCATGAGTTGTTCCACAAACATAAGCATAGCCATGTAGATAAGAGAATGATAAACTCAACTAGTAAGATATATTCAAAGTAAGCATAGCCATGTAAATAAGAGAATAAGTATAAGTCTTATAGAATGTTGAAGTGAAGATACAAGGCTTTACCAAGCCTCCAAGACAAGATCCGGAACCTTGAGCAAGAGCCCATCTCAACCCTCTCTCCCTAGCAACTAGATGACTACATTGGAGAGTCTAGACCTAATCCTCTAAGGTCGAGAGAGAGGTTATCCTTTCAAGGGACACCTCTCAATCAAATGAATAATGAATAATTCTTGACACCGTTTTTTGGCACGTGTCAATAAGGATCGGGAGACTAAACTAAATCGGCAAGAGGGTAGCTTTTCTTCAGCATTGCTTCCAAGTTGCCGATGGGTGGCTGCCGATGAAGGACATGTTGATCTTGTACATTGCCGATGAAGCTAAAGAGCTGTTGCCGATAAGATAGGTAGGGAGACTAGAAGATTGTTGCCGATGCCAGGGATGTGATGATGAAGAGATAACTTCTTCATGATGGAAGCGGACAGAGGATCGGCAACACGGAGCTTACGATTTTCATATTATAGTTTAAGTCCAACTCCTATATGAGTTTTATTGCTTTTTCTTAAAGAAATAGAGTTCGTATAAGGAATTAGTTTATTTCTTCTTTATTTGAGCTTTGCATGTTAAATTAGGACTATTCAATTAGCAGAGTATAAATATATGCCGAAGGGCATTGTAATGGATATCCAAGCATCAATAAACAAATCTAATTTTTATCGCAAATTACCTTTACCAGTACTTTACTTTTCGATGACTTCATCAAGTATCTTTTCTTTTTCAACGAGTTCTTTCAAGAATCGACGGGCTGCATCAACTTGATCTCCGGTGACCTTGTAGGTTCCGCGTCTACCGAGCACGATTCAGGCTTTGACTTCCGGGTGTATCGCTATTGTCTCGTCTGATCTGTTCAACAGTTATCGAATATCTTCTGAGCTTTGACGTCCGGGCGTATTGCTGTCGTCTTGTTCGGATTTTATTCAATCTATCATCCTTGTCGATTAACAGATCAAATCAACTGGCACGCTTCAGATATCGAATTTGGGTATTAGCCTGGTGTGTTTGCAGATAAGAATTTTGCATCAACACATCTTTTGGCACGCCTGGTGGGGCCAAGTCAATAGATTTATCATGAAGAATCCTGCTGATATCAATCCAGAAAACATCATCGAGATATTAGAATCAGATCTCAAGGAGGATCAGAAGCTAGCCATGGAAAAAGCTATGGAGGATTACAGGCAGCTCTGCTTGAAGTCTTTCAGCAAGAATAGGGGCGGAGAAGTCATCCAGAAGCAAGATCTGCCGTTGCCTCGGCAGGTAACCTTTGACTCCAACCCTGGTAAATTACAGGAGATGGTTAATTCTGCATTAAATCAAGCTTTGATCAACCACTCCACTGTGCTGCCCAATACTGTTTACAATGCTGTTGTGCAAACATTAAGAGAAGGACAAGCACCAGGTTATGTCGGGCCGGCATATCATCAGCCGGGATCGGCATCTGTCAATACTCCATCGGCAACTCTAGCCGTTGAGAGTATGGAAGCGCCTACTCCTCTAGTTATATCAGGACCATCCATCATTGAGGCCACGCCAATAGGATCAGATCTAACATCTCAGGAGAGGCCAAGTACTCAGTTAAGCACAGATCTATCGGCATCAGCAATGTCAGGTCCTTCAGGTCAACACAGTCAAGTTGCTACTAATTGGTGGGGATACGGGATGCCTCCAGGTCCATCTACTGCTAATTCTGGACTGCCTCAAGTGCATGATGTAGCAAGAAAGGGTCCAATGACATCGGCTACTCTAATTCGGCCGATGGCTCAGGTGTCACATTATTCTACTGCACCTCCTGCTATACAGCCATTGTCAATGGGATTCCACGCACCTCCGCAACAGATATCTTATGCGAATCCATTGACTAGTCCTCCACTAGTTCAACAGAGAGTTTCCACTACAGGACAGCCTATAGTGCCATTCGTATCTCAATCTGGGTTATCTGCAATTCAGGGCAATTATGCTAGCTATCATCCACCCATACAAGAGCATCAATTGTCCGCAGGCTATCAGCCATCGGCAAGTCAGGTGCCGATGAGTTATAATCTCAATTGGTCAGGGCAAGCGCCAGTTCAGCAATCTGCTATTCAGCCAAGTTACCAGGCAATGGGGACTCAGCAATATAGTCCACAGGCAGCTTTCTAAGACCAAACATCGGTAAAACAGCCGATGAACTTTACTCCACAGATTGGTACCGTGAATATGCCGATTCCTCCAAGCCAAGTGCCACAGGGGTATGTAGAAGCATATCAGCCAATGCCTCCAGTGGAGATTCAGCCAGTGCATCGGCAAGATCAGGATGCACTCTTAACCGATAAGATCGCAGAAGTGATGAAAGAGCAATTTGGGATTCACCCCAAGATTAATACTTACTCTTATCGGACTCCGTACCCTCCAACTTATGACTCAATTCCTTTCCCAAATCGGTACAAGGTGCCAGATTTCACTAAGTTTTCTGGGCAGGATGATACGTCAACAATGGAGCACGTCAACCGATTCATCATCCAGTGCGGGGAAGCAGCGAACAGGTATGAGCTGAGGATCCATTTATTCTCGCCCTCTTTGTCTGGATTGGCATTCATGTGGTTTATCTCATTGCCACCAAATTCCATTCTTACTTGGGCTAACCTGGAGAGACAATTCCATAAGTACTTCTTTGCTGGTGTCCATGAAAAGAAGCTTACCGATTTGATGAAATTGAGACAACGAAGCGATGAATTGGTGGAGAGTTTTGTGCAAAGGGTACGAGACATGAAGAATAGGTGCTACAGCTTAGTGCTTGATGATCGCTAGTTAGCTGGTTTGACTTTCCAGGGTCTGTTGCCGCATCTCAGGGACAAGTATGATTCTCAGGAGTTTGAAAGTTTAAGCCATATTGTGCAGAGGATCTCTGATCAAAGTGCTCAAGCTCTAGAACATAGGAAGAGCTGGAACAAGAAGGTGTCCTTTGTAGAAGAAGCAGAGGAATCAGACTTAGATGAAGAACCAACTATCGGCCTGGCTGAGTGGGTAAAGGGTAAGAAGCCTATATCTTGTCCTTTTGGTCAGAAAGAACCAGAGAAATTCACGTTTGACATCACGAAGGCTGAAAAGATATTCGATCTATTGCTTTAAGAGGGCCAAATCAAGCTATCACCCAATCATGTGATTCCATCGGCAGATGAGCTCAAGAAGATGAGGTAGTACAAGTTTCATAATGCAACTTCGCACAGTACCAATGACTACAAGGTTTTCAGACAGCAGTTGCAATCGGCCATTGAATCTGGGAGGATCAAATTCGATAACTCTAAAGCTCAAAGGTCAATGAAGATTGATCAGCATCCTTTCCCTGCAAACATGGTGAATGTCATAAGCAAAACCAAAGTGTTGACATCGGTAAACGCTAAAAGGAGAGCATCGGTGGATCCTAGAAATCAAGCAACTGCCGATGACTTGAAGGGGAAAGAGATAGTTGAAGAAAACAGTAGTTCCAGAAGACCTCCTAGACCTGCTCCGTACAGAATTTCAGGTGACCGCTATCGACATCGGCAAGAAGAGTTGCGTCGGGAAGAATGGCGTCGGCATAAAGATCATTGGAGATGCCCCTTCTTCATTTACTGTTGGGAAGAAGGCATTAAATTGCCTACCGTTGATAGTTGCCCCAAGTGCAATGGTTTTGATCAAGCCAATCGAACAGAAAGAAGATCGCGCTATAGTGATCGGAGCAGATACATCGATAAGCCGATCAAAGAGAGTACATCGGTACATGATTGGCTGGGGGGCAGAACCAGTGTACATGAAAGGCGGGGCAGGCATGACGACTGCTTGCCGATGAACCACGAGGAGCTCGAGGAGATGGCCAATGCGAGAATTCCTGATGAGGCAATTCTTTGCAGAAATTCTAATATAAACTGCCCAGGTTCAGGTACGAAACTGTATCAGCCTGTCTAGAAGACGAAGCTTCCTCAATGGTGCCCTGAAGGTCTGACAAAAACTCAGAAGAGGAAGATGCAACGGGAGTGCAAAGGAGACAACCCCCGTGAGGCAAAGTCTCAAGTGTGGCAGCCGAAGCGTAAAGATGAAGGCCCATCGGCAGATGTCAACATGGTTTTCATGTTGCCGATGGAATTTCGAGCACTTACCGATGAGGAGGAAGAGAGAGTTCTGTTAGAACAAGTGGCCTAGCTGATCTTGGATCCGATGATGGCTGTCTTTGAGAAGCCTACCGATGATGAGAGACAGCATCTCAAAGCTTTGTTCGTCAAGGGCAGAGTTGATAGGCAGCCAGTGTCAAAAATACTCATAGATGGAGGGGCTGTGATTAACATCATGCCATATGCTGTGTTTCGGAGGCTCAGAAAAGGAGAACAAGATCTAGCTAAGACAGATATGAAGCTCAAGGACTTTGTAGGGAACATATCACTAGTCAAAGGAGCGTTGTGCACTGAGCTAACCATCGGCAGCAAAACATTGCCGACTACTTTCTTTATCATCAGCGGCAAAGGTGCTTATAATCTGCTGTTAGGAAGAGATTGGATTCATGCTAATTGTTGCATTCCTTCTACGATGCACCAATGCCTCGTGCAGTGGGTTGAAGATAAAGTTGAGGTGGTTCCTGGTGATTCATCTTATATAATTGCATCGGCAGAATCAGAAACTTACGAGCGGTCCAAGTGCATATCGGGAGAAGTATGGGATTCGGAGTTCCTCAAGATTGCCGATTATGAGCTGCCACCGATCCAAGCAGTCGGTTCTAAAGATAAGTTATAAATGAATAGGTTTGCCGATGATAGAAAACTGGGCCATGGGTTTACATCGGCAGATGAGTTAGTTGAAGTAGATATCGAGATGCCCGGGTTAGATCGATCAATTGTTGAACATCGGTTACCTATCAAACAAGGATTTTGGCCACATCAGCAGCCCGCACGCCGATGCAATCCTAAAGTGCTGCCTGATATTAAGGCTGAAATAACGAGGTTAATTGAAGCAAAGTTCATCCAACAATGCCGATATGCTGAATGGATTTCTAACGTGGTTCCTGTCTACAAGAAGAATGGGAAACTTCGTGTCTGTATTGATTTCAAGAATCTTAACAAAGCTACACTAATGAATGACTACCCGAAGCCCGTTGCTAATTTATTAATTGATGCTGCTGCTGGACATCGGATTATTAGCTTCATGGACGGGAACGCCGGACATAATCAAATCTTTATGGCCGAGGAAGATATCTCCAAGACTGCCTTCAGATATCCAGGTCATGTAGGGTTATTTGAATGGATAGTCATGACTTTTGGTTTGAAGAATGCTGATGCTACCTATCATCAAGCTATGAATTTTATCTTCCATAAGTACATCGGTACATCGGTCGAAATCTACATAGATGATGTAATGATACAAGCCGATTTTCACATAATCAGTTGATATTACACATCGAAGAAAATACTTTTGTTTCGGCGATATAGAAGACTACTCTTGATCTAAGTACTCCTTGATAGTACAAATAGCTCGACGGAGGTTCTTATCAGTATCATACGTGATATATGCAAGGACGTGAGCATAAACTCGAGTTGCTCTGATCTCTCTGGTGAGGCCTTGCAAATCCTGCATCATCCAGGTTCTTCTGACTTCCAGAGTGGCGAGTCTTTGCTCTACAATAGGTAGAGAACGGGGAAGCTCTTGGGGGATGTCGATGGCGTACATCTGTTGGCCGTGACTGAAGGTTGTGAAGACTTCAGCTTGGAATTGGTTCAAGTAGCCCTTGACTTGTTCATTTTGCGTCTCGTTCAACTCATAGGGACTCTCCAGTAGCTTCAAGATCTCTTCAAGGGGGTTCACGGGCTGATAAGAGCAAGAAAGTAAACAAGGAGTTGCAAAAGTAATAAATGCGTGATCAAATATGATACCTGGTTCATCGAAGAAAAATATGCCATTGGAAGTGCTTGATGAAGAAGAAAGGTATATGCGAATTGTGAGAAGAACACAGAGATGAATGAGCTTGGGAGAAAGGCTAGAGTATTTATAGCTAAAGTTTTTGCCTGTCTGTTGAGATTCTGACCATTGAGCTTTAGAATTTAAGGAACGGTCAAGTGGAAAAGGGAGAATTCAATTTATTGAGGCACAAAGTTTGAGGACCATTCAAATAAAGCAGTCAAGGGGCAAGTCATGGCTGATTTTGTTACTCAGCACTGCGACGCGGTGAATTCTTTGGAGATTGTTCTGTGGACACTCTTCTTTGACGGTTCTACGTGTGGAGAAGGAGCAGGCATCGGCATTGTGTTGATATCACCTCAGGGGAAGAAATATGAATTCTCATTGCCGATTGCTACCACATCAACAAACAATCAGGCTGAGTATTAGGCTGTGTTGAAAGGTTTGGAGTTACTCAGGGAAGTCCGTGCCGATGCTGTTGAAATCTTTGGTGATTCGATGCTGATCATTAATCAATTAGCTAGGGTATATGAATGTCGAAGTGAGGTTTTAATCTCGTATTACGAGAGATGTCGACAGTTACTGAAGGAGTTCAAAGATTTTCACCTTGAACATATCTCTAGATTGCATAATGAAGAAGCTAATCGGTTAACACAACATGCTTTGGGGTATCAGCCAATCCGTGAAGTGTTGACATCGGCAACTGATGCCGATGACTGGAGGAAGGAGATTGCCGATTACTTGAAAGATCCATCTAGAAAGGTCGAAAGACGTGTAAGATTTCAAGCTACTAAGTATGTGCTCCTTGGTGATGAATTATATTATCGGACAATGGATGGAGTTTTGCTCAAGTGTCTTGGTGAAGAAGAATCAAAGATTTTAATGGGCGAAATCCATGAAGGAGTATGTGGGGCACATCAATCGGCTTTCAAGATGAAGTGGATGATCAGGCGAAATGGATATTACTGGCCGACGATACTCGAAGATTGTTTTAAGTATTTTAGAGGATGTCAGGAGTGTCAGAAATTCAGCAACGTTCAAAGAGCGCCTGCATCGGCAATGAATCCTATCATTAAACCATGGCCATTTCGAGGATGGGCTATTGATCTCATCGATCAGATATATCCACCATCAAGCAAGGGGCATAAATTCATACTTGTCGCTACCGATTACTTTACAAAGTGGGTCGAAGCAATTCCTCTGAAGAATGTGACATCGGCAAACATGGTTGATTTTGTAAAGGAGCATATTGTGTATCGGTTCGGTATTCCTCAAACTATTACGACCGATCAGGGAACCATGTTCACGTCAGGGGAGTTTGATAGATTTGCCGATGAGATGAGGATCAAGGTCTTAAATTCCTCGCCTTATTATGCTCAAGCCAATGGTCAGGCCGAAGCCTCTAACAAAGGGATTATTAAACTCATTAAACGCAGGATTAAGGAAAATCCCAAAAAGTGGCACACGGTTCTGAACGAAGCTTTATGGTCGTATCGGATGGCATGCCATGGTGCTACTAAAGTGTCACCTTATCAATTGGTATATGATATGATGCAGTTTTGCCTTAGGAGATCAAGACTGGTTCGAGGCGGATATTTCATCAAGATCAGCTGTTGGCCGATGATTACAGTACACTCATGAAAGATGAGTTGGAAGATCTGGCAAGTCATCGGCTAAAGGCTTTAGTTAGCATCGAAGAGAACAAGAAGAGAGTTGCTAGGTGGTATGACAAGAAAGTGAAGATGAAGGAATTTGTCGATGGTGATCTAGTCTAGAAATTGATCTTACCAATGGGGAATAAGAGTGCAAAGTTCGGTAAATGGTCTCCTAATTGGGAGGGTCCTTATCGTGTCAATCGGTCTGTTCCTGGTAATGCATATATCCTAGAAACTCTCAAAGGAGAAGTATTTCCAAGACCATTGAACGGTAAATATCTGAAGAAATATTATCCTAGTATTTGGATACACGCTTGAAGGAATAGGTGCGTTTACTGATTCAATAAGAACGTATCGGCATTACATGAATATGAGGTTCTACAATTACCGATGCATTGCGTCGCCGCTGGAGAGAGAAAAGCTAGGGTTTGAATCACAGATGAAAAATGGGCCGCGGCGGAGGAAGCATTATATGGGCCTGTTGGTACAGGATTTCCACTACAGCACGCGCAACCTTCGAGGAGAAGTTCAAGTGGCTTGGGTGATTATGACCTAGAGGAAATTTTGGTGCATAAAGTATTTTATACTCTGAAATTGGGGGCATGTGTTGACACCGTTTTTCGGCACGTGTCAATAAGGATCGGGAGACTAAACTAAATCGGCAAGAGGGTGGTTTTTCTTCAGCATTGCTTCCGAGTTGCTGATGGGTGGCTGCCGATGAAGGACATGTTGATCTCGTACATTGCCGATGAAGCTAAAGAGCTGTTACCAATAAGATAGGCAGGGAGACTAGAAGATTGTTGCCGATGCCAAGGATGTGACGATGAAGAGATAACTTCTTCATGATGGAAGCGGACAGAGGATCGACAACACGGAGCTTACGATTTTCATATTATAGTTTAGGTCCAACTCCTATATGAGTTTTATTGCTTTTTCTTAAAGAAATAGAGTTCGTATAAGGAATTAGTTTATTTCTTCTTTATTTGAGCTTTGCGTGTTAAATTAGGACTCTTTAATTAGCAGAGTATAAATATATGCCGAAGGGCATTGTAATGGATATCCAAGCATCAATAAACAAATCTAATTTTTATCGCAATTTACCTTTACCAGTACTTTACTTTTCGATGACTTCGTCAAGTATCTTTTCTTTTTCAACGAGTTCTTTCAAGAATCGACGGGCTGCATCAACTTGATCTCTGGCGACTTCACAGGTTCCGCGTCTACCGAGCACGATTCAGGCTTTGACTTCCGGGCATATCGCTGTTGTCTCGTCTGATCTGTTCAACAGTTATCGAATATCTTCTGAGCTTTGACGTCCGGGTGTATCGCTGTCGTCTCGTTTGGATTTTATTCAATCTATCATCCTTGTCGATTAACAGGTCAAATCGACTGGAACGCTTCGGATATCGAATTTAGGTATTAGCCCGGTGTGTTTGCAGATAAGAATTTTGCATCAACAATAATGAATTAGGGTTTCTCCCAGGGCCAGGGGCCTTGCTTATATAGCCCCCAAGGATGCACCACAGCCCTCGGATCAAACCGACCTAAATAGACGATTATTATTCATTCTCAAAGGTGGTAGAGGCAGGATCCGTGAGCCTGGACCTGATTGGTCTAGGTTAGCGGGCACCTGCCCAAGGGTGTGGGCGGCCACCCGGCCACCGAGCCGGTTCAGGCTCCTGTTTGGTCCAGTGCCTTCTTGATCCTTCCTGATCACAGAAAAGTATATGTTCACCCTTTATCTCTATGTAAAACTACCATGTGGGCCTTTCTTGGTTCTTTTCAGCTCACAACCTGCAGAAATAGACATTCACCAAAACTCATGGAATTCCGTTAGTATAACCCCTATATCTATATGGTATTTATGTTTAGGTCCTTTTTATGTTTAGTTGATGGTTAAAATTGACACTTATCTACCGTCAACAACTCCCCCAAGCTTACCCTTTGCTTGTCCCTGAGCAAAGATAAACTCAGTGATGGATCAAGAGTTGCTACAGTGCTTTCACGCCTCAAAAGTACACATGCGTTCAAACAAGAACTCTCCTCTGGATTAGAGTCAACCATCCTGACTTTCAACTTACTCGTATTACCTTCAACCATGGGCCTTATAGCCTTCACTTGGGTCTTGAGCAATTGAAAGATAGAACGATCAAGTTAAGCACTATCTCTCGAGTTCTTCGATCAACCTTCATTCTGCAGTTTTTGTAAGTTTTCAAAATAAAACTTAGAGATTCCTTTGTATGACTCTCTCAGGTCTCTCATATGTGGTATTTGTGGATTCTCACCAAGAAAACTATGGTGGTTTGTCTTTTTCTCTCAGAATATGTGGTATTTTTGGTATAAGGCATAGTAGTATTATGCCTTCTCTCTCACCCTACATATAGTATAATTATGTCGAGTTCATAGGTGGGAAAGAAATAGCTCATACATACTTGCAATACATATGTTGCCTAGTCTAACCATGGATCTAGAGCAACTCATCATACAATCAAATCAAGATGTGCATGTGTGGTTGTAAATGAGTAGTGAACAAAATAAAAGAGAATATTTGTGGAAGGTAGAAGGGGTGAAAGTCTAATTCTACAATGCAACTTTATAAAGGGTAACTTCTCTCAACTTGGAACTTGGAAAGATTTGGAAAACTGAGGCTTTACTCTCTATATATTTTTTTCATCACACTTTTTTTCATTCTTCTTTTTTTATTCTTTCTTCTTTTTTTTCACCACACTTTTTATAGTACAAACTCTAATACAATGAAACTTTGGAGAGAAAAAAGAAAATAATAAACACTTGGAGCATTTATTTTGGAACTGGGGTAACAGACAAGAAAAACCTATTTTTGTTGTTCACTCCCAGCGTAGGAGTAGAACATCTTTGAGTGGATCTAAATGGGTTTATATTGTGGTGCGTACTTTTAGAGTAGAAGTATCAAGTGGTGCCTGGTGTCTGTGATCTAGATTTTAACCGCATAAAAAGCTCTTAAGGGTCGACACAGCTGGACCAAACTCAATACACACAAGCAGTAAATAAAAGTAGAAGTTTTTCCTATTCTAACAAGCATACATATATGGTTGTGGTAGGAATTTAAGCTCTCGTCATATAGGAACTCATAATTCCATTTTTATGTTTTTCAAAAGATAAATCTCTAGAACTCTAGTGTCACTAGGAACAAGATAAACAGCAGCTCAGACCTTCTCATATCATATCCGTCAACTACCTAGACTTAGATCAAGCATTCGCAACCCATAATTTTAGGTTCAAAGCAAATCTTAGGCCAAAACAATCTTATCCAAAACTCAGGAGAATTCAAGATTGAAAACTAGGTACTTGAAAGGAATTATGGCAGAGCAATCATTTCCATGTAAATAGATTATCTTTAGAGTTCATTTTATTAGCAGGCAAACCTTTGCACACTCTCACTTTTTATTTCATTTTAAAATTAAAGATGACACAAAAAATATAAAGTTTTTAAAAAAAGATTTTTATTTGAATTTATGGTTATGCATCTTTTTATTGTGTTTTAAACAAGGCAAACTCAATTTTAATAACTATACAGGGAGAGAAATACTTAGCTAGATACACGGGGGATGCCCTCCCCAGTGATAGAGCTTTACCGCCTGTGACCAAGAGGTCCAGGGTTCAAGCCCCAGCCTCTGTACATTTGTTCAGGGATGGCTGCTGGCTATTTTCCCTTCCTCAGACCCCGCAGTGCGGGAGCCTACGGCACTGGGTATGCTCTTTTTATACACGGGGGATGCCCTCCCCCAAGCTGGTTGTTGACGTAGTCATTCACTCTTGAAGTGTAGCAGACTGGTAGTGGAGTTGTACTTCCTCTTGTGGAGTGTCAATGTTGGTGACTGTTGAGATAACCCTCTTAAAGCTTGTGGAACTGTTAAGTGTTAGTAATAAACCTCTTTGCTTTAACCATCTAGAGCCTCATCCATTTTCAGGATCTCTCTTTCAATATTTTTTTATATTTTTTATATTTTATATGATGCAAGAGAAAATACAACTAAGATGAATGCATATTTATTTTTATGCCACCACAGTGAATATTTCTATGGGTTGACACACTATAGAATTATTCACATGGGGCTTAGCTTTTTTAGGATGCAATACGATAACATTTTTAAGTCCTTTTCTAATGCAAATGTAATAAAGTAAATATGCTAAAAGAAAAACTTATGCAATGCTGAAAAGGGAAATATGGATAACTACTATGTTTACCTCCCTGGTGAGGGTTCGATGATTCGAGTCCTTTGAACAAAACTTCTTGTCATGTCCACTCCTTAGGCACATCATCTGATCCCAAAGGTATAGACCTTGATAAATGCACCTCTTGAGATGGTAACTCTGAGAAAGGTGTCACCCATGTTCTTTGTTTGTCCAGCAATTTGAAGTGTAGCTTTAATTGTGAAAGTTGGCAGCATCTTGCTCAGTGTGCTTGTTTACAAAATTGGAACCTCCACTTGTAGAATTTGGGGAATCTAACTTCCTTGGATTTTTCTTAAAGTGTGTCCTACTTGCAAAGACAATGTAGAGATCAAGTGCATGGGTCCTGTTGGTGGAAAAACACCAATAGAACCATAACTTTATTTATTCTACTCTAACCTTAGGCACATTGAACATGATGTGCATAGTTCTATTATTATAACAAGGGTGGCAAGATCAAAGAGAGCATGAATGTTGCATTCAAACAACAAGAGTGGAATTGCTTAAGCTATGGAAGGACTGTCAACTTCACATTATGTATCAAAACATTTTTATCATAAAGATAATCATCTCCCAAGAGGCAACATTTAGCTCATTAGATTATGACTATGAGATCAAAAGAGTGATGCTATAAACAAACTTAAGGAAAAAAACATGTTGAGTTAGTCAGATATAAGCAGGCAAGTTGTAACTTAAACATGTTTATTCATTTCTTTAGGTGTGTACCAGAGTCAGGTAGGGCTTTTTAAATAATGACCACTTACCTTCAGATGTTACCTTGTCACAGGAGCACCCTGTGATGAAGAGTAGATGCTTCTAGTGGTCATTTCCTTCTTGGAGTTTGCATCTCTCCTTGACACTCGTTCATGAGCATCTTGTCTTCTAGATCCACGCTTCTTCTTCCTCCTTTATTATGTCAAGACCTTTTGCTCTACTCTCATTGTTTTTTCTCTGCAAAGGATTAGTGGACAACACATACCCGAAGGAAATGTACAAATAAAAACAAGGGTGGCATTCTCATAGAGCTAAAGGTCACATTATATGCTACAGAAAAGTTGGTTTGAATATTTTAATTATCATAGAACATTTACTCACCACTACTTCTCTCAAGGATTGATTTTATTTTGTCTTAAGTTTGATTTGCATTTATGGAATAAGAATCATTCAAACTTGTAGCAAGAAAGTAAGAGTGAGTAAAGGGATTGCAAACTAGCATGCTAGAGCGACAAGGGCTTGAGAGGAGGAAGAGCATTGTTGGATCATCTTTAGAGGAATCATCAATCTTCCTCCCCTAAGCATGAACTTTTCTGCCGCTCGACACTGTTGGAGAGGGCTCTTGATTTTTTTTGGTCTTTTAAGCTAAGACCTCTCCCTCGCATTTTGCTTTTCTTTGAACTATCTGATCCAGGAGGTGAGCATGCAGACAATTGCATGCTCTTCTTTCATCAACCATTCATGATTTTCTTGAGTCTTGGTTGATGATCTAATGTTCATTGGAGATGCAGACTTGAGTTCCTCTTTGATGGTCTTTGTCTTCAAGCGGCATGGCGATGAGTTATTTTGTTAATGATACGCCAGTCGTATTGATGATCAAGGGAGGAACTTCATCAAAAAATTGAATGAAAACTTCATCTCCAATGACACAAGAACATCATCTTGCAATTGTGGTTGTTTATGGACCTTTAGATCTGAGTCAACAGTCCACCATTGATCGATGTACGTTGACACAAGGAGGCATGACATATTGGAATGCCATCATTGTCTTTGTTGTCGATGTGCAAGATGGTGTCTTTAAGGACAATGAGAACAGGTCTCTGATTGGCAAAAATGAGGTGAGGTGCACCCTGCTTCTCATCGGCATCCTAGCCTGAGTTTTAGGAAGAATCAATGTTATGATGTCTTCAACTTTGTTCATGACCAGTCATATTGTACATCCACTTCCTTTGGGCGAGTTCTATTGATGTACATCTTATGTATGGCACTCGGCTTTGCAAGTGATGCCAAACCATGAATAGGCTCATCATAAATTCTTTCCTCCAAAATGTTAGTGGACACATACCCGAAGGATTGCAATAATTTCAAAATATGGGTTGTACACAATTTATATGAATTTCATCTATGCTAATGAAGGAATAGTTTTTTAGGATTATGTTAGCATAGACTCTGTTTTTTATCAAACTTTATTTGTTTTCTGCATTCTAGCATGGTTCAAGGCAAAAAAACTTCTAGCAAAAGACATAGTGAGTGATGTTTGATACTTACAGTTCTACCATCTATGATGAATGAGCCGTGTCTTTTGTGTAAAGTTGTTGGAGTTCATCATTTGCCTTGCTTCATCTCTAATGTGAGTTCATATCTTGACTTACCCAAATTGAATTTGAGAGTTTTCTGCAGGGGTTAGTCCGACAAACTAACCATTGTTTACACTAGCAATTTTTAGTTCAATAACCAAACTAGACTCCGTGTATTAATTGGGTTAAGGAAGACTATTTAACCTAAGCATCATGCTTAATTTAAAAAGCCTTTGAAAGTGCGTACGTACAATACTTCCAAACCAAGCATACTATGGCAGACAAAGACATCATGAAAGCATTTATAGAGACTCAAATAGAGATGAAAGGGCATGATCATGGTGAGGATTTTTTTTTCAATTTTAGATGCAGGCGACATGAATGCAACTAACTAAACATGCTATGGAATTGAGGAAACATAAATAAACAAAGCAGAGAGGATGCATGGATGATTAAAGCAAACATGCAATGGGATGCAAGATTTTAAAAGATAACTACTCATAAATTTAAAGTCCATGAGCAAGACTATCTCACCTTTTCTTGATCATGCTTACCATGAATCACAAGATAGTTGGGAGTGGTGCAGCTTCTAATTTTCATCACTTGTCATTTGAGTTGAATTCTCCAATCTACACATGGTTAGAATAATATATATGTATACACAAACCTGTGAGATGACAGGGTTCCAATGTCGATGAATGTTGAATGTTGAATGTTGGGGCACCCTGGGATCTTCAATATCTCTTTTCTTTTCTCGTGGAATCTTGCCGGAAGGTCGAAATGACATCTTTTCTCCTGTCTATTCCACACTCAACAGAACAAGGGGTAATCCTACTAAAGCTAGTGATACACTAAATTAGCAGATATCCAGATCATTATCAAAATCTTTATGCCAAATGCTTCCCCGGCAACGGTGCCAAAAATGCTTGTTGGTATTAATTAAGTGTAAATAAAATATAAAGGATTCCGCAAGCGCACAGAAAATACCATTGTAGCATTTTACTGGGAGTATTCTAGGTATCGTTATTTATATTTTACCACAGGGAAGCATGGGTTAAAGAATCTGATAATTCGCCATCATGTATCTACTAACTTAGTAAACCAATTAGACTATAGCGGGGTAAATGATAAATGATATATATATATATATGATAGGATTTATTCAATATAACACATAGGGGATAGGTCACTAAAGATATGCAACTAGTAAACTTGAGAGGTCACGGGTGAGGTAGATTCCTATGATATTCTTATCACATGGTAAAGATATACCCAACTATGCTAAGACTTACCATACTCTTGTGCACTTCAGGATGCCACTAGATAGGAGAGAATACCATAAAAGATATCTCTACTGATGTGACTACGGTCCTACAATTTAAGAACCTACTTGATTCGATATGGACAGGGCTATTGTTGGCGGTCCTTAGCAACTAATTTACAATATCTTTTTAATACTAAATAAATAGAAGGTAGGTCTTTTATCTAACCTTTCCATGAGTTTTGCTGTATATGTGACATACAGGTCTGACACGTGGAAATACACAAAAAAACACAAGAAAGCGCACTTCAAGAAAATATATTCAGAAAAGGCGCAAACCAAGAAAATAGAGAAGCCCACCTTAGAAGCTGAACTGGGCCTGATCATAACTGCAGGGGAGGTCCAGGCCTAGGGAGCAACCGACCACGCGAAGGCAGTGGCCAGCTGGCCCCACCCAGGGACCGGCCGCACCTGGGGGCGGCCGCACCCCTAGTAATGGCTCCCGGGACCATCCTTCGTAGGCAGTTCGTGAGGCAGTATCCCAAGGGTGGTTTCACCTCCTTCCAAATCTAGAGATGCTCGAACCATCTTACACAAGCTATAAAAGAAGAGCTCCTTCACCTCTCTACACACACCAACATTTGGAGCACTACACCTCACATTTCATACTTGTTCTCTTTAGATTAGTGTTAGTAGCTGAGCAAGGCACAGCTATCAACGAGAGCTTGTCTCCTTGGAGGGATCAAGATCATCTTGGTATGAATACAATTCAGTTCTCCTCTATGAGCAAGTTCTTATCTTATCTATATAGCAATGCATATGAATTACAGTATAGTCTTGTTCATATTATGTTCATAACATATAAACTAGTCTATAGTCTATGTGTTATGTTCTTGATATGTTCATTAAAGTTCTTCATCATTCATCAATTAGTATGAATGGAGGAAGAACTAAGGATGGGATAATGGTTCGTTGTGCTATCATGGTTGCTCCTAGCCGAGCCTGTCAATCCAAAGTGTTGGGATTCCGGGAGGTTAGGAGTTGTTTCTAATGACATGGGCGTGGTGCCCGGGTATGCGGAGATCAGCGGATATGTCGGTGCCCCATAGGTAGAGGGGTAGGTGGGCAGGTGGTGACAGCCCTGTCCATCCCAAGCACTCCCCCACGTTCGGGTATTGAGTAGGAGTTCATAAAGTCTCTATCGGCTGGCAGACCAGTTACGGGGATCTCCCTATTATCCCAGACTTAGTCCTGACTCCGATTGTATTAGTTGGATGTATTCTTCTATTCTTTGCATAGCTATTTATGACCAATGCCTACTCACATAATTTATTCTTTTATTCTTTATTTACCATTTATCCTTGAGGTTGCTCTGATGAGTGTGTCCACTATAATATGAACCTGATCTTACCCCAGTTTACGCTATGTCTACCTATGCATTCAATAAGTAATCAAGTTTATACCAAAGCTAGATGCATTCATCATGCCCTCCTACGGGAAATTATAAATACGACACCCATGAATACTCATGGGTTGAAATGCTATAATGATAGTTCTGTGCGCTTGTAGATTTATTCTTATTTCTTATTGAGCTATTGATTGGCGTACCTAAGTACCATTACTCAAGGATTGTAATTCTTGTTGCACCCCATGGCGCCGTGATATAGTTTTGCATATCGTAAGTAATGATGGTTAGGAAGGCCAATCCGGCACTTCTAACTGTTATTACCAGACTACATTACCTAGGCTGGCACCATTAAGGGCCAAGGGTTACCTTTTTGATGTAATGGTGGTTAGGAATGTCAACAAGCATTTCTAGCGCCGTTGCCGGGGATGGACTTTTAGTCTATCTCTTGCAATGATGTTAAGAAGTGTCAACAAGCATTTCTGGCGCCGTTGCCGGGGATTGACTTTTAGTCTATCTCTTGCAACGATGTTAAGAAGTGTCAACAAGCATTTCTGGTGCCGTTTCTGGGGAGGGCAAAAGAAAAATGAAAATATCTAGCATTAGCATAAACATTGATTACAAAATAAGCATTTGGTAGCCATAGTTTAAGCAAGCTAACTTGTTGTTTTCTTCCTCTTTTTATTGGAATGAAAACAGGATAGTGTATGAGTAGTTTCCACCTGCCAGATAATTTCATCAGCAATCTAGAAGAACTCCTAAGGAAGAGAAGGACCCGTACCATCTCTTCTTCTGCTATTCCACTGGTAGACGAACCAGTCACTTCTGCACCATCTGCTACTACCACCATGGCCAAGTCACTCCGTGAGTACTCCACCCCCGATGTTGCCAACGTGCCCGTTGGGCCTGCTGTCAATGTCAGGAATAGAAACTTTGAACTTCGCACCGGCCTACTCACGCTGGTGCAAGTGAACTAGTTCTGTGGTTTTCCAAGTGAGGATAGAAATGCACACCTGCAAAACTTCCTTGAGCTGTGCAAAACAATCATCATCAAAGATGTCGCACAAGATAGCATCAGGCTCCGCTTGTTTCCCTTCTCCCTCACGGGGAAGGCAAAGCAATGGTTCTACCAAAGCAAGGAAGCAGTTAACACATGGGACAAGTGTTTTGCGGCGTTCCTCGTGAAGTTCTTCCCCATGAGTAAAACAAATGCTCTATGGGGGAAGATATCAAACTTCTAGCAGACTTCACTCGAATCCATTCCTGAGGCTTGGGAAAGGCTCCAGGAGTACATCCGGGCCTGTCCTCATCACGGGTGGAAGATTGGCTTGTGCTTCAGAACTTCTACGAGGGTCTCACGACCATGTCTAAAGGGCACGTAGATGCCGCTGCTGGAAGTGCATTCCTCTCCCTCACCATTGAGAATGCCATGGCATTGATTGAGAAGATGGTGGCTAACCAGAGTTGGGGAGAAGGACGTAAAACACAAAAAGGCATGCACCGTGAAGGAGACGGATCTACTTGCCACAAAAATAGACTTATTAATGAAGAAACTTGAAGGACGTGCCACTGATCCTACCACCGGCACTGTCCAAGCCATAGACTCACACATGACATGTGAGGTCTGTGGAGATGTTGGCCACTCGAGGAACAATTGTCCCGAAACCCAGGAAGAAGCATCATACGTCAACAACGGGTTTCGCCAGCATCAACAATCAGCTAATGGGTGGAACAACCAGAACCGCCCCCAAGGTAATTCTTCCAATTTTAATTCAAATTTCAATTCCTCCCAACCTTCGTTGAAAGACCTTGTCTTAGGATAGGCCAAGATAAACGAAAACCTTACTAAAAAGCTTTATTTCAATGATAAAATGTTTGAAAACATAAATTCTAAGCTTTATAGCCTGTCCTTATCTGTTAAAGATCAAATAAGTTTTAATAAAAAGATAGAATCTCAGATCGCTCAGCTTGCTTGCTGCTAAATCTGCTAGCTCTATTGAGAATGTTAATTCGGTGACCACGAGAGGGGGGTAAGACCACTCGTGATCCACCACATCCTAACTATAAGACAGGAAAAACACCAAGGCAGTAGGAGGAGGTGCCGGTTGAGTCGGCAGAACCACAGGAAAAATCTGCTAAAGAAGAACCGACACCGGAAAACTATGTGGACACCACGATGGTGCCCTTCCCCACAAGGATAAGGAGGAAGAAGGCCAGAGATGAGCAGTTCCTTCGATTCATGGAAATGGTTGAGAAGACGCACGTCAGCATCCCGCTAATGGATGTCTTGCACATACCTTCCTACACCAAGTGCATCAAGGACATCATCAATAACAAGCGACCATTGCCGTCCACAGAAGTTGTCAAGCTGACAGAAGAGTGTAGCGCAGCTATACTCAACCATTTACCTGAGAAAAAGCAAGACCCTGTGTGCCCCACAATCACATGCTCCATTGGCACCCAGCAGTTCAACCATTCCTTGTGTGATCTTGGGGCGAGTGTAAGCCTAAAGTCAGTCTTTGATAGACTGAATTTCACCAACTTGGAGCCAACCAACATGACACTCCAGTTGGCAAACTCCTCATTTCGTTACCCAGAAGGGATTACACAAGATATCCCTATCAAGATCAGAGGATATTATGTCCCGGTGGATTTTGTGGTACTCAACATGGAGCTCACTAAAGAAACACCACTTATCCTAGGAAGACCATTTTTGAGCACGGTAGGAGCCCAAATTGATGTTGGAGCTGGAGAAATTTGCTTCAATATCAATGGACAAGAAGAAAAGTTTGAGTTCAGGCCTCGCCATCAGGAAGAGTGCAACAGGATACGCATCAAATATGGGCTGAATCCCCAAGGTATCAAGGAGGTAGAGATTCAACCCCAACTGTTGAACAACCTCGCAAAAATCTCAAAAAAAGCCAGAGCCAAAAGAAAAGGCGGCTCCCAAAAGAAATATAAACAAGGAGTAGAAAACAAAATGGCTCCTAAAAAGAAAACACTAGAAAAAAGGGAAGAAATCCTCGAGCCCTCACAAAAGAAGACGGTGTGGAAACTAAAGGAAAAAGCTGGACAAACCACCACACCGCCCAAGACGACCCATGAAGTATGGAGGCCAAAGCAGGTGCAACCGTCTACTTCTCCCAAGACGAGTGTACCATCATCAAACAAACAATGAAGGGAGGAAAGTCCTACTCAACGGACTTAAAAAGGTGAGCCCTTGCCGAAGGTAAACCGGTAATTATACTTAATTAAGTCTTTACTTTAAATAAACAAAATTCTTTATTTTGAATAAATGCTTGAATAATCCTTTTATCCATATATAATATATATATCTTTTTATATTTATATTACATATAATATATTTGTTTATAAAATAAATATATGCTTACATGGTGTTAGTGTTGCATTTATGATATGTCCAAAATGCCCCTATGATCTTTCCTTTCTTGCACATGAATCTTTTTGATCATGGGTATATATTCTCATAAATGCAAGATAGTGTGATCTTGATTTTATTTTCAGAAATATCACTCATATCCTACACTCTATCACACACACTATCACTCTAATTCACCACACATCAGACTTGATTGTAATCGGGATAGGGATCTACACAGTCAGCAAGGCACCTGGCCGAAAACTAGAGGCTAGCAGGTGGACCCAGGGGACCGATCACCCCCGGGTGCGGCCGCCACCCTGGCTGGCTCGATCGATGCCAATCTTTTTCCTGTATCCCTCTGATCCCTCTAGCATCGCATCCTTGGTTACAATCAGGCTGTTTCCTTGATAGAGACCATGGTAGTACCTATAAAAACCTCCATATGCCTCTCCTCTCCTCACACAAACCATTCTCTTCTCCCTCTTGCAAAGCTTGCTAAGCTCTCCTATCTCCTAGTGCTAATCATGTCTAGCTACGCCCTCTCTCTGATCAATGCCCCAAAGGCCATAGCAAACCTTGACATAGCACCTTACCAAGAGAGTTCATCAAGGGAAGAAGCCCATGCTGTGAAGGAGAAGCCCCTAGCAATCATGCCAGCATGCTCCCGTACGTCCGAAGGTGGCACCAAGAAGAAGGACACTGCTACCGGTATCAAGAGGAAGGCCCTTAGTGGTAGCGAACCTAGCAAAAGCATTGTCCACAAAGGAAAAGAGCCGGCTAGAAAAGTCGTGTCCTCAGCCAAGGGGGCTGAATCCTCTAGCACCCTCCCTAGGATCAGGAGGCATCTACCACAACCGACCATCAAATGTCGTGCAGGTCAGTACAAAAGTAGTGATGACGAGGATAACTCCAGTATCCTCACGGACCTCAAAACCGAACAGGCTAGCTTACGTGCTATCCTTAGTGTGTTAGAAGAAGACCTAGAAGCCAAGAACACAGAAATTAGGGACCTTAGTGACGACATCAATAGGTTCCACTTCAAGTTTAATCTTAGGCTTAAGAAGGTCACTGGAGCCCTAGGAGTTGAGCATCTCCTTGAGTATCTTTAGAACACTCCTCCTGCACGAATAACTAGGCACACATTTTCCCTTTTCATGATCTTTATTTTCCAATCTTTTCTTTTCAATGTAATATGCCTATTTGATGGAATAAAGTTTTTATAAATGTTGTGCACTTGTTTTCTCCATATATATTTTGTGACTAACCAAGACAGGGAAGAAAGCAAGTGTGGGGGAGGACTCTCCAAATCAACTGCACAAAAGCAAAATCAAAATTTGCTTTGTGCAACTTTACCTCCCCTCTCATGATAAAAAGTTTTTTAAAAATTTTAAAATGTTTTTATCCAACATACTCCATCAAACATGTCTTCCTACGTTCAAAATATTTGCATACTTTTTATTCCCTACTAATATTCCTAAAGGTTTATGAATATAGTTTAGGGACCCTATTTTATCTAAGTGATTGACAAATGAGATATAGTGGGATGACATGATGCTTGCTCGTTCTTGCAAAGTACTTGGGATTTATTTTACAAAAACAAAAATGCAATAGCATGTTCCTTGAATGTTTAGCAAATACCTACCAAGGCCATATATAATTCTACATGATGAAACCTTCCACATTTGCCGCTTACTTTGTGTTGAGTTGGGTCAAATTTTAGGACTGCTGTTGAGAGAAGTTTCATGCTCCCAAGATCAAAATTCACATGCACCCACCAAATAAAGCCAATTCTCACCTTGAGAGTTGCGCAAAACATGCACTTCATCCATGCACCAAAAACATGCCAACTCTTACCCTAAAGAGTTGTGCCCCAGTTCCACCAAATAAAAAATGTCGATTCTTATTCTAAGAACCGCGCATTCCCTCTGCAAAGTTTTAGTCCACCCATCTACCATCATGATAATTCCTTATTCAAATATGGGGCTATGCAAAAAAATGCCAAAGGGGCATAAGAAAATAAACAGAAAAATAAAAAATTCCAAATACCCATTAAAAAATGATTATTATAAAAGTTTTATAGCCCATATCTTCCCAAGTCTTATTCAAGGAAGATCATGATGCATGGAGAACCAAAAAGAATTAGAATTAGTTTTCCATATCTATATTTCCACACACATGCACATTTTGATCCAGGGGTATGACGCACTCCCTCCGGTATGGTCTAGGGTTTGACTTGGCAACATATGCAGGGTAAGTGTGCCTCATCATTCTCATTCCTACCTAAAACTCCACATAAGCCTTTTAGAAGAAGGATGATCAAGTGAAGGCATCACCTTTTCATGCCCTGGAGAGGAACCACTTACAAATATGAGCGACTCGAGAGAATCATTCAAGGAACACAAGCTATTTTTATGTTTTCAAAAAAAATCTTGCAAAAAAACCCAAGTTTCTACGAAGGAACAGAGTAAGAGGATTTGACTCCAAGCTATTCCATTTTTCAATTACCCAAGATGACTTGGTAGAAACTTTGAAGTTCATAAGTCGAGGTGAAGCCTGGAATAATTTGTATGTAGGTCTTTCTGAATAAAGAAGATGAACCCATTTGGTCCTTAGCACTTTACTCGAGGACGAGCAAAGGACCAAGTGTGGGGGAGTTGTAGGCGGTCCTTAGCAACTAATTTACAATATCCTTCTAATACTAAAATAAATAGAAGGTAGGGCTCCCGTTTGGTCCAATGTCTTCTTGATCCTTTCTGATCACAAAAAAGTACATGTTCGCCCTTTATCTCTATGTAAACCAGCCATGTGGGCTTTTCTTGGTTCTTTTCAGCTGACACCCTGCAGAAATAAACATTCACCAAAACTCATAGAATTCCGTTAGTATAACCCCTATATCTAGATGGTATTTATGTTTAGGTCCTTTTTCATGTTTAGTTGACGGTTAAAATTGACACTTATCTAAAGTCAATAGTGTTCATGTTCCTTCCTTATTAGGATGAAGAACCCATTCAAGTCCATGGCAAGAAAGGTACGTGCAGCTCTCAGTGGGAGCTCTTCAAGGCGTTCATGCTATTCCATCAGCTCGGGAGGTGAATCCTTCCAAAACACTGAGGAGCAAGCGTACGAGGAGCACATGCAGCAAGATGAAGAAGAATTAAATAAGAAGCACAACCCCTGAGGGTACAAGACCAGGAAACCGGCCTATGGCTAACTGCCGAAGAAAGGGTCACCCTCAACCAAATCTGCCACCACGTGTTCGAGCACACCACGGTATTTGACCCTAAATTCCTCCCTGCACTGGTATGGATGAGGAGTTCTTTGATGTTTTTGGTGCAATAGGATGGGGGAAATTTTGGGAGTTTGCTGAATACCCAGGTAGTAAGCTTCTCACTTTAGAATTCATGAGCACCCTATGTGGTCTTGAATTTAATCTTGATTGGGAAAAATTTTCTACATGTCTTGGCTTCATTAACTGTACAACTAATATTGAGCATGCCATCAAGAACTTTAATAAGCGAGAATTTTGGTATGAGATTACTAGGGAAAACTATATTGGAAAAGCGCAACCACGAACAAGCCATATTTGCAACCCCACTTTACGCTTCATGCACAAATGGATGGGTGTTACTTTGTTCCCTATAGACGACATAAGAATTGTTAGGGAAATTGACAGTATAATACTTTATGCCATGGTTCATAAAATTCGTATATCACCTATAAAAGCCATGGTAGAATACTGGATATCTGCACCCAAGAGGGTAGGCTCATTTGATTTCACCGCTATAGTTATAAAGTTCTGTACCAATCTCAGTATACTTGATGATTTCAATGATTACATAACCACTCCTAGAACTGTCTTGAAAAAGGAACATTTATCCAAGCACTTGATATTGCGGGTGGCCCCAATGATACAATTGAGTTTAAATTCCAAAAAATAGAGACAAGACTCACTTTGCCATGTTCAGAACTAAAACTGTATGGAGGTCACCCATTAATTCCTAACATTCCTAGAGTTGGAGGACGTGCGAGTTTTTTAGGTCCACTTTCATGTGGAAAGGCACGAGTTGCACAACATGATGATTCTGACGATAACAACAACTATGCAGGCACTTCAAATGCCATGCATACCTCCCACTCTGGAGGGAGACGCAGGTCTAGGGTACGAAGTACCCATGTTTCTCTTTCTTCTTCGTAGCAAATGGGGTCCTGCAGTGAGCGTCATGACATAAATCTGCTAAACACACAACTTGCTTCACTACGTACTACCCATGAAGCCATCCACAATACCATAGTGCAAACATAGCAGCAGCTCCAAAATTATCGGGAAGCAAATAATAGGAACTGGGTTAATCTTTATGCACATCACAACATTCCCATACCACAATACATTCCCCAGCATCCGCAGCAGCAGCCACATCCATACCCACCTCCACAGTATCCTCCACAGTATCCTCCGCAATATCCTCCACACTATCCTCCACCATACCCACATCCACCTCAGTGAGACACCATGGGAAAGGACAAGCTTGGGGGAGATTCTCTCCCCCACTCAGGTAAGTATCCTTACTTTTTAATCATGCACGTTTATTTATTCTTAAATAAAAAATGCTAAAAATATTTCCCATGTTTATTTTTGCTTTCAAAGGTTGTATATGTCATGCATGTTTATCTTTCTCTTGGAAATGATGAATAGTTGCTCTATTATTATTTCTCTAGTACCTAGTATATAACTTGATATTTCCTTAAGCATGGATCACTTGGCTCACACAAACCACCATGAGCCTGAACACTTTTGTGGGATGCAAGTGCTAGAACTGAGACTAAGTTGTTGTGAGATATGAGATAGTGAATCAAGAGCTGCTATAATATTGTTCTAAACATGCATGATTACCGGAGATTTATTCTTGAAAATAATCAACGCCTTAATTATTCCTCAATGGTGATAAATTCCTACCACAAGCCATATATGCTTACATGATTGAAAACCTTCCACATAGGCTATTTGCTTTGTGTTGAGTTTTGTCAAATCTTGTCGACCTTTGTTGAGAGATTTTTCATACTCCTAAGATCAAGATTATATGCATGCCACATATATTTTTGCTGCTTCTACACTAGAAGTACGCACAAACATGCTATCCATTTGCCATCCAGATAGATTGCTCCATGATCTATATTTTTAGTATCTCTCTCTCCATTGTGATTTATTAGATGAGACACAAAAAGGGCTAGGAAAAATAAATATATCTATAGAAGGACAAATGGAAGTCCTTAGTCAAAAAAATGCTAGCCTTGTCTAGAAATAAAGAGAGAGAAATCTTAGCAAATAAAGGAGCATTCTAGTCCACCATAATACCACACACCTGCACATCTTGATCTGGGGGTATGACACTTCTCTCCGAAGGTCCGAGCTTTGACTTTACAATATATGCAAGGTAAGTATGCTATTCTATTCATCCCTACCTTGAGCTCCACATAAGCCTTTTTAGAAGTAGGATGGAAGGCAAATTTATTATGTGCCTTGGTGAGGAATCATACACCATTTGAGTGACATGAGAGTACCATATGAGGAACATTGAGTTTTCTTTTGAAAAATATTGCAAAACCTCTGGTATGAAACTTGCAAAGAACAAGAAAATTAGTGCTCAAGTATAACTATTTTGTCTCTCAACCGCCCAAGACAAAGGAAAGGCCATAAGCCCCATGAAGGACTAAGGTAATATGGGTGAGTTTTTCAGAGCTAAATTTTTTAGGCTAAGTGAAATGTTTAGTTATATGCATGGTACTCCCGAAATGTGAACATTGTAGCAACTCCTGATCTACCGAGACTAGGTTTAATTATTTGCTCAGGACGAGCAAAGATTAAGCTTGGGGGATCTTGTTGATGGTGGTTATGCCATAAAATTCAAAATCAAAACACTGCCAATAGTCTCGGAACAGAGGAAGAATAACATGACATAGAAATATGGAGATGCTGAACCCGGTTTGTGATTAGAGTTGTGCCTGGATTGTAGGTAAGGTTCATGTTTTAATTTGGTCATGTAATAACTTAAGGCTACATAATTTGTACTGTGATGTTTTATTAGTTTAGCTAGTTCTATTTGTATGGAGATGCTGAACCCGGTTTGTGATGTAACACCTCGTTGTGGTATGCATAAATTTCTACTTTAGTAGGATATCATGGTATGACCAATGACTAATATAAATACATATATATATACATATCATGAAAAATTAAAATACTGAAACAAAATCTTAAACCAAATTTATTCATATTTTAATACATTTTTAAACTAAAAAATAGAAATCAATTTACACAAAAAACAAAATTGATGGTAGGTGGGAGCAGTGTTTGTCAGTGTTGGGTAGGTGGGAGCAGAGACTTTTAATCCTGGTTGGTGTTAAAACCCGGGATTGATACCTGGTTTTTAATACCAAGACAAAGGTGGGACCGGTGGGGCTTTTTATCTCGGTTGGTGTTATAAACTGGGATTGAATCACCTTTAATCCTAGTTTTTTATAGCAACCGGGATTAAAGGCCCCAACACTGCTCCCACCTACCCCCCATGGATGTCACTCCTATAATAGAGCCCCGATCTCTCCATTTCATTTCACACCTTCAGCGTTTCCCACACATACTACTTCACTACACACATATTCTGCTCATTTCACACACACTACTTCACTACACGATCTTTCATTTCTAGAAAATCCACTCAAATGGGGTCTCTATGGGAGAAAGCCCTACACATACAGATATTCTTGCCTGTCCTAGTCCACTAAAATGGTGCACAAAAGAGGTGCTAGAAGAATACTACTGAAAATAGAGCAACGCCGAATGTTGGGGTCCCCCACTATTGACGGTGGTTATTCCATAAAATTCCATATCAAAACATCATTAACAGTCTTGGATTAGAGGAAGAATAACATGACATAGACATATTTTTATCAATAAATTGGTTCCACTTGTACTCTCAGTATTTGGATGCAGGAATATTCAAAATGGCAGAAAATGAGCACCTGGAGCCACCATAGGGGGGTTGGCCGACACCTCCTTGGAGAGGTCCAGGGCTGGGAGATGTGGCATGATCCATGTGAAGCTTCACCAAACCAATTTCCACCCTCAGATCACAATGTGTTTTCGTTTAAGGGTGAGAGATGAAGTGACATGGATTGATGGGCCCACAACGAAAGAACCAAAGTGAACAAGAAAATGAGACTTGCTCCATGACATGTGGGGACACCATAGGAAGACCACAGGTGGGCCACCCTACCAGGGAGGGATTGGCCGATCCCCTCCATGTGGGCCCCGGCCTCCAGCTTCACTCCACCGCCTTACTGCATGCCTCCATGCATCGTCATCAATCGAGGACATTGATTCAAGTCAGTTCATATGGTGATTTATCCAAGGGTGAAGAGATGGGGAGCACACGGATCACTGATGTGGCACCACCTATAAATACGGGCTGCCTCCACCCTCTCAAGACATGATTCATTCAAGTGAGATACTAGTCATTAGTATAGTTGTAGTTTTAGTCTAGTGTGGGAGTTAGAGTTGAGTCGAGCAAAGCTCGGGGTCTCTGAAGTCGTCTTCTGGAGAGTCTGGTATTGCTCTTATATCTTTCTCTTGTAAGACTTTTCTTTATTTAATATAGTATTCTTCTTCTACTTTTCTGAGTATTTACTTTGTGCAATATTATTCTTGCAATAGTATTGTAGTGCTCTAGTTAGTCTTATAGTAGTTATACACTAGATTGTGATCCTGTAAACAACTCCTTGGTTGTTTACCATCACCGCAAGGTGCTCTAGTGGATCGTATATTCACTGGAGTAGTGAGAGTTAGTATAAGCGTGGTGCTTAGGCTAATTCTCACCTTTGGTTGTCGCTGGTCCGCACGGACAGTTCGTGGGCGCACTCCCGAGAGGTGACAGGTCTTGGGTGGCATTAGGGTTTTCTCACCACGCTCAGGCTAGTTCTTAAAAGGCAAGGCGTTTTCTAAGAGTATAGTCTCTTTAGTAGGGGTTCTGTCTCCTGCTTTCTTGTCTATCCTAGCAGCCAAGTAGTAAGGTAGCAATCCTAGTTGTTTCAACTTTTGACTAGATTAGAGTACGGAAGTAGAATTAGAACCACAGGAACCTTTCTCACTCGTTCTCCTCCCACCTAGCTATACTGCACTAGTTATCTTTTAGTTATCTCATAGTTATCTTTGAATCATCACCTTCCTTTTACCTTTCGCTTACCCCCTCTACACTAGTTGTCACTAAATTGAGATAGGAGTCCATTAACATTTTTAGCCACTGCTTTCCCTTGGGATAATTATAAATTACGTACCTTGGAATACTCCCGGGTGAAGTGCTACAGCGGTATATTCTATGCGCTTACAGAATCATCCAATAGTTATAAGAATTACCCTCAGGCATCTCTTGCATCGTCACCTACCTTCGGTGGTTGCGCAAAGATTTGCCAACACCCACGAGATTCATGGTGCCATCCAGGGCTGTGCACTATTGCTGTCGTGGGGCGGTGTTGGTACTGCATGGTGACGGCGCCGAACGGAATTCGGTGAGCCCTGGACTGTGCTTGCAAATCCCAGAGGTATTGATTCATCGGAGGCTCAGAGCAGAACAAGCCATGTAGTGTCCAATGTCCCCAACAGCGAGAGCCGAGAGCCATTGGTTCATGGGGGCGCGCTTAGGCATGAGTTCTTGCCGCCTCCTTAATCATCTCGAATCGGCATTGCTCATAACCACCTAGCATTTCTGAGGTTCATGGGATGCTAGAAGAATGCTACTGAGGTGGTTAACTTTTAATGTATTTATACACTTTAATTGTAATATTGACCTTTATAGAAAAAGGTCTTTGTTATCGTATATATAATTTTATTTTAAGGTCTTTGTTATCGTATATTTCTCTTGTAAGAAATCTCAATAAACATAATATTTTAAGCTTTATTTAATATTTTTATGCTTTTTATAATATTTTTATGCCTTAAAAATTAATATATTATATGGATGCTTTATATATATTTACAGTAAAAACAATGAAAAAATGGCGGAAAATAAAACTGACCCTCACTAAAGTTTTAGCCCTGTGCCAAAATGGGCCTCTGTTGTCCCGGGTTGGGGCTACCAACCAGGACTAAAGGCCTTCCAATCCCGGGATTAAAGGCCCAACCCTACCCTCCAACCCTCCTTCCTCCCTGCCGCCACCCATTCTCTCCTTCCTCCCAGCAACTAGCCCTCCACCGAAGCCCCACACCAAAGTGCCGCCATCACAACTCTGCCCTGCTCCGCCGCCTCCCCATCCGCATCCGTGACGCCATCGACGGTGCCACACCCCAGGGCTGCACCCTGACGCCGCTGCCCCGTCCGAATCTACGATGCCCTTCTTTGCGCCCAACTCTGCCGCCCCGTCCGGATCCGTGACGCCCTGCTCCTCCCGAGTCGGCCACCCCGACACACCTGACGCACCCAACACCCCTGTCCACTCCGCCACCCTAACCTCGGCCGCCTCGATGCCGCACCTCCACCGCCACTAGGAACCCTAGCTCCGGCCGCCTGGGAGCCAGTGATAGCTGCCAAGGAGGCGCCCGCGTCAACCTCCATCGTGCCGTCGATTCCACCGCGCCCTCGGTTCCACCCTGTCCCACGTCTCCGTGCGCCCTCGCTACCACTGTGTCCCCACGACGCCACTCCGTCACTCCCCGACACCCCGTCTCTGCACAACCTCGTCGTCCCCGTCTCCGCACACCACCCGCCACCGTCTCTTCGCGCCCTCGCCGCCACTCCACCGCCACCGCCGTGCGCCGAGGAGGATCCGGCCACCGCAGCCGCTGGTGTGTTTTTGTCTTGTTCATCCCCTTTGGCCTTTGGCTTATTGTTTGGTAAGTTGTTATACTACTCCAAATGACATCCAATGTTGTGTTTGCTAAATTTCTTAGAAACGGAGAATTTTGTGTTGCTATCTTTATATCTTGATGATATTCTAATTGCTTCTAATTATTAATCAACATTGGTAGAAGTAAAATCTATTTTAGAGCATTTTATGTTATGCAATCTAAATTTATAGAAACTAAATAAAGATTACTTTTACATAGCCTCTTGGAGTTGCTCTTAGCACTTGATACATATGTAATTTTGTTTTGGTTAAGACTTGTGAAAGTGACACATGATAGTATATGTTGGCTTAATTTAGTCAATGATTATTTACTTTGCATATATGAACATGATTACATTCGATAAATTTAACTTTAGTCAAAATTAAAGAGATGGTTGGACGTCGTCTCCCTCCGTCGGAAGTCATTGATTTCACCGGCTATGTACGCTCGAGGGGTTTCTATCCAACATTACCGGAAGTGGAGCGGCCACAACCCCACATAGTAAGCAACTATATGAACAAGATTACATTCGATAAATTTAACTTTAGTCAAAATTAAAGAGATGGTTGGACGTCGTCTCCCTCCGCTGGAAGTCATTGGTTTCACCGGCTATGTACGCTCAAGGGATCCAACATTACCGAAAGTGGAGCAACCGCAACCCCACATAGTAAGCAACTCTATCTATATGTTTGTAGTAAATTTATCAATTTCATATATGTGTAGTTGATATATATATGATTCTTAAATGTACCACAAAATATTGACCCAATCATTTAGCTGAAAGAGACACTATCTTATTTTGGGGTTACGGAAGTGGATGTTCGGACCTATACTGTTGATGGTGGTGCACTATTCCAATGTCAAATCCGCTTCTCAATTGGTCTTGGTTGTGGTTGTGGTCGCAGACTTGTACAAATCTCAGAGGTAGGACCAAAGGTACCTGATTGATCTGTTGCCATAAAATATGTCGTCAAATCATGTGCAACTAGGCTCTCGAGGATTGGGATCAACTTGCATACTCTATGCTCAGTGCGGATTCAAGCTATAAACTTCAACATGCGTGACAAACTTACGGACTTGTGTACACAGATGTCTCGGAACATTTCAAATGATGGTAAACTCTTAGTTTTAAAGCTTTATCTACTTTTTGTTGTTATAAGTTGTAAAGCTTGGTTCTCATAATCCTATTCTCTGGAACACTTACAGATAGAGGAATGTGGCATGAGCTATGCAGGATGCAGTTTTGAAGCCATTTTAAACAAGGCAATGCATAGATTAGGTTATAAGTGGAAATATACCCATGAAGACCCGATACTAACTACACAAGGATATCAAGCAAAGGTGATAGCGACTAAGAGGGGGAACCATTCACAGCTGAACCATCGTTAATCATTGTTAGTCGTCCTTGTCCTACTAGTTGTCAGGCAACAGAGAGTGCACTAATTAATAGTTTGGACTTCATCGATAGCATTATGGGATACAAAGATCGGTGATCTATACTACACAGATCTTGTACTACGAGAGGGTGAAATCCCCACTCCTCTCTTTGGAGAGTAGTTAGAGATATGTGTAATTAACTTTGTGGTTGAACATCTAGTTTATTGTAATTTTTAGTTATATTTTTATGAACATGATGAATGTCTAGTTGTAATTTGTAAGCTCCAAATTAGCTTAATATTCAATGCAACCAAACTGTAAAAGAGAAAAAAATAAAAAGAAAAAAATAAAATAAAAGAAATAAAAGAAAACACAAAATGAAACATTCAGTCCCGGTTTGTATTACCAATCAGGACTACAGATGTGCTAAGCGCATAGTGCATGGTTGGTGCATCCTCTAGTCCCGATTGATACTACCAACCAGGATAAAAAGTGCCTCAGTAATCCCGGTTTCTAATCCGGGACTAAAGGGGGGCCTTTAGTCCCGGATTCGTAATCCTGATTGGCATACCGGGAATAAAGGAGGTCGCGAACCAGGACCGGAGGTCATATCTACACTAGTGAGCAGGGGGCGCCCATGGCAGCAACCTAGAGGAGGGGCAGCGACGGTTGTTGGTGCTGGGAGCAGCAAAAGGCGACGGTGGCAGGAACGAAGGAACAAAATCATAATTTTTTTCTTACTACATGCATATATGAGTACCTTTTGCTATCAAGCAGTTCTACAATGGTTCAGATAGTCTGTTAGAAATAAATAGACTACTTTTATAGTACATTGTTGTTCTCTCCACAATCAGACAACAGAATGGTAGAGTTGTCTGGATTGCGGACTCAAAATCACCTGGGCAACGATTTTACTAAAGAATGGAACCAAAGAAACTAAAAGCTATCCTGATTTGGCATCAATGGAAATTGCATAGCTATAAGGCGGTAGTTAAAGAAAAAGGGAAGATGAAATACAAATAAAATACCTCTAAGACAAGAATTTAATGTCTATGTTATGCAATAGAGCCCAATGTGAGAGAACTCAAACAAATAAACAAAATTGTTTACAAAAAAAATCTAACTAACAAAAATCTGAATCTTACTAGGAAAATTAGCTTGCCCCATGCTATTTGCACGGGGCATCTTGCCACTTGCTATGAGTTCATACCGCTAGAAAATATAAGAAAGGTGTAAGAACGACAATAAGAGGGGGGGGGGGGGTTATATTATAATGAAACCATGAAATTTGAGAATCCGGCTATCCACTTGTATCCTAGTATTTGAAGATACATAGTAGGTGTAAAATACCTCTAGTTACTTATAATCTACATACCCAAACATACCTTGTTTTTTCCTATCCAAAATATAGATTCTCCGTCACTATCTAAAGTTTAGACTCCCATAATGGTAAGGACATCAGATCCTGATCCACAAGCAGGAATTCAACAAGAATGACATAGACATGGCTTCTCAGTTCTCACCAAAATGAGGTGCCACACCATATCAGCAACTCATCGAGCTGAAGTTTTCCAGATAAACATGTGGAGCTGAGATCTGAAATGTGAGATATGCCATTCACCTTCCTAACTTTAAATTTTTTTAGATCAAAGGCATTCACCTGGCTTTATTGAAAGCTTAACGAAGCCCTGATCATAGTTACTGGGGACACCAGTTTACATCGACGCATACATCATCCAACGAGATAAACTCTCCTACTTCTTAGAGAACTCTACTTCTAAATGCACGACTCCAAAAGACCGCGCAACAAAGACAGAAACGTTTCCTGTTTAAATATCTCAGAACACAGAGTAAAAGTTTGCCCACGCAGGGGATATGACGTTGTAAAATTCTACAGGCAAGCTAAAGGTATTCATCTTTAGGCCACTTGAGACGCTTTCTCCGTCAACAAGGCTATGATTTCTTCAACTTTGGGCTTTAGCTTTGGCTTTAGTAGCGACGACCAGGATTTGACTAGCATTAAAGACTTGAAGATGTACGCCGTTGGTGAAGAGACAATCTTCTTGTTGAAAACAACATCATTCCTAATCTTCCAGGCAGTCCAAATTGCACCTGCACAAATGTGAAATGTTGCTTTTCTGGTTACTCCTCTGCAGTCGTCAACTATCTCTTGTAAGAAATCTACACAACTGGTAGGGGATTTACCCAACCCCAGATTATCTCTAAAGAAGGACCAGAGGAAGATGAAAGGAGCACACTGAAATAGGATGCGATCCACTGTTTCAAGTTCCCCACAAATACAGCAGTTTTGATCCCCTGTCCTTTTTTGTGTTTTAGTTGTACTCCCGATTGGATTCTGTCATGAACATACATCCATAGGAAGATTTTAACTTTCAGCGGCACATTACTCTTCCATATTGTCATTATTTGTAGGTCCCTAACTCCCCCAGTGGTTAGAACTCTATATAAAGATTTAGAATTATATTTCTCTGATTGTTCTAGGGCCCATGTCACTCTATCTTTGCCTTCTGTTAAGCACACATTGCTCAATAGACCCATAAGCTCTTGCCGCTCAGACCCACTCACCATCTTTAAACAACTCTGCTACACTGGCATCAGGTGAAGATGTGATCTGGTACAACTCCTTAAAAACAATCATCAGTGGTACATTCCGCAACCATACATCTGTCCAGAATTTGGTTCGTTTTCCATTCTTGACTTCTATAACTCTTCCTTTTTGGTATTCCTCTCCGAGATCCAGTAGGGATTTCCAAAATTGTGACACATATCTTCTTTTTATCTGGTATATACTCTTATCTCCCAGATACTTTGCCTTTGGTATGGAGCAACATAGATTTGGTTCATCTCTTTCTAGCTTGTTAGTCCATTTGACCATAAGACATGTATTCATAGCTCTTATATTAGTAAACCCAAGGTCCCCAAATTCTTTGGGTTTGGCCATATATTCCCACTTGAACATATGATATTTTCTCTTTTTGCTTGTCCCCTGCCAATAGAATCTAGCTCTAACTGTATCTATTCTTTGGAAGTTTCCCTCATATAATTGGTAGACCCCCATTGTATATATAGGTATGCTGGATAGACATGACTCAATTAAAGTTGCTTTTCCACCTGAGGACAGGAACTCACATTGCCAGGTTCCTAGCCTTCTCTCAATCTTATCATCCACATATCTCTGCTACATATCTCTGCTCATGCTCCTCCAATCCTACTGTGAAAATCTCACTTTTCTCATAATTAATCTTCATTCCTGACATTGCTTCATAGCAAGACAGAATACATTTTATGTTCTCCATGTTCTCCTGGGTGTATTGTAATATTATTATTGTGTCATCTGCATATTGCAGATGAGACAGTCCTCCAGGGATTAGATGAGGGATTAGGCCTTGGATAATTCCAGCTTCACTAGCTCTACTAAGCATAGAGGATAGAGCATCTGCTACTAAGCTGAAAAGGAGTGGAGACAGTGGGTCTCCCTGTCTCAACCCTTTGTAACTTCTGAAAAACTCTCCTCTTTCCCCATTGATGTCAATACAAACCTTTCCACCCTTAACAGCCTTCATAATCCATCCTATCCATTGAGAATAAAAGCCTTTTCTGTTTAGCACCTCTTCTAGGAAACTCCAACACACCTTATCATAAGCCTTCTCAAAATCAAGTTTGAAAATAACCCACTTAGATTTAGTAGCTCTCATATCATGCAACACCTCTTGTAGTATCACCACTCCTTCTAAAATGTTCTTCCCAGGGATAAAAGCAGTCTGAAACTTACTAATTGTTTTATCAATGACTTCAGTGAGTCTGATTGTTAGAACCTTTATGATGATCTTATAAATAACATTCAATAAACAGATAGGTCTAAATTGCTTATGTGTTGTAGGTTTCATTTTAGGTAGCAGAATGATAACTCCAAAGTTTAATCTCCACAAATCTAAGGACCCCTTATGTAGCTCATCTAGCATCTCTAGTATTAGAGGGTTCATTTTAGCCCAATTTGGCTTGAAAAATTCAATAGAGAAACCATCTGGTCCTAACTTTAAACTTATGTCCTCTCTAATAAAAACCTTGATGCTTCTATGGCTCGCATTGAAACCGAGAGGTGATAGATGTTGCATATGTATCATGAGGTGGAGTTGGTCCATCAAACCGTCGGCAACAACCTCTTCACCTAAAATATTATTAATATTTATTTAATTTCCACCTATACATTTCACATTGCCCTCGAACCGTACCAAAATGAGCCATGTCGCCGTGATTTAACTGCTACAGAAGTTTCCAAACTATTACTTGCTTCGAACAACATATGACTTCCAGTTCCAGTAGAAAGTAAAACTGAACACTTTCAAACGAACCGTCAAAAAATTTTCACAAGAAGTTGCAAGCGTCAGGTATCTACATATCGTCGTAACGCAAAACCAAAGATTAACTTAAGATGAACGATAATCCATGGAAAAAGAATAAAATAGGAAGATAATTTGTTAGGTGAGCTGGCGAAGCCTTTGTCGGTTAAGCTGGCAAAATTAAACCCGGGAGTGTTTTGGCATGGAACCAAAGGCAAAGCAAAGACGCGCTAAACTTGCTAATCACCGAAACATCGCAGAGAAAAGAGAATGGCGGCAACGGCGCGCCGCTTCCGCGACTCCTCCGGCTCCAGCGACCCCGCTGCTGCCATCACCACGCCGCCGCTGCCGCCCCCGCTCCCCGACCTCGGCGTGGCGCTCTCCGCCGCGGACCTCCGCGCCACCGCCTACGAGCTGCTCGTGGCCACCTCCCGGGCCACAGGCGCCAGGCCCCTCACCTACAATCTTCAGCCCGCGACGGCGGCTGGCAAGTTCAAGGGCGCCTTCGGCCTCGTTTCCTCGCCACCGTCCAAGGTCGGGACGGCGGGGGTGCTGGAGCTGGTGCGGGTGCGGATGGGGGTCACGGAGCAGGCCGACGCCAGGATCCGCCGCGTGCTGCTCCGCGTCGCCGCCGGCCAGGTTAGGATCCCCACAGCTTCCTGCAAGGGACAATGCAGCTTAATTTCTTTATCGGAGCTTACCTTTTTTTTTCTTGGGGTTGTTGCGTTGTCGGCTGGTTCGGGTTAGTTCCGTGGGGTTGGTAGAATGTCGGTGATAAGTCCTTTGCTTTGGTTCTTGATTGTTCTGTTTGTGATTGAGGTTGCAGGCTCAATTGAGGCAAATAGTTGTTGTCATGCTCTGTCCTTTCTGTACTTGACCGTATCTGATTCAGTAATTACGAGTACTACTTATGTTTCTGTCCTTACACATCAAGGAGTTTCACGTGTGTGATTGAGTAATGAAGGACTAGGTTGGCAAACAATTGCAATTGCAGCCAGGGGTTTCTTATAAATACTCGAAATAATCATACATCTTTTTTTCTTGGTGATCAGTTGCAGCTCGATGCCTCAGTATGTAAATTTGGATATTATATGTTACTTCTGGTGACATGTCCAGTTATTTCGTATCATGCTGCCCAAGTTGCCTGCTATGCGTTTCTTGGATTGTTAGCCGATGTTCATTGGTGATTTTTGGTTAATATGTGAGTGCACTACAAGCCATGAGCTCTATTCCATTTACGTTTTCTGGGATTTGTTTGCTAACCTGAGTTCCTTTTTTGGTTGCGGATTTTAGCACTAAACCTGAGAAATGTGAACTGTGGTTTTCTGTTTGGACAAGCCAAATTTGAACCGTATGCTTCACCTTTTCCTTTTTCGTTTTAGATGATGGAAGTTCCTAGAAATCACAAAGCTTCATCAGGCATTCTATTTAGGAAAGTAAATTACTTGCGAGTACTGTTGACATGGGTTGTTCAGTCACTGTTGGTTTATGGTTTCATAGTCCTGCACTTGTCTACCTACAATTTTACAGAACCATTTCTGCAGCATATATACAGGTTTAACTTAAGTCTTTTTCTCCCTTGAAACAGCCTGGTAGACCTGCAGAAACTATGGTTTTTCCCTTAGAGCTCCTGCAGAAGTGTAAATCATCAGATTTCTCTGACCCTCTGGAGTACAAGGCTTGGCAAACTAGGAATTTCAAGCTTCTCGAGGCTGGTGTGCTGGTCCACCCACTTATTCCTTTAAAAAAATCAGACATATCTGCAAAGAGAATGCGGCGAGTAATACATGAAGCATATGCTGGGCAAGTTGAAACTGGGAGGAATTCAGAGTCCATGCAAAGACTGCACAGTGCTGTCATGTCCCTTGCGTGTAGATCTCTTTGTGAAACTTCCGATGAGTGTCATTGGGCAGATGGTTTTCCCTTTAATCTCCATAGCTACAAAATGTTGGTAGAAGCTTGCTTTGATGTTGAGGAAGGCACTGTTGTTGATGACATTGATGAAGTTATTGAGCTGTTGAAGAAGGCCTGTTTTTGGAGTCACTGAAATGCTCCACAACATTTACTTTACTTGGGCATTGTTCAACCATTTTGTCATGTTGGGTCAAGTAGATCATGGATTGCTTTCTGCTATGGAGAATCTATTAGTTGAAGTTGCAGAAGATGCTAAACTAACAAAAGATCCGGACTATTGTGATGTATTGAGCTCCACTTTAAGCTCAATAGTGGGCTGGGAACAGAAAAGGCTGCTTGCATACCATGAAACTTTCAATACTAGTAATATTTATTCCATGCAATATATTATTTCAATAGGAATCTCAGCTGCAAAGATTCTTGTTGAAGATGTATCTTATGACCATAGTGGAAGGAGCAGTGATATTGATGTGGTGCACAGGATTGAAACCTATATAAAATCATCACTCCACACTGCTTTTGCTCAAGTAAGTTCCAAACAGGGTGACTCTTTTTACTCAGTTCTTTCACCATTTATGAATGAGTAATTCAATGTTCATTTTTTTTTCTTTTCTTTTTAATGATTGTATTGGCCATGTCCAAAGGAGACCTCCAGAGGCACCAGTGCATTATGGAGTTCTAAGTCAAGATAATAATGTGAGGAGAGGCAGAGGAAGGCCAAAGTTGATATGGGAGGAGGCAATAAAAAAAGATTTGAAAGAATGGGATATACCTAGAGATCTGTGTCTGAATAGGAGTGCTTGGAAATTGGCTATCGACGTGCCTGAACCGTGACCGAGGGTGGTTTGTTGGGTCTCAAATCTAGCCTACCCCAACTTGCTTAGGACTGACAGGCTTGGTTGTTGTTGTTGTTGTTGTTGTTTTTAATGATTGTATGTTCTATTGTCACCAGACGTGCTAGATTCTGTAAAGCATGGCTCAAACCTTAGACATTTAATACTGCTGATAACTGTCTGAAAATTGCTTCTCTCAACTCACCATGCGCCTCTTGATTTAAGAGGCTGAAGGCGCCTCTTGATTTAAGAGGTTGAAGTTTCAACACTTGTACTGGTGCTTATTTTTTGTGTAGTATTGATTCATGCAGAAAATGGAAGAGGCAGATTCAAATTGGTCATCCAGAAACTGTACACCTGTTGTGTCAATTCTTGCAAAGGAAACAACTGAGCTTGCTATTAAGGAGAAAAATTTATACAGTCCAATACTGAAGAAATGGCACCCCTTTGCTGCAGGTGTTGCTGTTGTAACCCTTCATGGTTGCTTTGGAAATGAACTAAAAAAATTCGTAGTTGGGCTTACAGAGCTCACACCAGATACAGCTCAAGTGCTTAAGGTGGCTGACAAGTTAGAAAAGGATCTTGTTCATATTGCTATTGAAGATTCTATGGACATTCATGATAGAGGCAAGTCATTGGTAAGACAAATGCCGCCCTATGAAGTTGGAACTGTAATGGCTAATCTGGTAAAAGCATGGGCAAAAGAACAACTAGACAAGCTTAAGGTTTGGGCTGACCAGAAGCTACAACAGGAGGTGGTCTCGTTTTCTTTTCATTCTTTTTTTGTACTTATATTCGGGAATGCAGGGCTGTAATATTTGTGCAACATTCTAGGATGCAATGAATTGATATAATGAGGCACTAATTTTGTAAATTGCTATGCAGACTTGGAGCCCAAATGATAATAACAGGGACATTTTTGCTCCCTCTTCTGTGGAGATGATGCACATAATTGAGGAAACTTTGGATGAATATTTCAGTTTGTCTATACCAATCCACCCTACTCTGCTTGCTGATCTGACAGCTGAACTCGATAAATGTCTACATTATTATGTCTCTAAAGTGAAACCGGGCTGTGGTAAGTATATTGCAAAGACAGTTCTTTCATAAAATAATCCTGGAGAGTTTATTTTGTATTAATTTACAGGAACTCGGAGCACTCCTTTTCCTCAGCTACCTCATCTGACAAGGTGTGACGTTGGATCCAAGTTATTCAAGAAAAACAAAAAACCACAGTTTGTTATGAAGCGAGGATCACAAGTTGGATCAACAAATGGCAATGAAGTCTCAAGCCTTCGTGGACTATGTTTACGAATAAATACCATTTACTACATCCAAATTGAGCTAGAAAACCTGCATATGAAGATGAAAGAAGGCTTGCAGAATGTTGAGTTGGCTCAGCCTGATATTGCTGATGATCTGAACATAAACTTTGGGCTATCCCAGGCAGCTTGCGAAGAAGGAATTCGACAGCTGTGTGAGACAACTGCATATATGGTGATGTTCAATGATCTGAGTCACGTTCTCCTGGATACTCTCTATGTTGGTAGCCCTGAATCTAACAGGATACTTCCTTGGTTAAAAGAGCTTGGTGATGGGCTGCCTGAGGAATTAGTTGGCAAGGCTTCCTCGGAGGTGAAGAACATACTGCCACTCCTACGGACAGAAACAGAAACCCTCATTGAACGGTTCAAGCAGCTAATTTCTGAATCTTATGAACCTACAGCCAAATCTAGGTTCCCGATGCCTCCTGTACCTGCTCGTTGGAGTCCAGATAACCCCAACACAATATTGCGCGTATTGTGCTATCGAAATGATGAGACAGCTACAAAGTTCCTCAAGAAAACATATGATCTGCCAAAGACACTTTGATTTCTGCAAAAAAAAATTATTTGCAGATATTGTGTATTTTTGCAGCTTTCAAAATATTTGGTAAGTGGTAAATTGGATTTGTACAGCCTACTTGTGAAGCATAACACAGCATGAACATGAAAATATAAGCCTACTTGTGAAAATTAGATTTGTACAGCCTACTCGTGAAGCATGAACATGAAAATATAAGCCTACTTGTAAATTGGATTTGTACAGCCTACTTGTGAAAATAGAGACATACAAAGTCTGAATGCGGCAGATTTCGAGGATGGAAACAGGAGATTTGGCTCGCGAGTTTCGGAGATTTGGCTCGCGAGTTTCACAGCTTCATTCGATTATTATTGAGCTCTGCTGGCCCTGGCATTTGTGTGGTTGTGATATGCTCATCTGTGAAGAGGAGCTATATACAACAGGATGTAAAGTACCTGAATATATGCAAATGTTTATTTACTTGACTGTTATGATTGTCATTGATTATACAGAGGAAAACACGGCAGATTTGTATACGTGGGATACTTCACTTGACTGCCTTCTTGTTCAAACAATGTTTCGAAATAAACTGAATTTTGCCTGTGATTGAAATAGTCCTTCCACAGGCTTCGTTCAACATTTTTCTGTCCATTTTTCCCCCTAAAACAATCAGTGGTAAAGTTTAGAAATTCAAATTATTCATTGCAAATATAAGTTTAACCAAGAAAGGAAAAAGAGTTGGTGATGGGCTGGCGACTAGAGCCCCCAAGGAGGCCATGGCCCATGAAAGATGTAATAAATTTTCTCAAAAAAAAATGAAAGATGTAATAAATAAACAAAACTCGAGTAGGGGGCGAGTAATCAAACCCTTGTTGGCTAGGTGACCTCCACCCCACTAGTCCAATCATCTCAAGGAGATTCTGACTCTCGAGAGACAAAAGATGTTACATTCCACAAATAATCCATAAATTTAAAATTTTGTGTGTTTTCAATTTTTCAATGATTGGTGTTATGAATAATACAACTCAAAATATGGTAAACCCTAGTCAACTCACATAAAATTTTAAAGCTATGTATGCATTATTTAATTGAAGATTAGTAATTATATTATTCATCTCAAATCTATTTACTCAATTGTGTGTTTCCATTGCTTCTTATGTTCTATGCTTGTATCGTTGTTCTGATAAATTTGGACCAAATTGAAATTAAACATAGCTCAATGTTTGTGATGTCATTTCTTTTATTGGAGTTTGAGATGAATCCTGCCAAAAACTAATAAGAATGATCGATCATTTTGGAAAAAAAAACGGTGCTTTCCATGAGCTTCACTCCAAATCTAACCAACGCAATGTGAAGTGTGAGAATGTGTTTGAGGCAACTAGTCGTTACCAAGTCCTTAAATGACAAACCATATAACTTAGACAATAGAGGTAACACCAATCCACATATAGAACCCCAAGAATATTGTTGTAATCACTATCACCATAACAAAGAAATTCTTCTTCGTTCTCATTTTCATCGTCATCTTTGAAGCATGCACCCTCATTAGCCTTCATAATCAAAGATATCTCATGATGAAGTTGTTTCTTTTTCTTCTCCTTCACTTGCATCTATGCAAACAAATCAAGTTATGTTGCACATTATCATAGTTCATAGATTAATCAAAATGTATATGTTGTATCACTCACTAGGAATTCTAGGCAAGTCAACGATGAGGGCCTTCATCATCTCCATCTGGGCCTTCCTCACTCTATGTTGCAACTATGAGGATTGTATGGTTGTGATCTTGGCTAAGTAATTTGAACCACTCTAAGTGGTTACAAAAACACAAGATTGGCTTTGACTTTTGTTGGGGTATGGTTCTACTCCTGCATCGAGGGTGGTATCTATATTTGATTGTCACTTAAGCCTGACAACTACTAACTATGAGGACTCTAGAAAAGCCTTGTAGTGAAATCCTGGAAGTGAGTACAGATCGAGGGTTGTCGCCTCGTGGAAATGGGGTTCGTAACTCATGGACTAACTTATATGACCCTTGCAATTTAAAACTAACATCTCAATCATGTTCTTGGTTTTGAGTGGTACGGTCCTTTTTTATTATACTATTATCATTGATTGATTGATGTTTTGAGCAATGTTTAATCTGGATGTTAATTATTTCTATTTAGATGGGAGATCTAAGCATAATCTAACGACTTAGACTTAATAAATAAAATACGACCAACTAATAAAAGTTCATGTCAAGCCTTTTGAACTTTGAATAAATTTGTGTTATATTGTTTCCTATATTCAAGAAAATCCTAGAGTGGATAGATGGAGGATTTAAAGGAGTTGCATGAGTGGATGTGCTCCCCTGTCAAAGGGTCTTTGCGGATAATAAAGATCCAAAGCTAAAATTAAGGACCATTTTTGTTGCGTGGTTTTAAAATATAAAAAAATTGGGAGGCAGGATCGGTAGCAGGGGTTTTTCTTCTTCGTTTCTTTTTCTAGTGGCTGCTGAGTTCGATTAACTAGTTGAAAATTTAGCTAAAAAATAGCTCACCTATTAGTTGCTAATTTTTAACCCGATAATTGCAGCCGCCATGCATCAAACTGGACCTCATTCGCGTCGTAATGTTGTTCAACGCAGTAAAATCGGGTGAAAATCAGCACGACTGATTTATACACTGCCACGCTGCCCGATCGCAAACGTCTGCTTTTACGTGTTCATCAAGAGGGTCGTGGCCACGCGCCAGCCGACCACGCACAACAGCCTGGTTCACCCATCTCATCAGATCCTTGGAGGGCCCAATCTCAGTGACCGCACAGGCACGCACGCAACGGGCGCGTGGGCGTGGGTCCCATCTGCTCTGCTCGTGAGTCGTGAGCACAACGAACCCCATCATCATCTTCCCGGACGGACGGAGAGTTCATCACTCGCTTCGTCCACCGCCACTTCAATTCTCTCACTCTCCCTCCCTCTCCTCCGAACCCTAACCCCCGCCGGCGATGCTCTCGACGGCTTCGGCGCCGTCCACCTCGCTCGCTGCGGCCTTCCGCTCCTCCCGCGCGCGCCGCCGGCGCTGGCTGCGTTCCGTCGCCGCCGCGTCCGGGGTGAGCGGGGACGGAGGGGCGGAGCGGTTCGCCACCAGCAGCTCCATCACCGACTACCTCCGCTACCGCCGCCCCGAGCTTGGTGGTGCCGGAGGAGGCAGAAGCGGGGTGCCCGGCGGGGAGCTGCAGACGGCGGTGGTGCGCTTCAAGAAGCGATTCCCGTGGTCGCTCCTCCACCCCTTGCTCCACGTGAGTCTCTGGCCTCTTTGTGCACGCCTACCTCCATGCAAATCCCATGTGCTAGTGTGAATTGCACAGAAATGTTGATATCCTAAAAACAAATGCACGAAATGAATGCTGATCCCCGCCGATTAATTGCTTGTGTCACAACATTTCCAACATTAATTGCTTCAACTTACCGATCGCCTATGAACTTCTCTGCAGAATGACTGTTAGTTGTGCTGTGGAATTTCCTGCAGTATCCTTTAATAATAAATAGGGAGAATAGCTTAAATGTGTTCACTTGTTACCACTTCAATGTATCAATTCTGTGGGCTTGCATCAGCAACGCTCTGATGGCCACTTCGGAAGTTTCAGCTTGCTGAAATTTGTTGTCTGAAGACTTAGCTTGGCTTTCCTTTTTCACTGTGCTCTGGTGAATTGCAGTGATATGGAATGAATATTTGCATCATCTGTATAGCATTTCCATAAGCTTGTTGGTTGCACACTAGCTGATAGAAGAATCCAATAGGTGCAAAACAATGTTGAGTCGAGTCAATGCCCTGACCTAGAACTTTTTTATGAACTTTCTCTAGTTTCTAATCAATTATGAACTGTTATGCTGCAGGTTGATTTGGTTTCTACTGTCCACATTGCAGACAAAGAGTATGTGCCTTTTCCTCTGTTTCATATTGAAGTATTATTTTATCGCATTAAGTTTTGCTGTCTTGTTGATGTACATTCCTGGTGCATTATCATCGTTCACTTATTCAAACATCCTGCCATTCATCAGTGTTTATAGCTACTATTACTAGAGTCAATTAGCTGACATCTGAATTTTTCTTTTTCTTCAGATACTTTGATAGACTACAGCAAGAGCTTGAGGATTATGACTGTGTCCTGTATGAAATGGTTACAAGTAGGGAGAATTTGAACAATCCTAAAGGTCCAATGGCTGCTAAGAAGATGAAATCTGCACGTAGAGGATTTAGTATCCTTGGTTTCATACAGAAGCAAATGGCTCGTGTCCTCTCACTGGATTATCAGTTAGACTGTCTTGATTATGGCAATGAGAAATGGCAACATGCTGACCTTGACTATGAAACATTCAAGCAGCTTCAGGTAATAATTTTATTTAGTCATGACATTAGTATTTTGCTTTTTGAAATGTTTGGTCACCACATTAGTTACGAAACCAGTGTTGCATGGCAACAGCTGTTTTGCTTGTCATTCTAGGCATGGAGTATGAACCAGTTAGCATTCATGTTCCCTGATTGTATTACCCTGGCCATTTTTATTAGAGTACATTTTAACTGAGTTGCCTAGTTTTTCATCCAGAGTGAAAGAGGCGAAAGTATTCTCACGTTTGCCATAGACATGACACTGAAATCAACCAAAGCACTGGTGCAGCCAAGTAACATGCCAGATGGTCTTGACTTTTGGAGATCGAAGTTACTATGGGCCTCACGTGTGCTACCAATGCCGCTCGTTGGGCTACTCATCATCACTGGGCTGTGTCTTCCAGTGGAAAACCAAGATGGATTTCCTGAGCTGGAGGCATTGTCTAGGCTAGATTTTGGAGCTGCACTGAAGATTTTCTTGGCAAAGCAACTGACATCTGAGTGAGTAATCTGAAACCAATCAGGTAAATAAGTTTAAGTAAAGTATTCACTGATTTTTCTTTTCCTTTTTTTTGTTTTATTAAAGATTCACAGCTGTGCCTACACCCACTGAGGAAAAATCAGTTATCATTGGGGAGAGGAACAGAGTTGCTACTGAGAAGATTAAGGAAGCAATAAACCGTGGGTACAAGAGAATAGCAGTTCTCTATGGCGGTGGACACATGGCAGACCTGGGAAGACGTCTTCGAGAAGAGCTCAATATGGTACCAGCCGACGTGCAGTGGGTCACCGCATGGTCAATAAGAAGCCGGGAGCTAGACAGCAAATCCCTTCCATTTTTGAAGACATTGGCTGACGCTTCAGGCTGGCCTTTGAATAGATACGAGACGCTTGCTCTGCTTATCTTCTCTTCAGTTCTTGCGGTGGATCTTTGGTTCTGGGAACTCTTCTTTGGTACTGTAGTGAATTTTGCATCTCTAACTGGTTCCTGGATTGACCAGTTTAGGGGTTCATTTTGACCAGCAACCATGAAGGGAGACAAACAGAAACCTAGTGGCTCGCTACTATAAAAATGGCAGTATAAAGAAAATAGAATAATCCACTTTAGTTTTGATTGGTCCAGCTATTGCTGGAGTACTGCAACAAATCATTGTAGATAAAACAGTTCACTCCCATCAAATTGAAATGACATATTGGTGGTAAAGCTGAAGTACTTGTCTAGTCTTTTGATTGGGTTTTGCTGAAGCTGAATGATGTTTTGACTCGGCAGATATAGTTTACTACTATAAACTTGCCATTATATTTATTTATTTCTTCTTATCATGTCATACAAGATGATCAAGTGTAGTGGTAGATATAAGTAGCCTTGATGTTACAAGGCGATATCATGCTTGGGACTTTGGCAGACCCTGTCCACATATTCTTCTAGTTAGATGATATCACTGAGGGCTGAGGCCATGTCGTCCACAGGCCCCCTGAGCTGGTTCTGCCCCAAGGCAGCAGCGCAGGCACCCACAAATGCTGCGTTGATGTACGTTGCTGGCTTGGAGTGCGTGGAGTCCTGCCTGTTGTCACTAAACTGGTCGTTCCCGTCAGGTCCGCCGACGATGGCGCCGACATGGGTGTTGGGGTTGGGGTCGCTGGTCGGGAACCATGACGAGTAGCCCTCGTTGCAGGTGGCCTTCCTGGGGAGAACCTTGATGGATGGGATGGAGGCACCGCGGTGGTGGATGCGCCTTGGGTACTTGGAGCTGAAGCCGACCATGTAGGACATGCCCTTTGGATTGTCTCCCAGGATGTAATCCACCTGAAAAACCAAAGGAAGGATGTCGGATATTGTAGTCCGGCAAAAACCAAGAAACGAGTGGAAACTGGAAAGTAGTAGTATGTGTGTTCTGTTCTTTACCTGTGACGTTGCAAATGAGCTGATCTGATCTGGAGAGAAACTTGCTGCGCTGCACTGGACTGCTTGGTTGCCTGCAGAACTCAGGGCCTTTGAGTAGATTGACAGCAGCAGGGTTGCGGTGGTTGTGTACTGCAGATTGACAGAGTCGCGGGTAAAGAGAAGCCCTCCTGCAGTGTGAGAGACAGGTGAGGAGAAATCAAGTTCCAGCGTTGCAGCAGATCATTTTTTTTTTAAGTTGATTCATAATAATCATACATATACATACCAGGGGTGGTGCGGATCTGCGTGTTGCCGCTGTTGGGCATGACAGCGCAGACGAAAGAGTCCAGGCGCCTCTTGTAGCCTTCCAGTTCTGTCCTCCCACCCAAGTACTCCTGAAAGAGACAGTGGTAAGATGATCAGTTGTCGATGCATGCTCATGTACGTATTTCAGAGGCAAGTTCATCAATTAGTTACTGATGAATAATGATCAGTTGGGACTTTGGGATGTGCAAGATCGTTGACCTGTGTTGCAAGCAGCTGAGCTCCGGGATACTTGTTGTCCCAGCTGAACTCAGTGCCGCTGCCGCCCTGGTTGTTCTGAAGGAAGTCGAAGTATTGCTGTCCTTGGTTGCCCGGTAGAGCCATGCCGACGCCCACTGGAGCTCGTCCTGGTACAGGTAGAGGGGAAAAACACTTGAGGGCTAATGCATGAATTGTGAATTTATGATTCGTTCGACGGTTAATGTATATAATCCACCTGGTAGCCTGAGTAGGAGCAGTAGAATGGACAGGACAACTGGTAGGATCCCCTGTAGTCGTTGGCGAAGTCGAAGAGCTGATATATCATATATGTTGGTCATCATCATGGAGTAAAAAAACAGTTACTACTGTTCAGAAAACAGCGCATGAATATTCAGTTCAAAGAAGTTTGCTTTTGTTCTTATTAATCTGTGAATCTTTGTAATATGGACTTGAAAACTCTATGAAAGTTTTAGATTGTCCAGAACAAAACAAAACCAAGTATAGATTTTCCAGAAGAAAACAAACCAAATTCAGCAGTGTAATGCCCAAGATTGACAAAAAATGAAATTACATGGATTACAGGATTATTACTTGAGGTTAACTGGGGTTCTAGTGTCTTGGGTTATTTACATTAGCATTGCACGCACGCAATAAGATGCTGCTCTCGCTCGTGGAACCACGGAAAGCTTTGCTCACTTTGGTGGTGATGATGTACTATCAGAATCAGACGAAACAACATATCATGCAACGGAAATCCAGATGCTCCGATACTCTCTCCGACGGCCGGATCGATAGGGTGCGTGCGTTGTGTCGTGCGCGCATGCATGCATGGAGGAGGGAAAAAGAAAAAGAGAAAAAGATGAGGCGTATGTAATAACGTGAGGACGCACGGATCTGGACGCGGCCAGGAGCTGCGTGGCGAGAGTCTTGTCCCGGTCGTCCCTGAACACCAGGTACGCGGCCGCGAGCGCCGCCGCGGCCTCGCCGGCAGCCTCAGACCCCGGCGAGCTCTGGGTGATCTTGTACAGCGTCCTCGGCGTGTCCATGTCCTCTGGCCGCTCCCAGCACTGGTGGTCGGCGTTGCCGTCGCCAACCTAGCAGAAAAGAAAGAAATCCATCAATGAACGAATTGAAAGCATCACCGATCATCATCAGCTAGCTGATGGTTCATAATAGTAGATATACATACACAGATATACGTACCTGAGTGTAGAGGGTGGTCGGCGAGGTGTGCGCACGGAGGAGGAAGTCGGCGCCCCACTGGATGGCGGACCGGAGGTAGCGGAGCTGGCCCGCCGCCGACACCTCGTCGCGGTACTCGACGGCGCTCCAGCTCAGGAGGGTGACGGTGAACGCCATCGGGAAACCGAACTTGACGTTGTCTCCGGCGTCGTAGTACCCGCCCGTCAAGTTCACCTATATATATACATATATACGGATCAGCAACGACGACGACGATGACGACGACGAACTTATTAGCAGCTTCAATTCAACTCTTTTGGGAAATGCTTGTAGCTAAGGTCGTTCGTCGTCAGAGAGTGGATCATATATGCATGCATGCATGCGTCCTTTGTGCAAATTCAGAAATGGCGATCGATGCTAAAACTAAAGAAAGAGTAAACGGTGCACGTTTTCGGGTTGGCCGTCGGTGAGCGCCGAGTCCCCGCGCCACTTGACCCTCTGGTTCGCGGGCAGCCGACCCGACCGCTGCCCCTCGAAGAACAGGATGGCCTTTGCCAGAGCGTTACGGTAGTTGGGCGAGCTCAGACCACAGCGGCTAAGGCGGCTGCCGCCATCGTCGTCGTCGTCCCCCCTGGCGGCGCTGCCGCCGTCAGCTCCAAGCCCTACTACACCGATGCACATCAGTGCCACGATGAGCACCCACACCTTCACCGCCATGCTAGCTTGATCGATCCTAGTACAGCAAATATATGTGTTGTGTGCGTGTTCTTTCTAAATTCTTCGGCTCGATCGCGACGCGAATTGCCATGGCTAGGGCAGTGTATTTATAGTGTGAAGCAGCTGAGAGAGGTACCAACAAGCTAAGACCATACATATTGTGTTCTGCAAGATCGAGCTAGCAAAGCAATGTGGGCAGCACTTGTGGACCATTAATACCTGCCCTTCTACTAGCTGATGAACAGCTGATCTCTCACACAGTGACACACAGTTATTAGGCCCACACACGTACAACTTGCACCGATTTACCTACGCAAGTTAGGCCAAGCAATGGATCGTTTTAATTGATACTCATTCACGCTACAAGTTTTACACATTAAGGTCTCTATAGCTGTTTGCGAATGTAAAAGACATTAAAAAGAAAAAAATATGGTTTCCAGATTATTTATTACTACGTACGTCACTGCTCACTCCCCCATCACTCCCTGGCATTGTTGGGCAAGCATGATCACTTCACTTCGCCATGCATGCATGTGAAGCAAGCCAAGCATCTTTGGCTTTGCTCATGCAAAATTTGCTTGACACTATTGTTTTCCTTTATTGCGGAACATGGATATCATTGGCTCGGGGTAGCAAGAGATTGACTTGCGGTTTCTGGGAGGTCCATCCAATGGCGTATTGGGTGCAGCATGTGTCGTCGTCGTCTGTAATGATTGGCGATAACAAACTGTAACAGCATTGGCTTCTCGCGGTGGTGAGCAAGAATTTTAATTTTTATTTATGCGAAACTACTGTTTCTTTTATTTTAATAATTGTTAAACATTAAACATTTTATTATTTATTAGAAATGAAGATAATGGAAACAATTTTCAGCAATGAAAACTTTTTTTATAGAGGCGGCTTAATCTACACCCATCTCTATAAATCGTTTAGAAGCTAGCCGTCTCTATAAATGCAATTATAGATACCTTCTCTTTTCAGCCACCTATATATACAAATGGTTCTGATTTTAGAGGCGGCTCTATTTTGGCCGTCTCTATAAGTCGATTTCTAGAGACTGCTTATTAGCTACCTCTAAAAGTAGGAGTTATATAATAAAATTCAAAAATTTCAAACGACCTTAAGGGAGAAACGACTAAAACCAATATTATAGATCTCGAAAAGTTATATAACTTTATAATCAACAACATTTCCAGCTTCAACAAAAGATAGTTCTTTGTACACATACTGTCCCTATATATATATACTTCTCCCTCGAATCTCCTACTTTTAGTTTTTTGCAGCATTCGATGTTTGCAATGAACATTACATATATAATTTTCCCACCACACAGTGGAACTTAAAAAACACTTAATTTTTTTTGTTTACCCAGATCATTTGCTGATTTCTTATGTTCAGACAAAGTCAAATACACAAAAAGTACTTCTCTGATTTCTTGTGTTGAGACAAAATGCCTACTGCACAGGTCGAACTAACAAACCAGAATAAGTACTCACACCATCCGACATGTGTTCTTCTACAGATACATCCAAAAAAAAAAACATGAGTGATCTAAAAAAAAACTGGCAATCTCTAATCAAATCAATGAGTAATAATGCAAAGAATGCTTCCATCCTGACATTTCCTCCTTGTAAAAGACCATCACTGTACTTGATACGACAATGGAGGGAAAAGAAACGCAGGTGGGCACGCAGAGGTGTCGCACCATCCTTATTATCCTCTTGAGATTTATTTTGATCTTCGACACAAACCAGCACGATATTTTAGTAGTTCAGTCCGTCTCCTTGCTTCCTTAACTTGATGCTGATCGACCTCCGTTTCTTTTCTGTCCACTGCCATATCTGGTCATATGTCTACTCGGATCTAGATAGACATGGAGGACTAATGGTGATGAGGAAAATTAATCTAGATCTAGTGATGGTCTTTTACAAGGAAATGTCAGGCTGGAAGGATTCTTTGCATTGCTCATTGATTTGATTACAGAGATATTACCAGTTTTTTTTCTTGCCCGCTAATGTTTTCTGGCTGCATCTGATGAGAACACTTGTCGGATGGTCCGAGTGTTCTGGTTTCCTAGTTCGATCTGTGCAGTACGCAGTTTGGCCAAGCATAGGAAATCAGAGAAGCACTTTTTGCGCACTTAATTTTATTGGGATTTGGCCAAACAAAAACTAATTTCAATTTATATGTTTCTTTTGGTGTGCACATGAGGAAAATTTGGAGAAGATGGGTTTGTTTCTTATCTAATTTGTTCTAAACCAGTGCACATCAATGTGAGGAAATACCACGGGCCAAGGAAATGCGAGATTTGGATACACAATTTTGTGGTTAATCATTATGATCCGAGTATATGTTTGAATGAAATCGGGTATCAATCAAACAATGCAAAAAAAGGTGTATTTTGGTATACAAGATCGCCAATTTCTTTGTCTTGCGTAGACGTGGTTGACGTGGCTCGCATTATTGCTCTTCAGAGAATGTAATGTGAAGTTGAACATGAAAGGGAGCATGCAATGCATGGCTGTTGATGATGCTCTTTGTTGCCACGTACATGCATATGCTGGAGTTATATATATCTTTGTAACACATGCAGATCATAAATCCTAATGAAGGCTTACTACTCAAGGTCTCAAGTGCATGCAGGCATACGTGAGTGTAACCGGAAAGGTAGCCTCCCAACATGCTGAAACTGAAGATGCAGAGGACACACAATTGAATAACAGGACTGAATGCAGATCTATCTCTTAAGTACACACAAACTATTGTGGCTCGGGGAGTCAGTGTCCATTTATAAACTTTGAAAATTTACAAATTTTCAGAAACTATTTTTGGGATTTATGATATTTGCTTGTGCAATGGACCAAACTATGATCAATCTGATCATTCTGTACTTTGGTTTTTTTTTTTTTTGAGCGTCTGTACTTTGGTTTTTGGCTTTTGGTTTTCCTATTATATATCCAGTAAGGGGATAAGGGCAAGGCCCTTCCTGTTCATTCGGAAAAACAAGAGTAGTCAAGATCGAAGTACTGTTCCTGTTTCCTCATCTCCGAAAACAAATCCAACTAATTTCATTACAGAAATCTCGAACCAGAAAAAAAATATATTTCGAGGAGCTGGAGCTGCAAAGTAATAATAAACAAGATCATGAGATGAAATGCCAAGCCAGCATGCATGTTTGAAAGCTGAACACGAGAAAACGAAATTTTGACAAAGATTGAGATATGGATATGCACGGTCGCTGGCTCCACTGTACCCAGGTCGTACTTCTCCGTGGCAATGTGGATTTGTGTACACACACACAACAAACAGGATGCAATGCAAGGAATCAACATTGTTAACATTGATCCATACGATCCAGATGGTTGAGTGTTTTGCAGTATGCACGTGATGACCTTTTGGGTGGGTTTTGTGTAGTCGACTGGTCGTTCTGGTGCAGGGAATCATATGGCTCCTCATAAATTGCAGATGGCCATCCTCATAAATCCACACGCAAGCTCGGACACAAGAATTAGTGGTTATCATCTATATACCAGGTCAACTGGAGGAGCAAGAAAAATATCAGAAAGATTCTTTTAAAAAAAAAATATAGATCAGAGACGGAAGAACAGAACAGCACAACAGACAAAAAAAAAAAGGAAAAGAGATCGATAAAAATCGCAGTTGCTGGGGATCGAACCCGGGTCGCCCGCGTGACAGGCGGGAATACTCACCACTATACTACTGTGGTTACTTAAATTGGCAATAACAAATTGTTTAAAATTTTCTATTGAAACTACAGGAAAACCATCATCAAACATCTTCAATGCGATAACCCCATTGTCATGTTTGTGCTCAGGGTTATAATGATTGTTCATTCCGTTGTACTATCGTGGTCTGGGAAAAGGGAGTCCAGGATATTTCAGAATCTACTGCAATATTTGCGTAGGGAGCTCACAGATTCAGCCATATCCGTAATACTCAGTTTGGAACTTTGGATGCATAGCAAAATGCTTTTCTCATAACGGTCAAACACCGGTACACAGCATTCCAGTTCTCAGAAAAATACTTATAATCAACAATCTCATTTTATCTCCATTTGTTGTCGAGGTCTCGAGGGTAGGAATCCATTTACATACTGATCTTTACATGCCCAAGGAGGAAGGAGGGTAATTTTTGAATCAACTACTATCATCATTGCTTTGTCAACGAATGGAACAAATAGCTTAGCCTTAGGATGCGGGATCTCTCCCAGAACAAAAAAGGGGACTGATAGTCCGATACTGTACAGTGTACACTTGGTTGCAATCATCTTAGAGGTGGTCTTGAGAATGGAGGCGGCACGGATGGGTACGATGATGATGATGATGCTAGCGGAACTGTTGAGAATTCAGAGTCTGGACGACCCAAAAGATGTGACCTTGTGGATGGGCTTGGTGCCAGGTTTGCGGGATGCTGTGATGGTTGCTGGATGCTGGACGACGTACTTGGACCCGTGGCGGTATGGCTCTCTTCCTGTGATTGCCTTGCAGCTTCTGAGGCTTCCCGTTTCTCCCTTTCTTCCGTCTCCTTGAGCAGGAAGTCCACCCATAGGTCTGCGAATGACTGCACATGGTGGCACGAGGACGCCAATATCAACCATCAGGTTGTAACATAAAAGTACAGCTTAGTGCTTCCCATTGCCTGCTAAACTTTAGAGGTGAAAGGAATAGGATCATGTAAAGAAAAAGGTATCAGGCATATAGATCCCACCTGGCTATCCTGAGACGCTTGAGTAGATTTGCCAGATGGACCTCCACCAACGATTCCTCCGACTAGGCGTCCCGGGAGACCCAAAACACCACGGACAACACCCTTACCAGCATTATTTTGTGCAAAGCCAATCCTTTGCTTGTCTTCCTCAGAGAAGCCAAGCATGCGGACCATGAGGTCCAGAACCTGCCGATTTCCAGCATCACCAAATTAGTGGATAACAAAATTTATTTTTGGATGTATATGACACTAATTGACTTGGACGAGCCACACACCTCTTTGCTGTGATTTCGTTGGAAGTAGGTGACTAGCAGTTTTATCACAATGCGCCTGCAAGCAAAAGTTTGATTATTTTATACAACAACAACAACAACATAACCTTTTGTCCCAAGCAAGTTGGGGTAGGCTAGAGTTAAAACCCAAAAGAGACCAGGAAACAAAGGACACATAGAGGGTATAAGAAAAAAGGATTACGGTTCAAGCACGTTGCTAATCTTCAAACGCTCCTATCCGTAGCTAAATCCTTAGGGATATTCCACTCCTTAAGATCTCTCTTAACCGACTTGTTCCAAGTCAGTTTAGGTCGACCTCTACCGTTCTTTACATTATCGACCCGCTTTACAACCCCACTACGCACCGGCGCCTCAGATGGTCTCCGTTGGACATGGCCAAACCATCTCAACCGGTGTTAAATCAATTTCTCCTCAATTGGTGCCACCCCAACCCTATCCTGAATATCGTCGTTCCAGACTCTATCCCTCCTTGTGTGCCCACAACACCATCGCAACATACGCATCTCTGCTACACTCAATTGCTAGATATGTCACCATTTGTAGGCCAATATTTAGCACCGTATAACATCGTCGGACGAATCGCTGTCCTATAAAACTTATCTTTTAACTTCTGAGGCACCTTTTTGTCACAGAGGACGCCTGAAGCTTGACGCCATTTCAACCAACTGGCTGAGATTCTATGCCTAACATCTTCATCGATGTCGCCATCCTTTTGTAGCATCGATCCTAAATACCGAAAAGTATCCTTCTTGGCCACCACTTGCCCATCGAGACTAACGTCTCTCTCCTCATTCCTAGTCGCGCTGAAGTCGCACCTCATGTACTCGGGCTTTGTCCTACTAAGTCTAAACCCTTTCGACTCTAACGTGTGCCTCCATTGTTCTAATTTCCTATTAACCCCTGCCCTTGTCTCGTCAACTAGCACCACATCATCAACAAAGAGCATACACCAAGGGATATCACCTTGTATGTCCCTTGTAACCTCATCCATCACCAAAGCAAATAAATAAGAGCTCAATGCTGACCCTTGATGTAGCCCTATTTTAATTGAAAAGTCACTGGTGTCGCCATCACATGTTCGGACACACGTCACCACATCCCTGTACATATCCTTGATGAGGTGATGTACTTAGTTGGGACTTTATGCTTTTCCAAGGCCCACCACATGACATTTCTCGGTACTTTGTCATATGCCTTGTCGAGGTCAATAAAGACCATGTGCAAGTCCTTCTTCTGCTCCCTATATCTCTCCATCAACTGTCGTAATAAGAAAATCGCTTCCATGATCGACCTACCAGGCATAAACCCAAATTGGTTTTGGGTCACACTTGTCACTCTTCTTAGGCGATGCTCGATAACCCTCTCCCAGAGCTTCATCGTATGGCTCATCAACTTAATCCCACGGTAATTAGTACAACTTTGAACATCTCCCTTGTTCTTGAAGATCGGTACTAATATACTTCTCCTCCATTCTTCAGGCATCTTGTTTGACCGAAAAATAAGGTTAAAAAGCTTAGTTAACCATACTATCGCTCTGGCACCTAGGCATCTCCACAGTTCAATGGGGATACCATCAGGGCCCATCGCCTTACCTTCCTTCATCCTCTTCAAAGCCTCCTCGATCTCTGCCTCCTGAATTCTCCTCACGAAGCGTCTGTTGGTATCGTCATATGAGTCATCCAACTCCAAGATAGGACTCTCATCATTCTCCCCATTAAACAACTTGTCAAAGTACTCTCTCCATCTGTCCTTGATCTCCTCATCCCTCATCAAAAGTCGATCTATCCCATCCTTGATGCATTTAATTTTGTTGATGTCCCTCGTCTTCCTCTCGCGGATCCTAGCCATCCTATAAATGTCCTTCTCCCCTTCCTTCGTGCCTAGCCGCTGGTAAAGGTCATCATACGCCTGACCTTTTGCAACACTCACCGCTCGTTTTACAGCCCTTTTCGCTATTTTATAGCCCTCACTGTTGGCCGCACTCTTGTCATGGTGGAGGCGCTTGAACCACTCCTTCTCCCTAATAGCCCTTTGCACCTCGTCATTCCACCACCACGTGTCTTTCGCTTCCTGTTTGCCTCCCTGCTCACTCCAAACACATCTAAAGCCACCTTCCGAACACATGTCGCCATCTTTAGCCACATGTCATTTGCATCTTCTCCTTCTTCCCACGGCCCCTCGCCTAGCACCCTCTCCTTAAATGTTTGCGCTGCTTTTCCTCTAAGCTTCCACCATTTTGTTCCTGCAATCTTGGCCCGATTGTCCCGGTGGACACGTACCCGAAAGCGAAAATCCGCCACCATAAGCTTGTGTTGAGGGACAACACACTTCCCAGGTAACACCTTACAATCTAAGCAAGCACGTCTATCACCCCTCCTTAGGATAAAGTCGATCTGGCTCAGGTGTTGTCCACTACGAAAGGTCACTAGATGGGATTCCCTCTTCTTAAAGACAGTGTTCGCTATCAACAAATCATAGGCCAACGCGAAGTTCAAAACATCCTCCCCCTCTTGATTTCTACTACCATACCCGAAACCCCATGCACCCGCTCGAAACCTACATTAGTCGCACCCACATGGCCGTTGAGGTCTCCTAATATGAAGAGTTTCTCGCTGATAGGCACGGTACTAACCATGCTATCGAGATCTTCCCAAAACTGCCTCTTGGTGCTCTCGCAAAGACCTACCTGTGGGGCATAGGCACTGATCACATTCAGAGTCGAGTCTCCAACTACCAACTGGACTAGGATAATCCGGTCGCCTTTTCTCCGCACATCAACCACTCCATCCTTAAGGCTCCTATCGATCAAGATGCCTACACCATTCCTACCCGAAATTGTCCCCGTGTACCAAAGTTTGTAGCCAGTATCCTCCACCTCCTTCGCCTTCTGGCCCTTCCATTTAGTCTCCTGTACGCATAGAATATTTACACGCCTCCTAATTGCTGTATCGACTAGCTCTCTTAACCTACCCGTTAGAGACCCTACATTCCAACTACCTAGAGGAATCCTAGTTTGATTATTTTATATGTTGCATATATCATATAGCATCCACTGATACGTCGGACGAGCATGACAAGATGGTACAATGGTTTTGAGGCATTTGTGGCATCCTATGGCGGTAGAAGTACGCCTGGACACCTAGAAGCGTTCTAGGCAATGCCTAAGTGATATGGTGTGACTAAAACCTTTGTGGTGTTCCATGGTGCCTGGGGTGTACATGCTACATGATGCCCCACAAAACCATTATCAGTACATAATTATATATATATAAACCAGCTATCCTCCATAGATGCATTCAATAAATGATTACAGAAGAAAAAAGTAATCATTACCAACCTGTCAACAGAGTTATCTGAATCTAGTGACATCCTATTCACAGTTGTCATGCTTTGTTCTAGTGCTCTCCTCAATCTTGAATTGTCATCCTCAAGCTTCTGCATGGATCGCTTCCTATCTGCTAACATCCTCTCTGCTTGTGAAAGTTTGGTAGCTATATCTTCCTTCTCCCTTCTTGAAATCTCAATTGTTTGATGTGCCACCTGCATAAAAGGGACATGCCTTATAATGTTATTAGGCACTAACAAAAACTAGAGTATGTGGGCACACCATAAATTTAGGCATTCATGAATCCAATAAAAACAAGAGGAACAATCACACCACAAGTACTTAAGTTGGTCAGTGCTTGCTCAAGAATCTAAAAGGTATGCTCTGTTTTTACCTTTAATGACTCTGACAACTTAGACAGTTCTTCCCTAGCAACAGCTAAATCACCTCCAAGTCGTTCCTACATACAAAAGACCAATAATCAATCTGACAATTTGTATATTAGTTAGCTTCAAACAAAGAGTAACCCAAGAATTCAATCACCTTGGCTTCACTCTCAGCATAGTACTGTCCAAGGGCAGTCTGAAGATTTAGCAGCTCCACGTTTTTTGATTCAAGTGCACTCATACAGCTTGAAAGTTTGTACTTCAGATCTTCTATTTGCTCATTTGACCTCTGGTGCTCTTCAGTTATGATCTTTTTGTTCTCCTCCTGCTTTGCCATCTCAACTTTTAAAGCCCTCTCCAACTGCATTATATGAGCCCTTTGCTGCTCACAGACTACCCGCAACTCTTCAATGAGTTTACTATCTTCATCCATCTTTTCTTGGTCTTCAAGATCCTAATGAAAGTGAATTGTTAGTTTATACATCATATGTCCAGTAAACAGGTTATCACATTAAACATAAAGATATCACTCACAACTTGTGCATAGGTAGTACAAATGAAGCAAGGGACCACACCTTGTCTCCCAAGTACAACGAAAAATGCAAGAAAATTATAAGAACCAATATATAATAATTACCTTATCCAACAAATGCTGCTTCAGCCGAGCCAAATCCTGCACTGCTTTGTCTCTCTCACGGGAAGCATCCTCAAATGCTCTTTTCAAAGATTCCATCTCTTCCTTAACCTTCACAGTGGAACTACAAGCACATCAGTACTTTTATTCTCTTTGCCATTAGGTCGCATCACCAGAAATATATACTACAAATCCTTGTTTTGTTGGCCTATAACTCCCAAGTCATCCATAGTGAAATTTACAAATTCTATGATCTTGACAATTTTCAGATGACTTACTAGCAAAAACTGTGAAAAATTCATTTCAGCATGTTAAGCAAAAATAATGCATTGAGGTTTTGATTTAACATCGAAGTTCTGGATAAAAAATACAAGGTTCCAAAGGCGCTAGGGGCTAGGCAGGCGCTAAGCCAACAATCAGTGCCTAGGGTTCCGAAACATAGAGATTTAGAACAAATAGAAAAGGAAGAGCATGCATTAACAGACCACTAAGGGAGAAGCCCACTAGGCACTAGCCCATCTAACTACCATAACACCAAACCATCCCCTACCACCAACACCGATTCCCAGTAGGAAATCCTCATTCTCATGAAGCCACACCACCTCGGCACCTCTCCACCTGTGTGCCCCAGTCCATCACTCTACATCTCCATGGTGCAGCACCTCTCCTCCTGCACTCACCCCATCTGCTCCTCCATGCACCCCACCTCTACTCCGCCCACACGCACCCCCATCCTGTCCCCCTCCACCCATGCTTTGGCTGCACACATGACCTTTGGAGAAATCAAGCTAAATTGGACACCACAACATAGCCATAGTCACAGATGGAATCACGATACAACAAACCATTTTGCCATCCTAATCTTGTCTCTTCTCATCTTCTTCACCATCCATGGGTTCTGACAGTTCATGCAGCGTTTAATTGGACGCGTATGGCCTAGGCGTTGTGCTTCCTAGCACCTAAGTGAGCGTTTAACAACATATTTTGAACATTAGATAAATAACTAGTCAAGTACTGTTTTCCATTGATTGAATTGAACTAAAAAAGTCTATCCCATGCAACTTCCAGAGGCACTGATCACCACTGGAATTATATATAAAGCACAGCTTAAAAGCAAGATCATACCTTTTCTGAGTCAGCAATCTTGTTAGTATCTAATATACTGTCAACAGTTTTTTGGGAGGTACTCTTCATACTCGTTAGATCTGCCTCAAGCTTGACTTTCTCTATCTGCAGAGGCAAATATTATGTTGTCAAAATTTGTTGCGAAGTTCCATATGATCATTGTATTACCACTATATTATAGTAGATGCACAATCTATTGAGACCTTTAGGTTAGAGTTCTCCTTCTGTAGAGCCATCAACATATTTCTTAGGCTCTGAAGCGATCCATCCGAGACGTGCTCCTTCTCCCTTCTGCTTAACTCATCTTGAACACGTCTCAACTCTGATTTCTTCTCATTCAGTTCCTTGTGCAGCCCTTCTATGCTAGTTGATATCTGCAGAAGTACATAAGAAAATAATCTTCATGCCCATGGAGTCAAATCCATTACCTTAAACTTACTGTTTTTTTTTGACGGAAAATACTGTGGGGGAGATCCCCACAGTGCAGGACCTTTTCATTTAGTTATATAAAATATAAAACAAGAGTACAAAACCTTAAACTGTTGACAGGGGATCAGGGAAAAAAATAACTTACCTTCTCTTTGTTCATCTTGAGTTCATTTAGTTTCTGTTGAAGAAATTCATTCCTCTTGGTTTCGTCTAAAATGTGGAAACAGATGATTTAGAAAACAAAAGCTCACCAAATTTTTATAGACTGCTAACTGTTTCAGATGTAACAGTTTGGACTTAGATCAAACATACCTTCTAGCCTCCTTTTAGTTTCAGTTTCTTTCTCAGAATTATTGCTGAGCTGCTGTTTCAATTGTTTTATTTCATTTTCAAGACTAGCTTGCTTGGTCATCAAGGACGATCTCTCTTCCTCCAATGCACTTCCCTGTGGCATGATTTAAATTTAATGAAGAATATTGATTATTTTAACTAAGTACATAATTTCTTTGCATGCACAAAATAAAGATATCAAAACTGTTCTTTTTATCCCTTCACCATAGGACAAAAAAAACAAACAGCGACAGCTTTCAAGTAGCATGAGGGTGCGAAGAGAATACAAACTAGGAATACATAGTATGTGCAATGTAATGAAACTGATTATACTACCTACCTTCTGATAACCTGTCACTGGATGCAGACCATTTGCCTGAGTACCATGAGAAGAACCACCGCCATATCCATTCTGCCTGGTGAGATTCAATGAATTTTCCTGAACTGCATTCCTTTGTGCTCTGGGTGATCTTTCCAAAGTACCCTGTGAGATCTTATCTTATGTTAATAGTTTACCATGGTGGCATGCTGCATAATAAATGACACATAATAACTCTATTAAAGTGAATAAAACACATAATTACATTCGAATTGGCTGAAACTGCCTTACTGCTCTCCAAGCTTCTTTTAAGAGATCCATTTTCTTCACGAAGTTTTCCCAGTTGTTCCTACAAAAAGATACACACCACATGTAAAAAAGATTGTAAGCCTGCCACGTAAAATCAGTAAATTTGTTTAGACATAATGATTAAATGATTAAGCATACAGCACCTTATTATGATGTGGAAACTAGCTAAATGATTCTCACATCCAAAAAAAGAACTAAAAATGATCAGGCAAGCAGATACGCATAGAAGGGAGAAACAAGGACCGCTAAAGAAGGCATACCTCTTTTTCCTTCAACATTGCAGCATAATTGAAAGATAATGCCTTTATTTCAGCCTCGGAAGCTTGAAGCTTTTGGATATCATCCCTCAGTTTAGAAATCTGCAAAGGAAAATGAAATTACATCGATTCATACTTACTGCACTGCTTTCACAATTTGTCATGTGGGAATGGAACCAGCAAGATCTGTTCTTAGAACTAGTAGAACCTCATGCAACATACCAAATAATAGTTCACTTCACAGTTCAATACTTAGAGAGATTGACAGACAATCAACAAGTTCCTTATAGTCCACCAGTCCCCAAGGATAGCTTCTGCGCAATATGTCATGTCTAAGATCACAAGTAACCAACCCCATTTTTTGCCACATGATATGCTAGGAAAGAATTTACTTGTCACTACTTATAACCATCTATTAGAACAAAAGCTTAATGTAATACGCAACATTTCTGTGGAAGCAGCATTGGAAAACTAATATATCAGCATTAATGCACCCTAACTCGAAGGCACGTTAATAACAGCATCAATTATGGAGGCAAAGGCTATATTAACGTACACTGATCCCTTAGCCACCTCGCTATCAGCACCCCCTTAAACCCAGATATCAACACTCTATATACTCACTTTACTTCCAACAACAGCAGGCAGATCGTCAATGTGAATTTCCAACTAGTACATTGCCTACGCGTTCTGGTTGACTGATTGAAATCATACTATCTAAAAGGCCTCGGCAGTTGGACTAACAAAGGTAGAGCTTCGGATCCCGATAAAGATTCCAGACACACCGGAACCTCTACTCGAACCAATCCACCTGAGAAATTTGCCGCGGGGGATGGGGGTTTACCTCGTCGGGCTCGGCGGCATCCGAGCCGGGGCCAGGGCGGGAGTACCGTCGGCGCCTCCCCGACGACGGCGGCGTGGCGGAGAGGTCCCCACCCCTAGCTTCCGGGGCCAGCAGCGGTGGCGCGGGGACCTCGTCGGCCGCGGCGTCGTCGACCTCGCCGGCGAGCCGGGACAGGCTCTCCCGGTAGGTCGCGATGGAGCTCCGCATCGCCGCGGCGGGCGCCACCGCTGCTCCTCGTGGCGCGGGGCCGGGGCTGGCCTGATCCAACGAGGCGGAGGGGTAGGATTTGGGGGGCGGTGGCGATGACGCGAGGCGGGGAGGGGTGGTGGGGAGATCTGAGAGAGGTGGGAGGAGTGGGATGACAATAACGGAAGGAGGAGACGCTAACGCGGGGTTAGGGACGAAGACAATTTTTACCTTTATTTTCTTTTTTTTCAAAGTTTATTTTATTTATTTATTTCGATTCGATGCTTCATTTAAAGTTTTCCGGTTTTTTCGCCGGCATGGCTTTGTAGTGCGAGCTGCATGTGTACGGCAAGGTGATGCGATCTCGAGCATGGACGTTGACTTTAAATTTGAACTAAAAAGTCCCAAAAAAATTGACTAAGGCCTTGTTTAGTTCCCCCTAAAAAGTTAAAATTTTTTTACTCTCTATTTGTCGTATCAATCTTTTCATTCTTGTATAGAACACTAAATATATATAAAAAATAATTAATTACACAGTTTAATTGTAAATCACAAGACGAATTTTTTAAGTCTAGTTAGTCTAATTGCTAAATACAAATAAAATGCTACAGTTATAAATTTTTTCAACTTTTTAAATGTAAACGAGGCCTAAATGTATAGTACCTATTGGTCTGATCAGTTGTGCTTGTTTGGGTGCGCTTTAGCTATGGTGCAGCTGATTTTTATTAGGGCTTTGCAGTGGACATGGCGTAATGTCTCATATTCCAGGTTGGTATCAAACATCCACCTCAAACAGTTAGTAGTCTCGTAGTGCACATAGTGGCACAAAAGTAAACAGATAATACACTGAAAATATAAAGTTGTCCTCCCATGGGACTTTTTGTTAGCCAAAGAGCACAATTACCTTTATGTGCTATTAGCCCACAGCCAACGGCAGGTGTTGCCCGATTGGTAGTGCCCATATTATATGTATAGTACAAATCAACATACCTTGTGCTATGTACATGCATTTTATTACAAAATCAACATACCCGATGTACATCATGATTTACAATTATTACTAATACTAAATATGTACTTAACTATTAAACATGTACTCCCCAGTCATTATCACTTTTCAAGAAGTGCTAAACATATAAAAAATATTTAAGATATATTATTAGTATCATCGTTGAATATATTTTCATAATATACACTTATATGCAAATGTTTATAGTTTTACAAACCTAGTCAAAGGTAAAAAAAGGTTTGACATATAGAAATTATATAGTGATACTTTATATGGGACCGAGGAAGTATGTGTAAGAGGTATATCTATAAAAATATATATATATATAGTAGAAATAAACGTAACTCTAACAAGCATACCTAAGCTATGGAAAATCCTCCTATAAGAACGATCAATGATTGCCTCCATTTAGATGATGTAAGTCCATATAGAAAACTTTGCTGTAAATCCCTAGTGAAGGTTCTCTTGTGGCCTAGTTCGCCATAGCCTTTGTAAGTAACTTGCTTTGTGGTTGTTGTAATTCTCTCCACACATGATAGGTGCCTCTTTTTCCTTTGCCTTCCTGGACCTCTTTTCATACCAATTGGTGGAAGAACCTTGAAACTATCTTAGGGCCACTAGCTCTTACCAGTGATGTTGGGGATCATACCTACGTATGTTGCCTCTATAATGAATAGGCAATGTCTACATACATGTGCATATTTGGTTGCCTTTCGATAGTTATAATTAACTACTAATCAACGGGGACATGGCTTGCCACTACAGGCAGGTGCACATGTTCTAGTCCATGTACATAGCATGCCTCTTCACTACCTTTTCATTGTATATCATAATATGACCTCTCTGTTTGGTTTGGTCCTCAATTGGCCACTTTTAGCCGACGAACTCTTTGATGCTAGATTAAGTTGGTGTGGATTATGGTGGAAGTATGAACCTAGATAAAGCAATAGAAATATATCTTCTCTTTCTCAAAAAGTATGAGTGTCCATTGGTACCTCCTTCTGCTTTTGGATCCATACATTCAACTAAGTTGTTGTTTATGTAGCCACACTTGATCTCTTATTTGAATCCCTTTCTAGCCCATAGCAAGTTGTGATGTTCCTTCAGCAAAACATTGCCCATTAGTTTGTTGAACTTCTCAACTATATATGACCTTGTTGCTGGCCACATATATTTTGCACAAGTATTTCTTGTAAAATCTTCTTCATTTTTCCATAAGGTGGAAGCATTCCCTCTATAAATTTATAAGGACCGACCATAGGATACTAAAATGTCTTATAATGACCCACCGGACAACACTAAATTTGGGTTGTGGTGCAGTGTCTATCCTGCACCAGGGAAAATCTTCTTGACTGCGCCCTCCAACCCTTTACAAGCATTTAGTCTAAATGGCCAAATTATTCATTGGTCCTATTACTTCCCTAACTGTTCCATAAACCAAATCCAATTCTTTTTGGTCTCTGGCTGAAGTAGTCCAAAAGTAGCCCAATTGGATCTAAGGACCAAAGCAACTCCGTAGTCTACATCAATTCATCATCATAAATGAAATAAATACAGGGCAAAAACATAGAAGCATATCACCGGGGGGAAATACCATATTGTTACTACTAGTGTGGCCTGCATCCAACGTCTTACAACATAACATGCAGGATTACGAAACTAGAACCCTAATCACAATCAACATGCCATGAAACCCTAACTTGCACTTATCACAACCACAAATGTTGTGCCTATGGACAAGAGGGCTCTGGATCTAACCTAGGAGGCTATTGTACTTCCACTGCCTCCATGCTTTGACTAGCCATGGCCGCCTCCCCCAACCCTTAGCTCCCGGCGCCAAGGCACACAGAGGCATGTTAAGTAGGAGATGATGGGGGCAAAAGAGTCTTTGCACGTTCCTACATGTCCGAGGCAGGACAAGTTCCATGCTGACAAGGTGAACTGGTGTGCCACGTACGTAAACTGCTGTTTCCATTGGCAATTTTGTATTTGTCCGTCTAAAACTGACAATAGAAGAGGTGTGCCAAATAGCTAAATATCCTTGAATGATTGTGAATTAATAAAATCCTCCCTTTTGTAAAAAAAAAGTTAGATATCCTTGGCAAACACTATTAAAGGATAGATGACATGTGGGTGGTGATGAGGACATCGCCATGCTGGACACACCGACGCCATGGTCTTCCC